>OY856413.1:325995580-326325580 GCA_963693085.1 Alisma plantago-aquatica | reverse complement strand
ATCATTCTGTAATTAGAACTAAGAATTCATATTGAGAGTGAGAAAGTTGTAATTAAGGATTGCATTTGGTATTACATCCAGATCTATTAAATTCTCTATCTAAGAGAATGAACTTTAGTACAAAATAAGTTGTAACTTGTAATAGAAAGGAACATTATGTAATTTTAATAAAATAATTGTAATGAGAATGATAGAAATGTAACCATGGATGACGTCTTGTAATACAACCTGGATGTATCACTTGTTATATCCATATTATGTACATTTTGATCCACAAGCGTAATCAATTAAATAATAGCACTTTTTTTTTGAAGGAAACATGTCCTAGATATTATGAAACATAAGTACAAGCTACATCAAGAAGAAAAGTTGGGATATCAAAAGGGTCCCTAGAAGGGCTAATGATGCCGTGAAGAGCACATTTTGCGACTTCATGGGCAATCCTATTACATTATCGTCTAACAAAAGCAATAGAAAAGAAAGAAAAAGAACTTCCTACTGTCTTAATATCATCAATGAGCAGACCAAGATAGTCTCTCCGCTTGTTCTGCTTCAGGACTGCATCTGCAACAGACTTAGAATCTATTTCCACCTTCATTGCCGTGATACCCCATTCACTTGCTTGCTTCATAGCTGTCAACATTGCCATAACTTCAGCGATACGAACGTCTACATTGTTGTTCACTTTCTCTGCCACCAGAGCGTTTATATTGTCTTCTGCATCCCGGATAACACCTCCCATGCGGATCATACCCCCATGTCCGATAGCTGCATCACAGTTTAACTTATGTCTCCCATGCAGTGGCTTTGTCCACCCGGCCCCCGCGGCATCTTCTCCCCTTTCTGCTATAGTGTGTGGCTTCTCATTGATCCGTCTGAAGTCCTTTGTATAAGAGATGGTTTGTCTAATGAACTGCTTTGGAGGAGCTGTACTACTGCCAAAGGTACTCTTGTTTCTATGGGTCCAGAGACCCCACATAATCCCTAGAGCTCACAGCCATTCCAGTTGATTGAGTTTGTCATGAATCTCCCACACAGCTTCAGCCGGGCTCAACTGGACTAGCTCCTCAGGCCGGAGATGAATCATTGCCCTTGTCCACACCTCTCTAGCCGTTGTACAGTCGAATAGAACATGGGGGATCGTTTCTTTTGGTACATTAAATAATAGCACTTGATATATATGGAAGCAACATGTTGTCGGGGCTTTATTTACACTAGATGTCACCGCTCACTGAAAAGTTAATTGGCACATTGATAATTACCACATATTCCACCGTCCTTTTCAATTCTAGCTGATATTGGTATTTACTATATATGCCACCATCTATACAAATTAGTGGCCAGGGGTAGCAGATTCTAATTACCCGCGCAGGTACTGAAGACAAACTATATATATATATATATATATATATATATATATATATATATATATATATATATATATATATATATATATATATATATATATATATATATATCAAACTTGTTATATATAAAAATTAAATGACTTAACATGTAATTAAATTTCATTTAATTCCATTAGTTGCAAAGTTTTATGTTTCATGAATATTTATGATAAGAAATTTATAATCACTAAAAATAAATTTAATAATAAATAGTAGAGACAACATATAATTTTATTGTATTATTGATGTGATCCTAAAGAATCTTTTTAAGAGAAATTCAAGAGAAGTTGTGAACCTTCTACAAGGAAAGGGCTTTTATTTCAAAGAAAACTAAAGATTGCACATGTGTGATGTATGCAAATTTGTAAATAGACGACTCTACTCTCTATTATATATTATAAAATGAACACGCCTTCAATTTAAACATTACATGTTTGATTAAGAGAAATTCATTAGAAAAATGGTTGAATTATATGTCATATGCAATTGATTTTAGTTCATTTGATGCTCATTTCTACAAGTTGAGTTTCACATATAACACGAAACACAATAGCATGTATATTTCCAAAATTTCAAGTTTATTTATGCCCCACCAAGTAATGTAATATTATCAAATAACAAGTATATTATTCATAACTATTGTGTGGTGATATTATATCAAGTCGATATAATGTTGTAATGTTAATTTTACAAGTTCCTCCATTACCGTCGTTTACATCATTCCCATTTATCATATTTTTAATTTATTCTTAGAGACCACATCCATATGAACTATTCTTTTAAAATGAATATATTAGCCCTCTTCAATAATATTTTAAATGTTTTACCCATGCTAACAAATAAGTTTTCATAGTGAATGAAGAATTATTCGATACTTCTATCTTCCTCGTGGATATTCACTTCCAAGGATAAGGAATCGCGCCCTTTTGTTTTATTGCGTAGTTAGTCGACTGCAAAAGAGAGTTTGCCTTGTCAGAACTCGCGCATACTTTTCAAGTACTACAAGTATGTTTTGTTGATTAGTTAATAATTTTGTAGCTTACCCAGTGTTAGATTGTGTTTATGATACGCAAGATATTCAACATTTTCCAGGAGTAATGGGTTCTCGTTTCTCCGTTTCATCATTGTCTAATGATTATATAGGTAAGATGCTGCTATTAGTCAACTTCCTCTCTTACCCTACATCCGTCTTTCACCATCTGTGAAGAAGGCATGCCAGCGTTAATGTTGTAATAATTTGTAGCACCAATAATGAGTTTGGGGTCACTGTTTATAAATATTCTCAAAAATATTCTAGGTACTAAAAGAAAGAGTAATAAAAATATTAAATTCTACAAAATTTTCACATGCTAGTTTAAAGCAGTTATGGTAATACATTGGAGAACAAAGTATGATAGTTGGTACATAACTTAAATATCTTTGTCACGTACACCTTAAGAACTTTTTTATAATTATATTTATCTAAATATAACTTATTGATAGGTTATTAACCCAAAACAATTAAACAACCATTTATCTTGAGATTGACAATGTGCGTGTCATTATGCACCCACATATGGTCAATATGATAAATCACTATACCAACTAAAATTGTTACAATGCACCAAATTTCACAAATATCAAGCGTACGAAACATACACATCTCATTGCAATTACATAAGCTCCATGTTATTTCTAGTGAATTTTAACGGCATATGCACAAATACTTGCTTGACGCTTTCGCAATTAAAGATTCCAAAGATATAACCAATCCACTGCAATAATTTGATAACAATATCATTACATGAATTATATTGAAGAATTAGACTATATTATATAATTTAATCATCATGTTTTATTATTGTTGATGGATGGTCTAGATAAATATACCAAGAATCATATGCAAGCTTTTACATAAAATATTTGTGATAGCTACTCTTAATACATATATTCTTTAATGAGTAACTTGTAGGCTGAAAGATTTTTTCTTCATTACGTAGTCAAAATCATGTCATGACATACAATAGAGTTCAACGTTTAGCTTAAGAATTGATTCATGTACTTCTCATATACTAACCTTCCGAGCTTCATTTTAACATCTTTACGATCAGATGATTGCATTTCTGAACCATTGCATATATCTTGATAAGCTTTTTGCCAAAACCATATTTGAGTCTCTTCATGTTCCACCGATGTCATCCAGATCGCTAGAAGACACATAGTATCATTCAGTTATCAAAGCAACAGTCTAATAAAAATCTTGGAAGCATTTTTACTATATATAACAATGTGGTGTTTATTTAGATGATGGTATAGGGTGGAAAACACGAGCAAAAGATAGGAAGTTGGTATTCAATGAGAATAAAATGTATACTCTTACTATAATTTTGTAACCTACCAAGCCATGTTTAATTGACAGAAACGGGAAGCCTGAAAATAGGCATTACCAACTGATTAGGCTGGGTTTGGATTCACTGAGGCGGCTTCCTGTGCCACTTCCTGTGACAGAACCATCTCGGCTATACAATCTTCAGATGTAACTGCATTACTTCGCTCATCTTCAGCAGTGGTCAGTTGTGATATGCCCGCCACAGGATGATTGAAACAGGGAATCCAAACCCGATTAGGCTACTGATACAAATAAAATATAACATATAGTATAAAGTACAACAACAAACTTGTAAAAATTACAATGAACTATGTCCAAGAAAAATTTAAGAAAAAATCTAGACCCATGCAGAACGACACATGAAAAACACCGAACTTGGACACGGAATTGAAGGGAAAGGTAATACATGTCATGACAATCTGATGGGGCCAATGCGAACTTCAATGTCCTATGTAGAAGCATCACACGATTTCTTAATATAGAATGAAAGGAATGGAGGAATAACATTATAACACCATGTTTTCCTCGTACCGTTGGTGTTGAAGAGACAGTGGGTGACAATCATGCTCTTTGACTTAGTGGCAAAGCTTCTACTGTGGTACATCTTCGCCTATGGAAGCACCACCAGATTGCATGGTGACAAAACCATGAAGAAACCTATGTCACATGAGAAATTAGGTACGGGAAGTTGGAATCGTGTAGCGGTTAGATCTACCGGTATCAGGCAAAGGCTGCTTTTGAATTACCCGTAGAGTCCCGATGCCTGCCAGCGTTTAAACAACTCCATCGACTGCTGTGAGATGCATTCCTGAACCAACTCCTGGTTAGGTAACAACCATCTGCTCAAAGAGATCTACATTCACTCTGTCATGACTCATAAGGTCATCCTTGTTGGCATTCCTGATTCCTTCAAGAGTACCTACATTATGAAGCATGTTTGTGGGTTCATGCCAGTAAAGATCAGCTCAAAGCCAAGGGCATCAATGAGATCATCTGCATCATTGTCACAATCTTTTGTTATGAATGTAGGGTAAAGAGTTACCTAGTGTAAAAGCATGTGAAATTTTTTGCAGATGGTGTAGGCAAGTACGGCACCAGAGATGCCAACATTGAGGAGGTTGGCTAGTTTACTGTATATCTACTGTTAAATAGATTATGAAAGTCACTTATAATTGGAACGGATCTGCCAATTTAGAGGACAACAATAGGCTTTCCGTCTTTACTTTTCCATAGGATGACCTTAGCGTCAGTGGAGAAAGCTTTCCATCTTTGAGTTTGCACAAGGTGTATAATGAACAACCTGTAAACTATAGTACTTCACGTAAAATAATATATGGTTGGTAGGATAACAACAAGAAACCTCTATCACCTCTAACTTCAAATCACAAAAGGAGGGATCTTATGCTTTTACTGCCATAGGGTTTTCCCTCATTAGGAGCACCAGTCCTACCAAAAAATAGGTCGTGTGGGAACTATAATCGAGTAACGTGATTTTGTTGATCTTTCAATTTAGTGAATGCATTGGAAGAAGAAGAAGAGAAGAGTAGAAGAGAAAGGAAGTCCAAATAATTTTGGTTACCTTACATGACCATATAGTTGGCAAAGTCAGTGACTTGGAGTCCTAGCTACTTCCGATAGGAGAACGGACAGGGGATGGTGGAGAAATTGAGAAGTGAAAGCTAGATATATAGGAAGGAGGAGAATGAAATAGAATTAGAAGAAACATAAGGAGACCATTAGAGAGAAATGTGGGGTTAAGGAAGGTTGCGTTTAAAAACATGACGTGCTCCATGTGATCTGTTTAAAATTGTAATCTTTTCAGTTGCTTGGAAATGCGGGGATAACGATGACATGTTCAAGATAATGCGCAATCAGTTGGAGATGTAGGCAGTTTTTTTTGGAGTGAATGGTGGTCGTGGGGATGACTGTCGTAAGAAGTTGAGGCAAAATCAGAACCGGCCATAAGAGACGAGAAAGTTGGTTGCACGGTTCAGTTAGTTTAGAAGAAGAAAACAGTGCTAGAAATAGTAAAATTCCATTAAAAAAGGAGGGCAAAGAGAGAATCAAGGAGACAACAAATTTTTAAAAATAGAGCAATTTGATTAGTTAATGGCATAAGTGTAATTTTAATAAAAGATTCACTCTTTTTGTAGTATATATATATATATATATATATATATATATGAGTTTGTGTGTGTTTCGACAACGAACACATAAATTTGGGGATGATCCTCCAACCAACTTATATCATCCTCAATCATTTATTTTATTTCAAATTTCATTATCACTATGCACATAGCTATGAATGTACACACAAGAAAACTTCATAAATTTGAATTGTGAGTTGCCTTTAGTTGTTGGGCTTCAAATTTGCAATGAATTGGACCAAAAATTAAAACCAAAAGCCAAACTTAATCTTATTGACATTAATTTTACCTAGAAATTATCAACCATTTTCTTGGCTCATGAAGGAAAAATATATATTTTCCAAAATAGTTTCTTAAGAACTATACATGTAAACCATGAATTTTAATTTGGGTATAAAATATTATATAATCTAATTCATCAATTTTTTATAAAAATACATGAAATAATGAATTTACATCAAATAAAAAAGAAATAAAAATTCATACTATGAATTTTGATATGATGTGTGGTGAATAAAAAAACTCTAATGCTAGTTTACATGAAACAAACAATAATAGGTGGAAGAAAGAGAGTGTTTCTATTTTTTTTCTTAGATAATTATCTTCATTTCAATATTATTGATATGTGTTTTGTATTTGGGAAATAGATTTTTGCATAGAATATAACATTTGCGGAGAAATAATTGTTGAGCCTATGTAATACCTGAAACATATCACAACCCACCCCATATTATGTCATAAGAACATGGCTCCTCCATCTTGTTCCTACACTATCCCATTACAGGTTACAAATAGAGTTACATAGTATTTTGAAAGTAATGAAATTTGAGATATTGGTAACAAATCTAGTAAATTTAGGGACACCAATGATGAACATATCTTTATTTCATAAATAGTAATCATTCCAAAATAAAATAATATCATCATAATCACACCAATTCATTATGTTTTTAACACGTAATAACCATCTCCCATGTTATAGTGAAATTGTGGTTAGATGGGCACCTTTTTATCACAGTTAACTAGAGAAAAATACACCATAGCAAAGAGAAAATATATGCACCATGTAGGGAAACTATAACTATCTGAACCTTAATTGAAAGCACCGTGGATGATATCATAAAAATAATTAAGTAATGAATCAATTCCATTTATTTAGCTATCTAAACAATTTTATGCTCATAAAAACATATTTCTCAAATACTAACAAAAATTGTTGGACATGCATGCGTCATAAATCATTAAAATAACTTGTATTCCTATTTACTTTCTTATTTCAACAACAATCCTATTTTAAAATTTAGCCCCCTTTTGGGATGCATTTCCATTCTAGGAGCAACATAACCCAATTCAATACAGATTTTATGACAAACTAATAAAGGGGTGTAATTCTGTCATTACTTGAGAGTGACAACCTTTCCCCAATATAAGCTTATTTTCCCTTAGTTATACTGCTATATTTGTGCTCAATGTCATATTTCTACAAGTAAGGCATAGACCTCACATATTTTAGACACTCCTTTTATTCTAGTTATATATTTACCTAAATAGATAATTTAAGAATATCTAATAAATTTTAACAATTATAACAATTTGTAAAAAAATATAGATGTAATATGGTTGTTGCATTGTATGCTATTCAAGTGTAATTGTCACGAATCCTAGTTGTCCTTTTTATCTGGTCATATGTTTTCATTATATATATATATATATATATATATATATATATATATATATATATATATATATATATATATATATATATATATATATATATATATATATATATATATATATATATATATATATATATACCTTGGTGTTACCTCTATGTCATGCATCATATACATATACGGATGGGGTCATAAACTAGAATCCTAATTTCACGATTGATAAGTTATTCAATGTTTATAATATTTTTTGCAAACATTTTTCCAAAATTAAGGAAAGTTTCAAATTTGAAATACTTTATTTTATCTAATAATTAAATTATATAATTAATGAAAGGAAAGTGTTAGAATTTAAACTCTATCATTAGTAACATAAGTGTGATATTCTTGGAGAGATACTAGTAGTGTTGATCTAGGGAAATGTTCCCTAAAAATGTTACTCACTAAACAGTGTTTGGAGAAATTAGATCCAGAATTGGGTCCTTTTCAAGAAAATGTGTCATGAACTAGGAAGCATTGGATATTTTTGAAGCACTTGTGTGTGTTAAGGTATGCCACTTTTGGGCATTTAGTGGTGATCAGTGGGTGGCTCTATGGTTGAGAGAGGGGCGGTGGCCATGGGTAGCTCACTTTTCATCTTAGGTTGCATCTCCCTTTACATGTGTGAAAGGTTAGGTTCCTCTTTGTCTAGGATTTCTTCCTGTATAATGTCCGCCTCTAGTTGGTCTATAGTGTGAACCCCCAATATCAAGGAATTTCTTTCTCTAGGTGTATTTATTATTGGCATAATGAAGGTCTAGAAGCAAGTGAAAATTGTTGTTCAACGTTGGTGCATGTTGTTGGTATTTGCTATTTTTAAAAATCTCGTTACTAATTGTAATCATCTCCCTATTCCTATCCTTATTTTTCTTGAGTGGGGAGGCAGAGTGTGGTGGTTTGATAGATTTGGGTTGGGACCTTCTACGAGCCTCCCACTGACTTTTGTCATTAGATATAGTATGGGCTTCTAGTGATGAGTCACCTAGGAGGCCTTTTCTCTATTGTCATTCTATTTAGTTGTTTCTTTTATGTTACATCATTTTCTCTTTGGTGTTGGGTATGCCTAAGGTCTCTACTCAACTCTTCCTAGTTGATATTGGCTTTTGTGCTTTGCAAAATAGTTTGTGAGTGATAGATGATGATTGCAATTGTTAATTTCTTATTAATCTTGGTATGAGTACATGAAGTTCGATGTATATAGATTTTTATCTTTTGCTTGGATGGTAGTTAACTACTACTTGTTCAAGCTCAACGAAAGGAATTGATGATGAAGAAATTTCCAAGCTCAAATGTTGTTGAGACTCTCATTGTTGTCTTTTTAAGATGGATATTATTGGTTACTTTTGTATATTCCATATTGACTCCACATTATCAAACAACAATATTTTTCTCATAATATATAAGATGCTTTGTCTCTAAATTATCAATAAATTTTCATTGAGATTAGCCAAAAATGTAGTATTCTTTTATACAAGAATCTTGTGGTGCGAATTGGAAATAGAAATAACCGTCTGTGCTATTTTACTTTTTTACTTAGATCTGCACATATGTATGTGTGCATGAAACTGAATATAAGTATTCCTATGCAAATGCTACCTTTTTTTATCACCAAAATACTATAACCACACACATGATAATCATTTTAAATTAAAAGTCATACATTCCATCTACATGTCTTAGAAGTCCCGTGTCCTAGGCATGATGAATTGACCAAAAAATATGTCAAGCGGGATGGATTCTGTGATGACCCTGAATTTTAGGATTTTCATACCCAATATAGTATTTTTAGGACCATGAACATTATTCAGATGACTATATTCAAATGAGGAATTGATTATGAATTATGAATTAGTTTCCCCAAAAAGGTATGATTCAATATACTTTCTATGATGATGACACACAAATGAGTTCAATCTTAATGAATAGTTATTATTAATCAATTAGAGTACTTATGAGGCCAAGAGGTCCATTAAGTAGTCACAAAAAAAATTCAAGTGGTCAATCGAAGTGCCTAGATGTGCCTAGATGTATGGTTTTAGACTCGCCAAATCAAGATTTTGTGATCAATTGAATTGAAATCAAGTTTTTCACATCTAACTATAAGGTTGTTTGAAGAATTTATTTGTATGAACAAATAAGGGAGTTTGTGTCTCAAGATATGGTACAAGCTGCCTTAAGGTATTATGAGCCTATGTCTAAAGTTCCAAAATTTTGGAGATTACTACAAACATATGTATCTATTTGAAGTTGAGGACATTAGTGATGTAATAATGATCGGACTTTAGCCTTTGGGTATTTAGTACATAGGTGTGTGATAGATTTTATGTCACACGGTCTTTGTTTGTTGGGCTGTGTGGCTCCTTGGAAGCCACAGATCCAACACACAATCATCCCTAAGCTTCAAAAATTGAGGAACAAAAGAGGGTTGACACGTAGTATCGATCTGATGAAGGTGGGGCAATAACTGGATATTTTGTTCAAAAACAAGGGATCAATGAAGCAATCTAAATCCATTGATCCCTCACTTGGTGTCAGAGACCCAAGGTACTGAGAAAACCATACCTTTCTTCTCCTTCCATCTCCATCACTGCCAGCAGTGAAATCTAGGCATTAACCAAAGAAGTGGAGCCTGAACAGGTGCCTACCAATAAGATCCAGGGAAGGGAGATCGATCACCAACCCATCCCACAGCGCATAGGATCCATTTTCATCTTTAGAGGAGAGGGACGCTGTTGTCGAGCCAGTTTTTTTTGGAGATAGAACGCCAACTTTGGTATCAACTTAGAGGAAATCTCAGACCTGGTCCAAGTTCTGATTCAGTATAGTGGAGTGTCAACGAGGCTTTTTGGAGCATTTTTGTGTAGTTTTATGCAATGATAGATCTTTCTTATCTTGTTCTTTCTCATGGTAGCAAGACAGTCATCCCCCTAGATGGATTGAGATCCTCATCTATGCACAAGGAGCCACCACACCAGGGTCATCAAGCTCATTGCCCCAAGCTCCTAGGGCTTCCTCTAGCGAGAGAGATGGTTGGGAGCATACAGAAGGCCTCACTGAGACTTGAGGAAGCATCAGCAGTTGCCAGGGTTCGTCATCATTTTTCTCTTGTGCGGTGGTGCCTACCCGATGATGGACTCCCGTCCGTGTTGCAAATCACACATGGGAGAAGAAGGCAGAGCCAAGCGGCCCAAGCCTTTAGCCATCCAATTCATCCAGCCTGAGAAGACGACTAAAGACCCGAGATTGTAGAAGGGGCCACTTACTGCTGAAGGTTATGTGGCGCGATTTGAAGAGCCCAAATGTGAAGATCCGACGATCACCATAAAATCAAGAAGGTAATTCCTTTTGAATTCCTAGAAATATAGTAGATCTTAGAAAATCCATTAAAATTAGCTCCAGTACTCAAATTGTTCCCCAAATATACCCATAGACTCAAAAAATTACCCTATTTATTATAAGACCCTTAGATTTGACCTTCAAAATAGTAGTATTGGTGGTTTTAAATTTACAAGATGATTCTTCATTTTAGGTTGTTTGAGACACAATAAATGATATATGTTCTAAATAAAATCTGAAAAAAATCTCATAGAACCCTAATGATTATTAAAATTCATTGTTGGACTCTGATAGTATTATCCAAAACTATGTCTTTTCTCATAAATACATAATTAGATGCTTTTCACCTCATTTTTATTCTAGAAAATAGACTAATCATCAAAAAATTATGAAATCTAAACCAGACCCCTAGAATGACGATTAGAAAATCAGATACAAGTTCCAGGTTTTGAACCTAGCTTTGGCCAAACCCTAATTTGTACTTAAATACCATTAATTATGGTGAAACTGTTATTAATGATCATTAATTGTTATTAATCAGGTGATGACTAGAAATGTAGATGATATAGAAAGACTAGTTTTCTCTGGTTGCATATGATTTGGTGTACCTTGTGTGAATATATTTGATTATACCTTGTTGGTTGAAATACTAGTACTATACGCTTCGCCAAAACTTAATGAAACATGAAAGGACATTTTGATGAGTTGTAGCTACTAGTGCACATGGCACAATATGGATGTATGTTGCCTAGCATGGATGTATGATGAATTTCCCATGTTAGATGTATGATAAAATAATTTTTCCCATACTGGATGTATGATAAGTGCTTATAACATTGTAGTAAAACTGCATCTAATGAAATGTATAAAAGACGTGTTTACTTGATTTTTCACCTTAAGCAATGGTTTTATTTTCTTTCTTCTTTCTTCAAGTAATTCCATGTATGCAATCATACTATTGTATCGTTTACCATGTACACAACACATTCTGTTAATTCATTGTTTCACGTATGTTTTAGGTTCAGAGATAGCATGTGATAAAATATGTGAGCAAGCAAGTTGTACAAGTTTATCTACTATGTAGATCCTAGATAGCATACATGTTCATAGACTATAGAATTTTCATTCAATATGTAATTGTAAATCGTGTTGTAATAACTCACTTTGTATTATATGCATGTTTAATGTTGAGAAATTTTATGGTGTATGTTATGGTTGAATGTTCATGTATGCGCATATTGCTTCCGCAATGCACTTTGATACAATTTGCTAACATTTTTAGATTTGAACTCTCAGGCCTTCTAAGTATCGAGACAGTAGAATCTGGGGATGTTACAGTTGGTATATGAGCATGAACATTAGCTACACCTAATAATTGCTCATCATGAAACATAAAGCTATATTTCACCTTTCACTTGAAACCCTAGAAACTTAGTAAATTGTTCTATAGGAATAAGGTTTCAATTAGCCTGCAAGTTAGAACCTATATGTTTGAGAACTAGGCTTAAACAAGTGTGTCGAACCCTTTCCATATAGAGCTCATATGTATTGGATAGCTACACTAGTCTACATCTCGTTCTCACCATTTCACTAGGTGACATGGCACTAGACTATCTATTGTGTGTGGAACACTCAAATTTGCTAATTTGGTTTTGTTTCCCAATCGGCTCGAGCCTCGACAATTTTCTCTGACATCCGCCTTCTTGGTGAAAAACTATATAATATTTTATTATATATATGTAAGTATAAAAATGTGTCCCTCATACTGGTGAGTAGTTAGTGTTCATGCAACCTGAGTGAAAGGGAATGACATCAGTCTAGAAGAGAGAGTAGTTCTAGAGTAGATGTCTAGAGCCTTATCTAGATATGTGATAGATAGATAGAGAATAGAATGTTAAAATGATGTGAGTATCAATGATTGTATCCTAGGTTGATATTTTTTGATATAATTTCTTTGTATAGATCTATGATGTATATAAGTTTTGATCCCAATTTTGGAATATGAGCTAAGTCCAGATAGTGAAAGTGCATACTCTTTGATTACTTAATATGATCTAAGTTATGATAAAGTTGAATATGCATGAGCCTCAATCTCTTCTACAAAGGAGGACCTCGAGTGTTAGGACAAGATACATGGTGAACTCTAGAGAGAGTGAGACCCACAAGGAGAGGGTCATAGGACCTACCCTAAGATATATGTGAAATGATGTATCCTAAGTTGGGTTACTCTTGAGTAGATGAGTTGAGTTCTCTTGCATGATTCAATCCTATATGTGAAAGTTGGGTTAAAAAATGATGGGTAGGTGAATCATAATGAGAAAGTCAATCCTTTTAATTGAGTCATGTCCTAGCTTGAGTGACATATGTTTTTGTAGCTCATCATTAGTTGCAAGTAGGGTTCATATTAAACTTTGGTTCTGAGAGTAAAATGCCTTACGCATAAGATACTCAACAATGCATGTCAATACTTCTCCTTCTCTTTCTCTACATATCATGTTAGAAGCCCCACTTGAGCTATTTGGATGATCATGTATGAAGAGTCACTCGTATAAGCCTAACCTATCGTATATTTCCTTCCTATATCATACATGTAATATTCAAGTTTGAAATCATGATAAGCTTGACTTAGCATATTCTCTCTCCCTTTATATGAAACATGAAAGATGTAAGTTTGAAATCATGAGATTGAAAATAAGATACGCTTGGATCATCAATTACATGATCACAAAATATAGTTTTTACCTCAAATCTTATGACTTTAAACTTCTAGTTGGGTAGTAGGTCTCACAGAATGGGGTGAAACCTTAATATACAAGGATGAATATATTACTTCCCTCTAATGTTGCAATCCTAGTATGTGTTGATGATAAAACACATCATTGATACCAAATGTAATAATTCTAGTAACAAATGAAGTGAAAACTTGACTGCACCTTGGATGGTGTAACGGTCTTAAAGATGAAATCTTGAGTAATCCCTTCCCAACTCCATATTTATAAATAACACCCTATTTCTGGGGGAGATAGGGGATGTAAATCCTAAAATAAAAGAAGGTCAAGTTATTACTGACACATCAAATGATGCTTCAACCTATATAAGGTGGGGTGGGTACACCCTCGATGCTCAAAAATCCTAACATGATAACTTAGGGTACACTTAGAACTGTGATACACTTAGAACCAAGAAGCAGTGAGTATATGAAGCTAGCCCCCTTGATATCATTGTGAGTATAAGTTCAGTTGAATTTTGAGGATGGAATTCCATATAAGGTGGGGTGAATGTGATGACCCTAAATTTTAGGATTTTCATACCCAATATAGTATTTTTAAGACCATGAACATTATTCGGATGACTATATTCAATTGAGGAATTGATTATTAATTATGAATTAGTTTCCCCAAAAAGGTATGATTACATATACTTTTGATGATCAAGACACACGAATGAGTTCAATCTTGATGAATAGTTATTATTGATCGATTAGAGTACTTATGAGGCCAAGAGGTCCATTAAGTAGTCACAAAAAAAATTCAAGTGGTCAATCGATGAGCCTAGATGTATGGTTTTAGACTCGCCAAATCAAGATTTTGTGATCAATTGAATTGAAATCAAGTTTTGCACATCTAACGATAAGGTTGTTCGAAGAATTTATTTGCATGATCAAATAATGGAGTTTGTGTCTCAAGATCTGGTAGAAGTTGCCTTATGGTATTATGAGCCTTTGTCTAAAGTTCCAAAATTTTGGAGATTAGTACAAACTTATGTATCTATTTGAAGTTGAGGACATTAGTGATGTAAATAGGATCGAACTTTAGCCTTTGGATATTTAGTACATAGGTGTGTGATAGATTTTATGTCACATAGTCTTTATTCGTTAGGCTATGTGGCACCTTGAAAACCACAGATCTAGGAATCAATCACCCGGCCCTAACCTGCGGAAATTGAGGAACAGAAGAGGGTTGACACGTAGTATCGATCCGATGAAGGTGGGGCAATAGCTGGATATTTTGTTCACAAACTAGGGATCTATGAAGCAATTCAAATCCATTGATCCCTCACTTGGCGTCGGAGACCCAAGGTAATGAGGAAATCAGAACTTTGTCCTCCTTCCATCTCCATCACTGCCAGTAGTGAAAGCTAGGCATTTACCAGAGAAGTGGAGCCTATACAGGTGCCTAACAATAAGATCCAGGTAAGGGAGATCGATCATCAACCCATCCCACAGCTCATAGGATCCATTTTCATCTTTAGAGGAGAGATGCTGGCTATTGATCTATGTTTTTCTAGAGATAGAACGCCAACTTGGGGAGCAGCCTAGAGAAAATCTTAGACCTGGTTCAAGTTCTGATTTAGTATAGTGGAGTGTCGACAAGGCTTTTTGGAGCATTTTTGTATAGTTTTAGGCTATGACAGATCTTTCTTCTCTTCTCCTTTTTCATGGCAGAGACACTCATCCCCCTAGACAGATTGAGATCCTCATCTATGCATAAGGAGCCACAACACCAGGGTCATCTAGCTCATCGCCCCAAGCTCCCAGGGCTTCCTCCAATGAGATAGATGGTCAGGAGCATGTGGAAGGCCTCATTGAGACTTGAGGATGCATCAGCAGCTGCCAGGGCACATTTTCATTTTGCTCTTGTGCGGTGGCGCCTTCCTGATAGCGGACTCCCATCCGCGTTGTAAATCACACTCGGGAGAAGAAGGTAAAGCTGAGCAGCCCAAGACTTTGTCCATCTGGTTCATCCAGCCAGAGCGGATGGCTAAAGACCCCAGATTTTAGAAGGGGCCACTTACTACTGAAGGTGATGTGGGGTGATCTGAAGAGCCTAAATGTGAAGATCTAAAGGTCACCATAAAAACAAGAAGGTAATTCCTTTTGAATTCCCAAAAATATATCAGATCTTAGAAAATCCATTAAAAATCGCTCCAGTACTCAAATTATTCCCCAACAATACCCATAGACTCAAAAAATAACCCTCTTTATTAGAAGATCATTAGATTTTACCTTGGAAATAATAATATTGGTTGTTTTTAATTTACAAGATGATGCTTCATTTTAGGTTGTTTGAGACATAATAAATGAAATCTATTCTAAATAAAATCTAAAAACAATCTCATAGAACCCTAATGATTATTGAAATTCATTTTTGGACTATGATAGGAATAATATTATCCAAAATTGGATCTTTTCTCATAAATACATAATTAGACACTTTTAGCCTCATTTTTAATTCTAGAAAATAGACTAATCATCAGAAAATTATGAAATCTAAACCAGACCCTTTGAATGACATCTTGATCAATAGAAAAATATTAGATACAAGTTCCAATTTGTTTGAACCTAGATTTGGCCAAACCCTAATCTGGACTTAAATACCATTAATTTTGGTGAACGTTCTATTAATGATGATTAATTGTTATTAATCAAGTGATGACCAGAGATGTAGATGATCCAGAATATAAATAGCAATCTCTGAACTTAGGTACGTGGTCTTTATTAAGTATAAGACTAGTTTTCTATGGTTTCATATGATATGGTGTACCTTGTATGAATCTATTTGCTTATACCTTGTTGGTTGAACTACTAGTACTGTACGCTTTTCCAAAACTTAATGAAACATGAAAGGACATTTTGAAGAGTTGTAGCTACTAGTGTACATGGCCCAATATGGAGGTATGTTACCTAGCATGGATGTATGATGAATTTCCCATGTTAGATGTATGATAAAATAATTTTTCCCATACTGGACGTATGATAAGTGCTTACAAAATTGTAGTACAAATGCATCTAATAAATGTATAAAAGAGGTGTTTACCTAATTTTCTACCTTAAGCAATGGTTTTCTTTTCTTTCTTGTTTCTGCAAGTAATTCCATATAAGCAATCATACTATTGTATCTTTTACCACACACAACAGATTGTGTTAATTTGTTGTTGCATGTATGTTTTAGGTTCAGAGCTAGCATGGGATAAAATATTTGAGAGAGCAAGTTGTATAGTTTTACCTATTGTGTAGATCCTAGTTATCATACATGTTCATAAATTGTAGAATTTTCATTCAATATGTAATTGTAAATCATTTTGTAATAACTCACTTTGTAATATATACAAGTTGAATGTTGAGAAATTTTTATGGTATATGTTATGGTTGAATGTTCATGTATGCACATATTGCTTCCGCAATGACTTTGATATGATTTCCTAATGTTTTCTGATTTGTCCTCTCGAGCATTCTAAGTCTCGAGATGGTAGAATCCGGGGATGTTACAACTTCCATATGCTCACAACGTCTGAGTACAAACTATTTGACACCAATAATATATGATTTTACATGGAAAGGGAAATCCTCCCCATGGTAGGCTCTGGCGACTGGCAGCGCAAAGGAAATCAATTCGGCGACAAAGGTGTTTCTCAATCTGTTCAGGCGGATAAGATATGTTCTATCTGATTGGAACAAAAATCATGTTAATAATCTATCCGATGAGGATAAGAAAAAGGAATTTCTTGCTATTGAGGCTCAAGTAAAGTTGGACTCTGATCCTTGTAATGTATTTTTCCAATTTGAAGCTAGTATGAAGAGAAAAGATGCAGTTGTAACAAAGGCACAAGAAGAATCCTTATTTAAACATAAGTATAAAATAACCTGGTTAAAAGAAGGTGACTCCAACTATAAATTTTTTTATGATTCAGTGAAGGTTAGAAGAAATTTCAATCACATTAGGGCTTTATCTATTGATGGCTCTACTGGCACAGATGTTGTTGTTATAAAGAACCACATTGCTGATTTCTATTCTAGTGTTTTCAACAATGATCATTCTACTGATTTGGGAGTCTTATCCACTATTAATTTTCCCAAGCTCAATAACAATGAAAAAATGGTGTTGGATAGATGGTTTTATGTCAAAGATATTATTGATTTTGTTAACAATCTGAATTCTAATAAATACCCAAGTGCCTGATGGGTGAAATGGAAATATTTTCAAAGCTTGTTGGAGTGTTATATGTATTGAAGTGGTTGAAGTAGTCTTTAGTTTCTTTAATTTTGGGAGGATGCTCAACGAGGCATATCACACTTTCATAACCATCATTCATACAGTCAATGAATATAATGAAATGAAGAATTTCAGACATATTGCCTTGTGTAACATTTTTTATAAGATCATACATAAGCTTCTTACCAATAGACTTCAATATGTCATGCCTTCTTTAAATAGTAGCAATTCATGCGCCTTTGTGAAGGAGGAGTACAAAAGATGATGTTATTTTGTCGAATGAGCTCATTCATGACTTAAACAAGAAGAGTGGCAAGGCTAATATGTGTCTTAAAATTGACATCTCAAAGGCTTACGATTCTGTGTCCTGGGGGCTATCTTTTGTATTCTGAAGTTGAAGAATTTTCCTCATTGCTGGATCATCTGGCTCAGCGAAATCATTGATACTATTTCCTATGAAATCTTGATCAATGGAGAGGCTTCTGAGTCTTTTAAACCAACTAACGGAGTCCGTCAGGAAGACTCCATGGCTCATTATAACTTTGTGCCAGTGATGCAGGTGGTTACTCTTTTGTTTGATAAAGAAGTGGAAGAAGGTTACCTCAAGCCACTGAAAGCTTCCTCAAATTTTGCAGTATCACACTTGATTTTCTCTAACGACCTTATGGTGTTCTCTGAAACCAATGAGCAAAGTGCTTTGTCCATTAAAAGAGTTCCGTGCAAGCTTTGCAATGCGACAAGATTGAAAATTAACTATGATAAGAGTGATGTTTTTTTATAGTCAAAGTGTTAATAAAAAGAGAATAGGGGATATTTTTGGAATCAATGAAGGTTATCTACCTCAAGAATATCTTGGAGTTCCTCTTTTTATTTGTAAACTAATGAAGACTCATTGTAGCCCTCCACTTAATAGAATCTAGAGAAGGTTTGTGGGTTGGAAGGCTAATCAACTTTCAATGGCAGATAGAGTTGAGCTTGTTCACTCTACACTTTTGTCTACCTATCAGTATTGAACATCTGTATTCCCTTTACCTCTTTTTTTTGTGATGAAATTGAAAGTATAAAGAGGCGAGATCACCCTTTACTAAATTATGGTAAACAAAACACATTGGAAAGCAGTGGACTAAATTTTTTTCTGACTATATTCAATTTCATAAAAGATTCTACAAAATCTCCCATTAAGGGTTACATCATCATACACAACTAGGATCTAGATAGAGGGAAGTCTAGACTACTCCACTTTTGTTTCCAAGCAACATATCCATCAGCTAGTCCATGTCAATGCTAAGATCTTCATGCCTTATCCATCACCTTGCTCCACATCTGGGTGGTTGGGAAAGCACCCAACAAGAGGGAAGGAAAATAAAACCATGTATTAAAAAGATATTCTAATGTAACAAGATGAGCAAAACATGTAAAATAGGTTAGGGTTCATCATAAGATGAAGAAAATCAAGAGCATGAGGCCGCATATATATAAAAGAAGCTTTCAATAGATGCTTGCCATAAACAACATATCACAAAAAATATTGCATGTATGATTAATATTGACTACCTTAACTACGTAGGGTTGAGGAACCTATCGGACCTTCAACCAAAGGGTGAGGGGAGAATAAGACATTCCCAGTCACCTACACACATTTTGTGTGTTGGGGAGAGTAGCACGTTCCGCAGAGGAGAAATAACACATTCCCCAACTATGGGTGGTTTTACATACAAGTACCACTACACTAGTTAATTAGTCTAATAAAATCAACATGCTAGAAACTATGGAAAGTAATAGAATCTCATTTGAAGAACATGGCAGTGGGGTGCCAAGACCCAAGAATAATATTCCAAAACTGATTATGAGGTAGGTATAGCAAAGAATCAAGAGTATAAGAAATATGATTCAATGAAGCCTCATTATTGACAAGTAGGTCAAGGCATAAATATTCCCAACTAAAGTGTATTAAGCACATACATAGCACATACCTTATTCTTTAGAATCCTAAAACCACTTTTCATAACTTTTACACGAGATCAGATCCACTTTCCCTAATATGATCATCATATTTATGTATTAGATATATGTATATTCATTAAAGGCTTAAAACCTCAAAACCGTTGAATTTTCCACAAAAGATCGAATTTGATTCTAAAAACCTCACTAATGTCCTAGTTATGTTCTTCTGATCAAAATAACATATAACTTCATATATTTTGGAGATATTAACTTTTTGGGTATTTTCCATTATTTTGAAGTAATTTAAATCACTCGAAAAACACTTTTTTGTAAACATCATAATTAAACTTCACAAATATTTTTAATGGATAGATCTCGTTCTCCTGATTTCAAAATATATCTTACTTTTATTTTTCAACCAACGAATAAAAAGATACGATTTTTCTAAAACAGACTAAATAGAAATTGCCATGTAGGAGAAGGGAGCGGCCAGGGGCGAAATCGTAAAAAGCTTATGAGTCATCTCGCTCCCTTCTCAAGCTGTGCCATGGCTGCATCTACAAGCAACAAGCTTGGGGGAAAGATTGGGCAAAAATGCAATACTTAACCAAAATCGACTTTTAGATATGTAAAAGAAAGCTCAGAGATGAAGCGAGGATGGAAAGATAAGCGTTGCAAGCCCTGCTACTTCGGTTGATCTCCGGAGGGTCAAACGACGATGAAACGCAAAATTGAAAGTTGTGTTGAGTTCTAAATACGATGGGAGTGCTTGGGGTATAGGTATTTATAAGCAAGGAAGTCTAGGTTAGGGTTTAGCAAGGTAGGGTGAAAGAAAAACTTCGGCCATCATGGGTGTTTCTCTAATTCTCGCCAAACCTCAAAAATGTCGGGTTAAACTTGTGTGAAATTAAACGACGAATCCAACAAGACAAAAATCACGCAATTTGGTTGAGTAACGAAAGAGATAATGCCAATCGAAAAATAGCAAAAATCACAGATTTTCTGTTCACACGTGTCAAGGTAGGAGCTGAAATTTGGTCATTTAATACAACTTCCAAACTTTGGTCTTTTGGTGCATTTAATGCATAAACCTTTCTATAATTATTTAAGGGTGTAAAAAAAATCCAATTAAACTCAAATTTGGTAGGTTTACTGATTTTGGGGTGAGGAATACAAATTAAAAATTAAATTTGTCTTTTGATAAAGTTAGATTAGTTAATTAAGTCAATTACTATTTTCTCTTTCCTCTTTCATTAATGACTATTAGATTCTCCAAAAATAATAAACTTCACCCATAAATCATATTAAGTATGTTGGATACGAATTTATCATTATTTCCATTTGTTGGAGTTTTTTATTATTTTAATTAATTATTTTAATATTTTACACACTTTCTCTCTCCTAAATTCACCTTCTTATCAAATATTTTCCAAATTTAGTTACAAAGATATATATTAACATGTATAACACAAATTTGGCATTAGTTTATTTTTTTGAAGACTTTTATTATTTAATTTAATACATTTAAATTTTATCACTTATTTTATACTTTTATTTTATTAGAGGCATCTAAAAACTTTCTAAAAATGTAAAACTTTGCCTATCAGAAATACTAAACGTGAAGAACATGATTTTGACATTAATTAATTTTTTTCCAACATATATTTTATATTTTTGGTCTTTGTGTCATTTTCTCTCTCCTGAATAAAATAAAATATTAGCATTGACCAAATTAAATAAAAATTCACACATAGACTCATTTTGATATATAGATTACTAATTTGGAGTTATTTTTCCAATTTGAGGATGTTAGATATTTATTTCACCTTATTGGCTTATCTCCTATTTTCTTTTAATAAAGACTTTAATATATGCATTTATCTTCCAAATTAAATGATACTTGGCCGTTAAGTTTCTTTTAGATCAAGAAAACGAATTTGTTTATCAAATTATATTGTGGCTTCCTATTTATGATTTTTGAAACAACATATTCCTCATTATCCTCTTTTAATCCATTATATCCCATATCATCTCCAATTATTGTCCTTATTATCTCTTTTATGTGTATTTTGAGATTTCTCTCCTTTTTCATATCTAAAAAGCACTATAAAGTTCTAGGATGAAATTTTTTATTATATTTATTACTTAAGTTGGCATTTTGCATATTAAACCCATTATTAAGCTTTCACTGAGGTATTTGTGCATAAACCCAAATATTGGAATAAAAGGTGAACAAATGTTCATTAGGCCATAATATTCTCCACAAAATAAATAGAATGGACAATGAGGATAGAAATGAGAGGAAAAGATAGAAAAGAGAACCAAAAAGGTAAAAAGTCCAGAATTCAGTATGTTACATCACTTCACCCCTTAAAGAGGATTTCGTCCCCGAAATCACTAGCAATCAGGGAAGGGTGAGTGTGCAACCTCACATCACAAAACTTCAGGTTGTTCCTCCAACCATACAACTTCCACCAAAACTTATACTTCAACTACACCTAAGGGTTCAAAAACTTCACATACATTAACTAATCATAGGTTGGGTTCTCATGGATCACCTAGGGTCCATTATTAAGATATTCTTTTTAGGAGACTTAACATTATTTACATTTATGGCTCATTAGGATTACATTCATTATGATATCGCATTATCATCATTATTTTAATTATGTCATGTCATATTCACTTTATTGCCAAAAGGGTTATGTTTCAATATCATCCATGAAACAATATATGTATCTCATTTTTCTTACTAAGAATTTTAGCACAATTAGGGGTTACTGAATTATCTCAAAATTCATTATTATATTTGATCATTGTCTTTAATAATTCGGATTTAAACTTCCTTATCCTCATAGTATCACTTTATTAATTATTACAAATTAATTGACATGAATATAAGACATTCTATCCAATTTGTTGTTAAGCATATAATTATTCCAATTAATATCACATTGGTTAATTATACTCGTATTAAACATGTTCACATCATCACATTATCTTTATTGCTCATATTAATATCATCATTAATCATTTCTCATATTCATTCTTTTATATTATTGATTTTGCACATTTATGTGAATTCCAATCATTTCATATTCATATAAAATCCATTATAAGTATTTTAATGATCAAGGTGGAACATATGTCATATTAATGATTTGATTCACATTAAGTGACTAATCACATGTATATTAGATAACAAGGCAATATGTATTTCATATAGATTACTTGATAAATATGTGATTAGTTGATTATATATATATATCATTTATGTGTATCAAAGTAGGTTAACTGATTATGGCTCTTAACATCATTAATGTATCATGAAAGTCATTAAAGATGTATAGATTAGGGTTAGATTATTACAACTTAGGGTTTAGGTCAATATAACCTTTTTATTTCCCTTTCATCCTTAGCATGCATTAATTTCAAATTATGTTATAATTATCTTACTCATCATATCATTAGGGTTTATGGCGTGGTTATAATTATCTTACTCATCATATCATTAGGGTTTATGGGGTGGATAGCATCATGTGATCCATAATTTCACATTAATATGTGACTTAATCTTATTATGTGCATTGGTTATCCATTAGGGTTTGAACGTATGAATTATTCCTCAAATGATCATTATGTTTTCATTAATATATGAACAATCATGTTAGGGCTACCATTATTACTTGTTTGGAGAACACTAAGCATAACAACCTCCTAAGCATGAAGTTAGGGTTTCTAAAGATAGATCAGATAGACTTCAAGATATAACATGGTTCCATCCCCCTAAAGAGGATTTTGTCCACGAAATCTAACCACTCAAATATCATCAACTAACCATACTACACCCCTTAAAGGGTTCGTCCCATCAAGCCAAACTACATTAGGGTTAAAGGATGAGTCTAACTAAACCATACTCAAGATCCATTATGCTTCCACTGTGCACTCTGATATCTTCCCAAACACCCAAACTCTGAGGTCTAGGTTCTAGGGATAAATTATCCAAGCATGTGGTCCTAAGGGACATATGGAAACTATCTTGGTATCCATCCTCAAACAAATCATAAGGTTATCATACACTCGAAAAACTTAGGGTTCCCAAAGATATGCAACATAGAACTCTAAGGTTACTATTGCCTAAAAGCAAACTATTTTGGACAATTCGTATTAGATCAGGCTAGGCCGGTATCATATGGGTACGGGAGTCCTCATAAACCTAGCTAGTGGCGTAGAGGAAAATTTTTCCAGCCCCCAAAACCCTGATCCTTCTAGACACCTTTACTTCAACTTCATGCCCTAATAGTTGCCTAAAGGCAAACCTAAACAACATCAAGTTATGCATATTTTAATTATAAGTATATTATAGTTTTATTCATCAAGATTCTAATGTGGAACTATTGGTTAATAAGTCAACCTTTCATCAACATAGATTGAATCTAGGGAAAACATGTAACTTAAGGGAAACTATGCAAATCTAAGGTTATAACTAGGGAGACAAAATTGAAATTGCCAGATTCTAACTACCATGGGCTCTGATACCATGTTGTAAAGAGGCGAGATCACCCTTTACTAAATTATGCTAAACAAAACACATTGGAAAGCAGCAGAATAAATTTGTTTCTGACTATATTCAATTTCATAAAAGATTGTACAAAATCTCCCATTAAGGGTTACATCATCATACACAACTAGGATCTAGATAGAGGGAAGTCTAGACTACTCCACTTTTGTCTCCAAGCAACATATCCATCAGCTAGTCCATGTCAATGCTAAGATCTTCGTGCCTTATCCATCGCCTTGCTCCACATCTGGGTGGTTGGGAAAGCACCCAGCAAGAGGGAAGGAAAATAAAAGCATGTGTCAAAAAGCTATTCTAATGTAACAAGATGAGAAAAACATGTAAAACATGCTAGGGTTCATCATAAGATGAAGACAATCAAGAGAATGAGGTCGTATATATATAAAAAAAGCTTTCAATAGATTCTTGCCATAAACAACATATCACAAAAAGGATTGCATGTATGATTAATATTGACTACCTTAACTAAGTAGGGTTGAGGCACCTACCGGACCTTCAACCAAAGGGTGAGGGGAGAATAAGACATTCCTAGTCACCTATATGCATTTTGTGTGTGGGGGAGAGTAGCACATTCCCCAGAGGAGAAATAACACATTCCCCAACTATGGGTGGTTTTACATACAAGTATCACTACACTAGTTAATTGGTCTAATAAAATCAAAATGCTAGAAACTATGGCAAGTAATAAAATCTCATTTGAAGAACATGGTTGTGGGGTACCAAGACCCAGGAATAATATTCCACAACTGATTATGAGGTAGGTATAGAAAAGAATCAAGAGTATAAGAAATAGGATTCAATGAAGCCTCATTATTGAAAAGTAGGTCAAGGCACAAATATTCCCAACTGAAGTGTATTAAGCACATACATAGCACATACCTTATTCTTTAGAATCCTAAAACCACTTTTCATAACTTTTACACGAGATCAGATCCACTTTCCTTAATATGATCATCATATTTATGTACTAGATATATGTATATTCATTAAAGGCTTAAAACCTCAAAACCATTGACTTTTCCACAAAAGATCGAATTTTATTCTAAAAACCTCACTAATGTCTTAGTTATGTTCTTCTGATCAAAATAACATATAACTTCATATATTTTGGAGATATTAACTTTTTGGGTATTTTTCATTATTTTTAAGTAATTTAAATCACTCAAAAAACACTTTTTCGTAAACATAAGAATCAAACCTCACAAATATTTTTAATGGATAGATCTCGTTCTCCTGATTTCAAAACATATCTTGCTTTTATTTTTCGACCAACGAATCAAATGATACGATTTTTCTAAAACAGACTAAATACAAATTGCCATGTAGGAGAAGGGAGCGGCCAGGGGCAAAATCGTAAAAAGCCGACAAGTCATCTCCCTTCTCAAGTTGCGCGACGGATGCAGCCGCAAGTAGCAAGCTTGGGGGAAACATTGGGTAAAAACACAATACTTAACCAAAATCGACTTTTAGATATGCAAAAGAAAGCTAAGAACGAACCGATCCTGATGATGTCCTCAAATTGCTCGGAGATGAAGCGAGGATGGAGAGATAAGCGCCGCAAGCCCTGTTGCTTCAGTCGCTCTCCGGAGGGCAAATGATGATGAAACGCAAAATTGAAAGTTGCTTTGAGTTCTAAATACGATGGGGGTGCTTGGGGTATAGGTATTTATAAGCAAGGAAGTCTAGGTTAGGGTTTAGCAAGGTGGGGTGAAAGAAAGACTTCGGTCATCATGGGCATTTCTCTAATTCTGGTCAAAGATCGAAAATGTCGGATTAAACTTGTGCGAAATCAAACGAGGAATCCAACAAGCCAAAAATTACGCGATTTGTTTGAGTAACGAGAGAGATAATGCCAATCGAAAAAATAGTAAAAATCACAGATTTATTGTTCACGTGTGTCAAGGTAGGAGATGAAATCTGGTCATTTAATACAACTTCTAAACTTCAGCCTTTTGGTGCATTTAATGCATAAACTTTCTATAATTATTTAAGTGCAAACAAAGTCCAAATAAACTCAAATTTGGTAGGTTTACTTATTTTGAGGTGAGAAATCCGAATATAAAATTAGATTGGTCTTTTCATAAAGTTAGATTAGTTAATTAAGTCAATTACTATTTTCTCTTTCCTCTTTCATTAATGACTATTAGATTCTCCAAAAATAATAAAACTTCACCCATAAATCATATTAAGTATGTTTGATACGAATTTATCATTATTTCCATTTGTTTGTGTTGTTTACTATTTTAATTAATGATTTTAATATTTTACACACTTTCTCTCTCCTAAATTCACCGTCTTATCAAATATTTTCCAAATTGAGTAAACATTTATACAAAGATAAATTTTAACATGTAGAACACGAATTTGGCATTATTTTATTTTTTTGAAGAATTTTATTATTTTCTTAAATACATTTAAATTTTATCACTTATTTTATCCTTTTAATTTATTAGAGGCATCTAAAAACTTTCTAAAAATGTAAAACTTGGCTTATAAGCAATACTAAACGTGAGGAAGATGTTTTTGACATGAATTAATTTTTTTCAACATATATTTAATATTTTTGGTCTTTGAGTCATTTTCTTTGTCCTAAATAAAATAAAATACTAAACATTGACCAAATTAAATAAATATTCACACATAGACTCATTTTTAAATATAGATTACAAATTTGGAGTTATTTTTCCAATTTTAGGATGTTAGATATTTTATTTCACCTTATTGGCTTATCTCCTATTTTCTTTTAATAAAGACTTTAATATACGCATTTATCTTCCAAATGAAATGATACTTGGCACTTAAGTTTTTTTTAGATAAAAAAAATGAATTTTATTATCAAATTATCTCGTGGCTTCCTATTTATGATTTTTGAAACAACATATTCTTGATTATCCTCTTTTAATCTATTATATCTCATATTATCTCCAATTATTGTCCTTATTATCTCTTTTATGTGTATTTTGAGATTTCTCTCATTTTTCATATTCTAAAAAGCATCAGAAAGTTTTAGGATGATTTTTTTATTATCTTTATTACTTAAGTAGGCATTTTACATATTAAACCCATTATTAAGCTTTCACTGAGGTATTTGTGCAGAAACCCAAATATTGGAATAAAAGGTGGACAAATGTTCATTAGGCCATTATATTCTCTAAGAAATAAATAGAACGACCAAAGAGGATATAAATGAGAGGAAAAGATGGAAAAGAGGACCAAAAAGGTAAAAAGTCCAGAATTTGGTATGTTACAGAAACAGTGTGTCGTGATTTTATCTGGGGTAGATTTGATAGCAAGAGGTCTTCACATCTCATTAGTTGGAACGTCTAGTGAGGCCTCAGAGTGAAGAAGGCTTGGGAATCCGGAATATTAGAGAGGTTGTTCGAGCCTCTATTTTGTTGAATGGTTGGAATATTTCTCAGAAAAAAGGACATCGTTTGGATCAAGTGGATCCATGAAAAATACTTATTTAAATTTTCCTTTTGGTCCTTGTCTATCAGTGAATCTTTCTCTTGGGTTTTTAGGAAGATTCTGTATGAAAGGAATGAATTAAGTTCATTAGTTACTCTGTTGGTGATGGTTCTAGTCTCTCTATTTGGAACGATCCTTGGCTACCTGGGGCCATTTTTCTAATTGAGATCTTGGGTAGACAGAGCGTTATACAGCTGGGTATTGACCGCAATGCCAGAGTGAGCTGCTTTATAAAGAATAATTAGTGGTATTGTGGAGATTCCAGACTTTATAACAGTTGTGTCTGATCTTTTAAAAGAACTACCACCTCCCAATGGTGGCTGTGATGATATTGTTTTGATGGTAACTTTGATGTTAACTTAAAGACTATCTGGGAGTGTGTGAGATCAAAACATGACTTTGGAGATTTAAAATTCCCATGAGCTATCAAATTTTGGGATGGAAAATTGGCCATGGCAAACTCTTAAGTTCTAGTTATATCAAGCGTTTTGATATTAGTTTGGCTTCCAGATGCCCCTTGTGTAAATCTGAGGAGGAAGTGGAGCATTTGTTTTTCAGATGTGCTTTCACTTTAAATATCTGGAGCTTAGCTAGCAAGCAGTTTAAGATTCAGATTCATGTTCAAGTGGATGATCTCTGTAAATATGACAACAAGAACATTTTGGTGGTTAGTACATGCATCTTCTACGGGGTTTGGAAAGAAAGGAATGATAGAACTCATAGATCTGTGGAAAAGAATGAAAACCGGCTATGACCGCACTTTTTGAATGATATTAGTTTGCTTTTAGATTAACTCTGTTCTGCTGGTCTATAGATGAGAGACGTTCTTGCTGTTATTGGAGATGTCTTGCTATTCTTTTTCCTTTAAGATGTCACAGTCAGGATGTACAGATATTTTGGTTGTTTCTTTTTTACTTCCTTGTACCCTTGGTGGAAGTTGTTCCAAAAAGAGTGTACATAGTTACTTGTACATACACAAAATTCAAAAATAAAAGGATGAGTTGGGTTCACAAAAAAAAAAACTGATTTCTAGGTAACCATATCAACATAATTATAAAAACAGAACCGGTACGGTTATTTATTAAACGTGTGCGCATATTTATGGGGCGTGTTACGTAATCAGATTACTCATTTATTGAGAAATTGGTAGACGATAACAGTCATGAACAGTAATTGGACGCCCTTGACACACTAGTGTCGATATTGGAAGAGATCCATGCTTGATGTTGATTGAACATTTAGACATGGTAGTATAATTTGTACGTGCCATCTATTTGTGGACGGATGATTCAGCAAAAAGTTTGACCGCTGACGCAAGACTACATTAAATATAGTAAAACTAAAGAGAGGTATAGATCCTGCCTCCTACTACCCTGTACGAGGAAGAACTACCGTGCAGCAGAACATAATTTGAATATAATATAGAAGAAAAGGCAACTCGTGATAAGGACCATAATAACAAATATATATACAAAATATCAACAAAACCGTGGTTTCCACAACTTTTTGTCATACTTTATTCATGTGGAGGAAGTAATCGGTAACATAGGAGGTAGTGATGACATGCATGGTTAATCAGCCGCCGTTCAGGCAATAAAATTAGGGCCGCGAGGGCAGGTGCAGCTTGCACATCGCCAGGACGTCGACACTGAATGGCACTGTCCAGACTTGGCAACGACGAACAACTACCATACCACTGCCACATAAGAGACGGACAACTATCACCGACTGTTGCAAAATAGCTTTCAAACGTGGGTCACTAAAAGAGTCGACGCCGGCGTTGTCCCCGCCAGACACAGTTCAAGCTCGAGATGTAGGAACCAGCGCCGGTTGGGATGGGATGGAGCCTGGTTGTTACGATGAACACTGTTCTGCATTTAGGCAGTAAGCCCCGGTTTGGTACATGAATGGGATTTTGGAAGCTGATTTGGTCAAGGGGGTTGGGATTGGCCTATTTGAATTGAACCGAGTTTGTGTTTTGTGGCCCAATGAGATTCTATCTGGATAGCAGACCAAATAGTAGGGTTGAGTTTGAATTCAATCTGATTTTGTTTGACTAGGAGTCATAATTACAATGTTCAGTTGGTTGTAGTCTGATTCTTATTTTATCCTGTTGGGTTATCAGTCTAAATGTGGAAATTGATCAAGGGGTTTGGGATTGGTCAGTTTGGATTGAACTCAGATCTTGTTCAGTCTCATTGATACAAATCAGATTCTATTTGAATAAAACACAAAATTGCAGGGTTAAGTCTAAATACAGTCTGATTCTAGTATGACCATGTTTGACTAGCAGTTTAAATAACGTAGTCTAGTTTGGATGCCGTCTAATACTAGTCTGATCACATTTGCTTATCATTTTAAATTTGGGAGTTGAGTCTGGTTGCATTTTGCTTTTGGTCTAATTTTGTTTAGCAGACTGCGTTTGATATGTGTTCGATCTGGTTGTCAGTGTTATTATGTTATAAATTTGTTGGGAGGCACTCATGTTGCTAGGCTGTTTTGATTTATGTAGTTGTTGGCGCTATTTTCGGATTTTGTATTACATACACTGCATATTGTACTGTATGCTAACAATTGTTGCTACTTAGCTAAAATAAGAGAGTCATCGTGAAACTTTACGTGGAAATAAACCATGTTTTAAAAGTTATGGCATAAATAAGTGATACAAAAATGTAATTATCCAGACCGTGTTACAATTAGGTACCTTCTTGAAAACATATCAGACATGATGCATAATCGATTGCTTTACTAAAAATATGTCCACTGAGTATGTGTCATTAATTTTAGCTCGGGGCCGGTGTCAACTAAATCTTGTCTTGTCATGTACATAATCTGATATTGATGTACAACAACGGTTCTACCAAGACCGCCCTCGACCTCCAGAAGTTCTTGATACTAGTTTTATTTGAGTTTCAGCTGCCCCTATTATAACTTTGTACGTTGAACTATTACTGTGATATGAAATGATGTTATAAGTTGTTGTTTGATATATCGAACATCTGTGTAACTTTTTTTGACATTGTTTATTTGAGCTCTTGAATCACTCTATCTATGTCGTACTTCTCATGTAAAGACGACTAATGCATTGTATTAAGGTTGTATAAACCATCTTAGTTTTGATGTATCATACAAACAATAAAATATAGATAATTAAATATCAGAATAAATAGATTCCAACATCCCTAATACATACCATCACATGATTGCCACGTAAAGTACAAAAACATATGGGATACACTAAAGCCTATAGTTCATTTATGCAAAGAGTAACAACAATATAGATATTATGGACTTGCAGATAGAGTTGGTGGAAGATTTTGTAGGTTCAACTATTTCTCTTTTTTAATTTCAAAAGAAAGGATGTGGTGCATGTTCATATATGCTTGGCACTCCATTTTTAGGATATGTATTCAAGTTAATAACATCCCAAAAGTTTAATGGTTGACGCCATACAACATTACATCTTTAGGAATTAACTTAATCTCTACTTGTGAAGAATCCGCTATTGGCATAATGTTGTTTGTAAATTAGAAATAAGAACATTTCCTAGATCCCTAAGTATATTACATTTGGTATTTCTATTATGAGTTACATTTTTAGTGTTACATTAACTTATAACTTGTCTAATCACACAAATATAACAGAACTTAATAAACCTATAATTTAGGATGTTGATTTTAAAATTGGATGTATCTTTAGTGTTATTTTTAATGTGAAAATCTTCCACAGTTGCACCATACACCTTGGAAAGACATATTGCTAAAAAAATTGGTCAACCAAATTTACTTACTTCTTATGTATTTTTTATAGAAAATGTTACAAAGATTTTGAGAGGATTCATAGAGGATATGAAGAAGAGAACCCTTCTATACATCAGGATAGAGGAAAAGGACCTCCTCATAAAAGAAATCAGATATAAAAAAGAATCATATGCACTATTTAAAAAAGACAATATCTTAGAGGCATAGATCAAAACTTGAGAGATTCTACAGTAGGAAAGATAGAGAAGTAGAAGAAGCAAGCTTCACATCAGAAGAAAAAATCAGTCATATAGCTATTCAACACCAAGATCAACACCCAGGCTAAAAGTTTAAGAAGAAGCACTAGTCAATGATAGCCTCTTAGGACCATAACAGGTCAAACGCAAAGAGTAGACAATAGTAAAGGAACCATAGAATCATATTTAGAAACAATAAAAACAACATACTTCAGAGAAGATCTTCAACTAGGATAGAAGATATCAAGATCAACTGTTATAGATCTCCAAATATCATCAGGGTTCTTAGAGCGAGTACCATGCACTCTAAAGTTTCTCTCCATCCAACAATAATAGAAGATAAAAATGCACAAACACTTTTTTTTTCCATAAATAATAGAAATGACCTCTTGCCAACTTCTATGACTAATATTGATATTCTGAGAAGATAAACAGTTTCGAACAAATACAAGAAAATGAAAAATGAAAGAGAATATGAGAACTGACTTCTTAATCATTATTGCAAAGAAAACAAGTAGAAGAAAGTTTAATTCCACTTCTTCTAGCATAGTCAGAGGTAGGTTGCTTATTGTGAGCAGCCTTACAAGAATTTAAGACCACCTTCCTTGGAACTTTACAACACCATATCCGCTAAAAATGGGGGACACTTCTACCTTGTCCCTAACTTCATTCCATACCAGCTTTGGATTGATACTATTTGTCCCTTTAAACAACACATAGTCTTATTCATGAAGCTTTAGATTAGAAAGTACAAAAAAATTGTGTAAAGCTGGGATATCTTTCCAGCAATTTATATTCCAAGAACTACTTTTAGTAATCTTGCTTAGACTGCAATCTAGAGGAAGACTAGGCATGGTACAAAATGACTCATCGAAGAAGTCAATAAGATGTATATCTTCTATCCAAGGATCAATCCAGAGTTTGAAATTCACAACATATCTAATATTGAAGCTAGTTAGAGGAATTAAGCCATCCCTGGATCTGCGGATATTATTAAAGAACCAAGAGAAATTGTTTGATGTATCAATCGACCAAAAGGAAGCTTTTCTCATGTATCTCTCACTAATCCACCTTTCCCACAAGGTATCCTTATTCTTTGCAATATTCTATGCATTGTTTATAAGATAAGCTTTGAAAACATATCTACTTTTTCTTATACCTAAGCCACCCTCCTTTATTGGTAAAACCACAATCTCCCATTTAACAAGATGGATACTGTTCTTTGATTCAAAAGAACCCCAAAGAAAATTCCTGCAAACCTTATCAATATCATCTAAAATAGAGCAAGGAAGAGGAAAAGAGAAGATCTAATAGAGATATAGACTAGAAAGAGTGGATTTGATAAGCTCAAGTCTAGTTGCAATTGAATGCAATTTTGATTTCCAAGACTCTAGCCTTCTTTCAACTTTATCCAACAAACCAACACAATAATGTCTAGAGACTTTTCCAATAAACAAAGGAACCCCTAAGTACTTAGATGGAAGGGAACCTTCTTCAATGCCTAAGGCTTGGATAATATTGTCTTTGTTTGTGAATTTTCTAACAAACACATAACTCTTAGAATTGGTGATACAGAGACCAAAATGTTTACCTAAGTGATCCAAAAGTTTATTTATATGCCCATCACTATGATCATCAGCCTTGGAGAAAATCATTAAATCATTGGCAAGTGAGAGATGTGAACATATTTATGATTAATAGAGCAATTTTTTAGCATGAGTCATATATTCCGCCGAACGTCATTCTTGCCAAGGTTGTACGTAGCTAAAGGAGAGATCTCACCCAAGAGGATAGACTTTTTCATAAGTTTATACAAACCTTACATATATATGACAAATAGATAGGGTGTTATTGGATCACCTTGACGAATTCCATCTGAAGGAGAAAAGGATTCTGAAGGTTCACTATTGATTAAAATTTGATAGGAGAAATTATTAAAAATTTATTCAATCCAACTGATCCATCTAACATAAAATATGATGTTATTAAGAACAGAGAAAACATACTTCCAACTACTGAGTCAAAAGCCTTAGAAATATAAACCTGGATGCACATTTTTTTACTATACTATTTGAAATTACTAAATGTTTCATTTGTTAGAAGAACACCATCATTATTACATGTACCTTTAATAAAAGCCCACTGATTTAAATCAATTAAAGAGGGAAGTAGAAGTTGAAGATGATTTTCCATAAGCTTTGAAATAATCTTATATAAGGCATTTCAAAGAGAAATCTTATGCCAATTCTTAATATTATAAGTATTATCACTTTTAGGAATCAAGCAAATGAAAGTGTGATTTGCCTCTCTAAGAATTTTAGCATTAAAAAAAAATCTTAATAGCTTGACTAATGTCTTCACTAATTATTGGACAACCTTTTTTAAGGAAATGACCATTAAAATTGTCATGTTTGGGCACTTCATCATCTTGAAGATTAAGGAAAACATCATTGATTTCCTACTATGTCATTTATTCCATCAAGATATCTATTTGACTATCATTAAGGACATGACCTTCCCACTTATAAGGCCAACCAGTTCCTGAGTCTGGACTATTCAAAACACTAGAATAACTGGAAGTGATATTATATTTAATGTCATCAATATCATAACTCAGAGAATCTTCAACTATTTTTTGTATGGTTACAATGTCTTCTAGTCTCCATTGAGGAGTAAAAAGTTCTTATGTTAGAGTCACCCTGTTTGAGCCACATGACTCTAGACTTTTGTCTCAACAAAGACTCTTAATCTAGAGTAACCAGTCTAGCAATCGTCTTCTACTAAAGAGTAGCATCATGCAAACGTATATTAGTATGATCAAGGACAGAGGCAACTTGAGCCTCAAGAGTAGCAACATTTGTAATATTTACTTTATGATGGAAGTTGTTGACTATTTTTTTATTCCAAGACTTCACATTAGTCTTCAAGTTATAATTTTTTTTGTAACTTGATACATAAAAAGATCAGAGACATTGAGATTTTGTGAATCTTTGACTATATTAAGAAAGTCATCTCGCATGGTCCAAGCATTATGAATCTAAATGGGGATTTAACCACTCTAGCCTAACCTAAATTCATAGGAGTGATTTTGTTATTGCAAACAATGTTTCAGATGATATTACTTTTGACATCAGTGATGAAGGGAAAACATCAAAATTGTAGAGATTTTTTTCAATCATGGTCATATGGAAATCAGAGCCACCTTGATGGTTATCCCAGGTAAAAAACAGACCCTGGAGATCCATCTCAAAGAGGCCACAATTTAGTATACAAGAAATAAAATCATCCATTGACTTGTTGTTGGAGGATGTCTTCCAATCTCCTCATTCTCCTTCGTGACGTATTGAAGTCACCAAGGATAACCTAAGGTTCTAAGATATTATTAATGAGACAACCAATGGAATCCCAAAGAGGCAACCTATCAAAGTCAACATTATGACCATAAACAACCATCATCATCTTAGAAATATCATCTATAGTAACTCTATAATTGATGTATTAATCAGATTTCCCAAGCATATTAACATTACAATCATTCAGGTCCTTCAAAAAAAGTCCTAGTAAGAACATGAGAATTGTGATATGCAAACCAGTTATAGTTAGCAAAATATAAAGTTGGCCAATTTCTCTCTTATAAGCTTTGTTTCATTTTATATAATAATGTCACACTTCAACCTTAAAATCTATTCCTGGACTCCATTTATTTTATTTGAAATGCCCCTAACATTCCAAGAAGAGATGTCAAGTGAAAGAATCATTTAATTGTCCAGGCTATTAAGCTATCAACCTCCATGAATTTAACTTTAGAAATAACCTCAAGAACACCCAAAATTTTGTGAATGGGATAAAACATTGAGTTAGAGAGCCTATGGAAGATATATGTATTATCCTTAAGATAAAAAATAGGAGGGGAATTCAACAATAAGCTCAAAATATTATTTGAAGTTGAAGAAGGACCTAAGATACTAGAATTTTAGGGGGAAATGGCTACAAAATAGGCAACAGAAATAAAACATTTAACTTCCATATTCCCCTTATACCAGTAGATCATGTCAACAAATATATAATGCAAAGGATGGTTTTGAGGATATACTTGGTCCTGGAGCAAGTCCAATGACAATCTCCTCATTATCTTATACATCTTTATTCTAGTCGCACTCGAACAACGTCTACAGAATCTCCTGGTTGATCACCATGGACGACATCCCAATGTTGTCCTCCTAGAAGGAAAATGTCCTCTCCTCTAGAGTAGTCCACACAGACTAATTAGAACTCATTTCGTTCTAGTAGAACAAACATGAAGGATTTCTCCCTCCACGTTCATTTACTAGCACCAACTTTCTCTCCTATAACTTTTTCTCCCTTTCTATCCCTCCCTTTATTAGCTAGGACTTGCTAAGGTTCTCTTGGGTACCAAAACCAGAGAAGACAACAATTGTCAAAAGCAATTGAGTTGTGTCTCTAGGAAGCCCCCAATACCCCTCTATTTATAGGAGGTTCAGGATTAGGGTTCCCAGTCTGTGTGAGAGTGGAAGGGACAGAAACTTCACAAATTTTCACAACCTACGAATGGGAAAACGGTCGGTTCACAGGTGAACCAATCGGTTGGCATGCGAGCTGATTGGTTCAACCCTAAAACCGGTCATATCATCATGTTTTTTAATCATGATTCTAAAGGAAATTATAATCCAATTAATGCACAACATGACGTAAACACTAATTCTTGATGCAATCGAATTGATCATGAACAAGACATCTCATCTCATGAGCTGATCGTGTCACTCCTTGATCTGATCAATTCACTAAGTGAACCAGTCGATCCATTCTCTGGTTCATCTAGAATTCAACCAATGCAATCAACTTGACACTCCAACTGGTCGATTCAACCCTTAAACTGAGTGGTTTAGAATCCAACCAGTCAATTGTTGTTTAAATTGAATACCTAAACACTTTAGTAATCTTTAAACATCATTGATGAAAAAACTCATATTCTAAGTGTATCCTATGTGTGCGGCCCTATAAGTTCCAATTTATGTTGAAAGTGATTGTCCATAACTAGTTTATGACATCACAAGCAAGGAGTTGTATCTAGCAGCACATCATTTCTACCCAAGTAAATGAAAAGTTGGAGAACAACTTCAACCTACAATCTGTGTTTGGTGTTACAATGTATGTATAGTTCCTTTGTCACTGATATGTAGTTTGAACTTGAGGCATGAGATAGTCAACCACTTCAACATTCAACCCATCTTCCTTGAATCATGATAACTGTCTGAGATATATGTAAGCTTGATATCACATATTGACTCACGTGTGCATGTCCATGCATGTTTTAGTTTAGCTAACCAAGTGGCTAGGATATCATAGTCCTATAGGAGGGACAAGTCCCATCTACATCACTCATAGTCATCCTGATGTGTCACATTGTATCAGATCATCACCTTTATGACATCCATTATTTAAGGTTATGATGCATGATGTCAAAGTATATTGAACGCCATGTGATAAGTGTAGTGAATTCATGTCTAACAACCACAATCACCACCAACACAATAAGAGTTGATCATGACTACCATTTATGGTTTCCGTGTATCACTGTTATGGTGGGTCTGTCTGATATACTATTCTCTAACAAGTACCTATGTGTTTGGTTTGATATCACATATCATGACTGATCAGAGTTTGTCATCAATCAACACAAAATCTAGTCTTCAATGTTATTGATGTCTATCTTCCTTCCACAATGACATCCGACTACGGACATATCAAGAATGTATATAATCTTGGCATTTGTATGATCTCATTGCTCGGGACATCAACCTGAAGACATAAGTGATTGAATAATACCAATCTTTAGACATTCATTATGTCACTTCATTATCTTATAACTGAATAAAACAAATAAATTGGAAGATTGTCTTTATTATTAATCAAAACATTTTCAAGTTATGCCATTACAATTATCATATGATTGACTCTTTGGGCATATATACCAATACAATCCCACTTGCACTTAGAGCCAATCACCCATGAATCTTATTCCAAGTGATCTAACATGATCATCATGCTTCTACTATGAAATTTCCTTCGTCAAGGGGTCAACAAGATTTTTCTCAGTTGGTACTCTACAAATATTCACATCTCCTCGATGTATGATCTCTCGTATGAGATGGAAATGCATTTTTATATGCTTGCAATGCTAATACAATATGGGCTCCTTAGCATGTGTGATATTCATTGTTGTCACAATGTAGCTCAGTTGCATCACTAATGCTTGGAAAAACCCCATGTTCAGAGATGAAATTCTTGATCCAAAAAGCCTCCTTTGACGCATTTGATGCAGCAATATACTCGAACTCTGTTGTAGAATAATCAACTATCTCTTGCTAGAAACTCTTCCAACTCACTACTTCGTTGTTGAGGAAAAATACAAATCCTAATTGTGATTGATAATCATCTTTGTCAATTTGGAAGCTCGCATTAGTGTAACCCTTTACCACCAACTCTTCATGTCATGTCCTTTGTAGAAGAGGAATTGATCCATAGTTCTTCTCAAGTACATATGGATGTTCTTCATGGCTTTCCAATGAGTGTCACCTAGATCTGAATGATATCTACTCATCAATCTCAAGGCATATGAGACATCGAGATGATTACATAACAATTCATACATGATGTTGGTATGTATGCCCTGAGAGCCAATCATGGGATGATTGGTGGGATACATTAAGATTGATTTGATAAACACCAAAGGCAAGCCTCCAATTCTTTCTGGTTCAGTCATATGAGATAGTGATAGAATAGATTGAATGTCTAGAGAATGACAGTACTCAATGACGTATGCCTTTAGGTTCATGACCTGAATGATGACATCATACGGATGCTAAGAGTTTGTACATTCTTGTTTTGTCCCTAGTCAGATGTCATTATGGAAGGTAGATAGACAGCAATGACATGCAAGATTAGATTGTGGTGTTGGTTGATGACAGAATCTCATTAGTCATGATATAGAGATATCAAACCAAACACATAGGTACTTGTTAGAGAACAAGTGTACCGGACAGACCCACCGTGAGTTTGACACATGGAACCATGACATGGTAGTCACAGTCAGTACTCACAGTGATGGTGGTAAGTGTGATTATTAGACCTGAAATCACTGCACTCAACACATGTCGTTGGGCACACTTTGACATCATCAAACGCAGTCCTGAAATAGGGGTTGTTATAAAGGTGATGATTGGGTGGCTTTTACACATGGGCCTTTTGAGGGGTGAGTGATAGATATGGGATTTGTCCCTCCTGAGGGAGTTTGGTATTCATGGACACTTGATGAGTAGGATTGAGAAAGGTGTGCATGCATGTGTGAGTCAGTATGTGATACTGATGTCATAACATATCTCTTCCAATCTACTCTGAGATCAAGAAAGTGAATGAACGTTGACAGGATGACTGTTCCATGCCTCAAGTTCATTCGGGATATCAGTGACAAAGGAATTATACATTCACTGTAACACCATTCACAGATTGTAGGATTTAAAGTTGTTCTCCAACTTTCTATTTTCACTTGGGTAGCACTGATGTGTGACTAGGCACCGCTCTTTGCTTGTGAAGTCATAAGTGTTATGGACTTTCACTGCCAACGTGAAATGGACCTGCAGGTTCACACACATAGGATTTAACCTGGAAGAGGAGTTTTGTCCCCAAGCAATGTTTAGATTGATTACGAAAGGAGTTTAGTAGTTCAATTAAACACTCAATTTATTGATAGCTCAATATCATAATGTTCAAGGTGTTGGACATATTGATTGGAGTATTGGATTGATTGAAATCACAATTGACTGATTCTGCACAACCTGCACTCCCAACCAATCGGTTCAAGTGTTGAACCGGTCGGCTAAGGTTGTTGAACCGGTCGGCTCAAATATTGAACCGATCGGCTCAATCCCAGGGTGAACCGATTGCTTCAAGTGTTGAAACGATTGATTCAACTCATGCAACCGAGCAAGTTGGGAAAGTAGGATTGGTGAGAATTTTCCGTTCGTTTCAATTTCCCAATTTGATTGGAAATAGGATTGTTATTCGATACCAATTAGAAAGAAAAGAAGGAAAGTCAATCGGGAACCGACAAAGACCACCAACCGACCGGTTCACTTGTGAACTGACCGGTTCACTTGTGAACCGACCGGTTCAAGGGTCCCAACTGACCGGTTCAGGTTGCGAGTTGGTTGCTTTTGTGGAAAATATCAAACCCTTCTACTCCTGCTTTTAGTCTCGCATTGCCTGGGATGGAGAACCTTGTCCCATGACCCTCCTATATATATAGGGGTATTGGGGGCTTCTCAAAGTACAACTCAGTGCAACCAGTTGCTCTGCAAAGTTGTTGTTCTCTCTGGTTTTGGTAACCGAGAGAGAGCCCGAGCAAGTGCTTCCCGCAAAGGGAGGTGCAAAAAGGGAAGGACAACTGCAGTTGCAACTGGCAGCAGGAGAATGTGTTGGCGACTAGTACGTCAACAGGAGGGTGTGAATCCTTCCACTTCCTTGTGGGATAAGGAGTGTGGAGTTCCAGGTGGTCTGTGTGGACTACTTTAGAGGCGGGAGGATTCTGCCGCTCAGGAGGACAACTGTCATCCGACAGTCCGATGTGATCAGGAGTCGTCAGTCCCAGTGCGACCAGGAGCTGCACAGACACCGTCGAAGACTGGATTTGAAGATCGCACAAGGCGCGAGGTATTGTCGCCGAGCAAGCCTCAGGACAAGGTATGATTCCACAAACCATCCTTTCCTATTATATAGACGTTGACGCGTTTCCTCGTTCTGGGTTTGGGGGGAGAAATTTTTGTTTCCACTACCTTCACCTAAAACCCAACAGTGGTATCAGAGCCACGTCAACTGCTCTATATTTTAGGAATATCGATATGATCAATTTTGGTTTGTCGCCTTTATTTATTGCATACGATGCAAATAAAATTGGCTTTATGCATGTCCAATCCTAAATCCACAAATCCCAATTACATATATGATATGTATTATTAATGCACTCGATACGCATCGCCCTTAAACGAGTTTTGTGGTGGATGTATAGTGTGATTATGGCCAATAAACCCTATCTGTGGTTGGTTGTGGTTGCTTGCAACTCGGTCTGCACACCGATCTTCCTTCTCCTATTCCTGATGTAACTTGAAATAATTCGAGATTCTTTCCTACCTTTGCTCCCCCCGAATATAACTCGGGGTTTCCCTTTTAAGAAATGTAATATTAGGATAGATTTTATTTCATGTTATGTCAAAGAAGGTAGACATCCAGAAGACAGCTGAGAGGATCGGTTCAAGGCGTGAACTGATCGGTTGACATTCCATACGATCGGTTCAAGGAGCGAACTGATCGGTTGATGACAGATTCGAGGAGCGAGATGAGCGGGTGGCGGCCATGACGAGATGCACGACGACCAGGCAAACCGATCGGTTGGAGGAGCCAACCGATCGGCTGGTGGCACCCAGACGACCGGCCAAAGAGAGCAGATCATTCATGGGATGAGTTTATCAACTCGGATGGCAAGGCACATAATTCATCTTGTACAGGTTGCATGTGATGTAGACCTAGATGACCGTGATTCCTCTTGGCTTGAGGAATCACATTAGGATGGCCATAATCATCGCTTTTATTGTTTGTGCATGTTTTCTTTGGGATATAGCATGTAGATGATACATACTATGTATTGTGGTGATTGGATATGTATATATATATATATATATATATATAGATAGATAGATATAAACCAAATTCTTCATTAAATATTAAGTTTTAGATGCCTTCCAAATGTGACACACGTGAAAAGCTTGATCGACCAACTGTGGGCACGCCCTAGCGTGGTGCACCGTCTATCTCGTGGAAGCGTGAATGATGAATGTGTGGGTCTGCCCTAGCAGGGTGCATATTCATCGTGTTTGCTTTGGGTCAGACTTAACAAGGTGATCTAGATGGGATCTAGTACCTTGAGGCATGGAGATGATCATGGCAAGGTGTTGCATATGACATCTTATCAAGAGTTGCATATGATGCAATTGGCAAGAGTTGCCTACCTGAGAGATCTAAGTTGTGGGTGACAGCCCTAGCTGGTCCATGATTTAGAGGATTTCAGGATCTTGTCCACTAGAAGGTTGTACGCTGCAATCTTCTGAATTGATGGTGAGGGCTATCAATTTGAAGTAAAACAGTGGGAGCGATAATTAATTAAAGGCCTAATTATATCGTCAAATTTTCAAATCAATCAAATAAGTCAAAAATGAGTTTTTGGACTAAAATTGCATATTTCCTTTTGTAGTTCAAATGGCAACAAACAAACAACAACTTTTCTTTGCGATCGATCCTTGACAAGGACAAGCTAAATGGGACAAACTTCCATGACTGGTATCGGACTAGAGAGTTGTTCTCACTCATGAGCATAAGCTATATGTCCTGGATACTCCAATTCCAGAGGAACCCGCTCCGAATGCACCAAAGGCAGAAAGGGATGCTTACAAGAAGCATGCTGATGATGCCATTGATGCAAAGTGCTTGATGTTATGTTCTATGAACCATGAGTTGCAAAGATAGCATGAGAACATGGGTGTCATTGAGATGATTCAGCATCTCAGGAACATGTATGAAGATCAGGCACGGAAAGAGAGATACAATGTTTCTAGGGCGTTGTTCAAGTGTTTCATGACAGAAGGAGATCCAGTTGGTCCTCACACACTCAAGATGATTGGGTATGTGGAGAACCTGCAGAGACTGGGATTTCCACTGAGCCAAGAGTTGGCTACTGACGTGATACTGCAATCATTGCCAGAATCCTATAGTTAGTTTGTGATGAACTACAACATGAACAACTTTGATAGGCCACTGTCAGAGTTGTTGGGCATGTTGAGGATAGCCGAGATACATATGAAGAAGGGCAAGCCTAAGCCTGTGATGGTGATCACAAGCAAGAAAGGCAAGTCCAAGCGCAAGGGCAAGGGAAAAGCTAAGAAAGGTTTTGATGCTAGCTAGGAGTCCAAGCCATCTTCAGCTCTCAAGGCCAAGGGAGGCATGACCAAGAAAGGAAATTGCCACCATTAATTGTCAAAAGCCAGGACATTGGAAAAGGAATTGTCCTCTCTATCTGGAAGAACAAAAGAAGAAGGAGGCGACTGAAGTCTCTACTTAAAGGTGTCATGAAAGTAAACTTGTAACACTTTTTGAGGTATATGATACCAAGATGTAAAGTGTAAAGCACTCATAATTGGGGCAAGTGTTTCCGCCATAGATAGGAGTACTTTAGTTTATTTTCAGCCTATAAGGCATGTAATACAGTTATGAACTGCTATTTCATTTTGCCAATAGATAGAAACACTTTATTTTTGCATATTTTTGCATATTGTATGATAATGATGGCAACTAATAAAGTTGAGTTTTCAATCTTAAAGATATGATCTTTGTGACAATGCCTTATTTATCTTGTGGTATTTGATATGCATAAGATAAGATGATACCTAAAAGGTTATAGATAACTCAAACAATCAAATTAGCATCAATCATAAGAAATTCATTTCTAGTTTCCATATGATGGATAACTCTAGACTCTTTTGGTTAGAGAACCAGTAAGAGACATGAATATCTTAGACATGATTAATCAATCTGCACTAAAGGTAGTGGGAGAATGATTATCCTATAAGGTATAATACATGTGATGTATTTACATACCTATTGGAACAAATGCTAATACTTCTAATGGTGTTTAGAAAAATACCAATATGAATATCTTGAAGTGTTCAAGATTATCATAATTGAAGTATAAATTTGGTAAAGTGTTAATTCTTGATGAGATCAATGAATGAAATACTTGGACCAAATGTTTCAGATCCTTATGAGTGATTATGATAGTGTATCATAGTGAACTCATGATTAAGGCGTGGTCATGTCTAAATCAAGAAGGAATCATAATCTAAGGAGTTAGAGAATGATTATCAAATAACTGAATTCTTCTTAATAAAAGAATACCCCACACTAATAAAAGGTATTAAGAATCACAAGAGTTGTGAGTACTTATATACTTAATAGATACACCTCAATTATCTATGTGATAAGTTTTTCATGTGATGAGTCAACTATCTAGATGAATATGAGGGACCAAATTTTGAGATATGGATTATGACCATGACATCCTAAATGACATCCATGTCAACCATAAGGTATGAACTTGATGGTAACACTCATTGGATGAAATCTATAAGTGCAAATGAGTCTTAAGCGTTAAGACACATGGATAACATTTAGAGAAGGATGATGCTTGTTGATTGCAACTTAATGACTAAGACATTTGGCATATGGATACTAAAACCGCATTCCTATGAGGAATAAAACAAGGATGTGTACGTGACACAACATATAAGGTTTATGAATCCACTAATGCAAATGAAGTCTATAAGTTACAATGGACTAATCAATGTGATTGATTCAGTACAAGCAACTCAAGAATTAGATCTTTACTTTGATGATATAGTCAAAGAGTTTGACTGATATGTCAAAGATAAAGAAGGGATATGTGATTTAGTGGGAGTGTATTCACATTTCACATGTTGATGTGAAATGGAAATGTTCTAAAATGGAAATCCAAAAGTGGAAATTATCTTTAAGGAAGATATAGATGTTTCCTATGTGATAGGAATAGAGATCTATAGAGATAGTTCTCGAAAATCTCTTGACCTGAAAAAGAGAGCATACATTGACAATCTGTAATGAAGTGTTCAGTGTGCACAGATTAAGTGGGAGAAAACTTGTCCATGCTACATGGAGTTAGTATCCCAAGGCCAAGTGTCCAATTCTTATGAAGAATGTGAACACTAAGAATAGATATGGATCTATCATGTATGTAATCATCCCATTATCTTGCATGGCAAGAACAAAATGCATTCATCATCTTGTATGTACGACATGACAATATGATATGCTCATCCTGATAACTCATATGTGGGACATGACGAGTGGATGTATGTCTACTTCCAGTAAGGGTTACTGGAATACCATGAGAACTTGATAAGTACTGGTGAAGTACTAGTTCTATGGAGATAAGGAAGAGTTCTATGTAAAGAGTTAAATTGATGCAAACTTCTGAAAGGACATAAAATTAATCGCAAAACATATATAAGATATATAAAAGTGAAAGTTTGTTGATAATTGGAAATGTTCCAATAAAACCTTTTAAAAGGAAATTCCGAGTATCTATGCGTTAGAGAACAGCAATAGATACTATATGGATCTGAAAGTTCATGAGATGAACTTATAGATATTCCACTCATTGATGACAAGTATGGAATCCTTGATCATGCAATGTGGCTAAAGGTTAGAAAAGGAATACTAGATCACATATTACAGCAACTCCATCTCATACGTATGACGTACAACGAAGAGATGAGAGACATGCAATTTATACTGACTTTGGTAGGGTGTTGCCATTACTCACTATGATCGCACTAGAGCACAGTAACATGTGGGACATGTTTGAAGATCACTATGAATATGATTCAATGGTGATTGGCTCGCAGTGCATGTGGGAGTCTGTTGGTATGTATGCCCTAAGAGCCAATCATGGGATGATTGGTGGGATACATTAAGATTGATTTGATAAACATCAAAGGCAAGCTTCCAATTCTTTCTGGTTCAGTCATATGAGATAGTGATAGAACAGATTGAATGTCTAGAGACTGACAGTACTCAATGGCGTATGCCTTCAGGTTCATGACCTGAACGATGAGATCATACGGATGTTAAGAGTTTGTACATTCTTGTTATGTCCCTAGTCGGATGTCATTGTGGAAGGTAGATAGACAGCAATGACACGCAAGACTAGATTGTGGTGTTGGTTGATGACAAAATCTCATTAGTCATGATATAGAGATATCAAACCAAACACATAGGTACTTATTAGAGAACAAGTGTACCAGACAGACCCACCGTGAGTTTGAAACATGGAACCATGACATGGTAGTCACAGTCAGTACTCACAGTGATGGTGGTGAGTGTGATTCTTAAACCTGAAATCACTGCACTCAACGCATGTCGTTGGGCACACTTTGACATCATCAAACGCAGTCCTGAAACAGGGGTTGTTATAAAGGTGATGATTGGGTGGCTTTGACACATGGGGCTTTTGAGGGGTGAGTGATAGATATGGGATATGTCCCTCATGAGGGAGTTTGATATTCATGGCCACTTGATGAGTAGGATTGAGAAAGGCGTGCACGCATGTGTGAGTCAGTATGTGATACTGATGTCATAACATATCTCTTCCAATCTACTCTGAGATCAAGAAAGTGAATGAACGTTGACAGGATGACTGTTCCATGCCTCGATTTCATTCGGGATATCAGTGACAAAGGAATTATACATTCACTGTAACACCATTCACGGATTGTAGGATTGAAAGTTGTTCTCCAACTTTCTATTTTCACTTGGGTAGCACTGATGTGTGACTAGGCACCGCTCTTTGCTTGTGAAGTCATAAGTGTTATGGACTTTCACTGCCAACGTGAAATGGACATGCACGGTCACACACATATGATTTAACCTGGAAGAGGAGTTTTGTCCACAAGCAATGTTTAGATTGATTACTAAAGGAGTTTAGTAGTTCAATTAAACACTCAATTTATTGATAGCTCAATATCATAATGTTCAAGGTGTTGGACATATTGATTGGAGTTGGACATGCATTTTCTTTCTAACTTCTCAACTCTTAATTAGTCAATCTCTATGGTACACTCCCTCACTGGAGTACTCTTTGTGTGGTACCCTCTCACTAGGGTTTTGTCCCTACAGTGGACTTCTCACAACCTTCTTATTCCCGAGCTTGGTTTTTATGGCCTTCCTTTCCCGACTTGGCCTAATAATGACCATCCTATGGCTTGGTCTATTGGTGATCCTCCTATCTTGACTTGATCACCCATCATCATAATGACATTTCATACATCCCACTTGTATCACTTAATCAACCAGAGATAGTATAATTGGGAAAGTTACACTTATATAATGTGATACGCATATGGGCCTTATATTTTGTAGGAAGTAAATAAACAATCAAGAAGTTTTATTGAAATCCATTCAGGAAATATTAGAAAACCAAGGAAGTTGATATGGAATGTAATATTAGGCGTAACCACATACCTTTCTTAGAGATGATCAAAAGTCCAAGTAAATAAGTGCATTTGTAATCAACCAAGAAATCACCATGAATTAAATGCATAACACCCAAGTATTACTATTTCATCCATAAATTATCATTAAGACTTGGGCTCCAAGTTAGGTTTTGGGGTCAAATTAGGGTTTTTACTTCCCAATCCATGATGGTCACATTTAATGACTTTTAACTTACAAACCCTAATTTTGGAAACATATGAAGTCCTTAACTTATATTTGATTAAAATGTCCCTTTTCATCCAAAAATATTAATATTTATCCATTTTAATAATTTAGACAAGTTATGATCATTAAATTATCAAATTACGGTTTTCATGCTCTTAATTCATTAAAGTTAGCAACTTTATGCACTAATGAAATTCAGGATAAGATTAGGTCTTAAAACTAATTTTATTGAATTCCTTGTATTTTTTTTATCAACTTTTATATATAACTCGCCATCATTGGTTATCCTATGATTTTTAATAATTTTTTACAAAATAGAACCATATAGGCCAATCAAGGCATGCCACATAGGCGGCCCAGTCAGTAGGGTCCATGCCACGGGGACACAGTAGAACAATCAGTTCACACCTTGCTGGAACAAGGGCTCATATGCTCGTAAGTGAAAAAGAAAAGGGGAAATGATGGAAAATTAAAGGCCATGGTCTCATAGAATGGGAGTCAAGGGTAGAGGTGACCTTTTTGTAGGAAGGGTCATCTTCAACCTCGTTGCTTCACAAGAAACTTGTATGAGTCAATAATAGAAGTTGACTTTGAGCCTCGATGTTCTTGGGCAGCAAGCGAAAGCACCACTACCTCTATCACACCTCGTTGTATCCAAATATGGTGTTTGATTTCTCAGAGATGGCCTATACTTGGAGGATAGCAAGAAGGGTTCCTTGGTTACATAGAGACAAGTTGAGGGAGAGAGTGTAGGGATAGGAAGGGAAATTATTCATACAGGGAGAAACCTGCAGTTTAGCAGGGCCTCACGATGGGTTTGGTGATGTCATGGAGGATGGATACCTTTGTGTATTGCTCTGGCTATGGAGGGCAGGGTTCCTATTGAGTTAGGAAATTAGGAAAATCCTTAATGGCCTGCCAAAGTAGGAAAAACCCACAATGGGTTGATATTTATCCCCCTCACTAATCCATTTGTGAGGTTTCCATATTTGCTCATGAAACATGGGGAAAGGAAATAAAAAAAGATAATCACCAATGTTGTGCTCATGTTTCCATTTCCTATTTGGGATAGATGGCAATCTGAGCATCATCATATCTCCATCCAATATCCATCAAGGTGCACAAAATAACAAAAGGGCCAACGCTATTCCCTTTTCCATTTAATCATGACATTTACATATATCTACTCAATAATACTTTCACTTTGGGAAAAAGATAAATAATCCATATCTTTGTCTTCTATAATCCTTTTAATCCCAAATTTTGAAGGAAAGTCTTTAACACTTATATGTAGGTGTGGGTGAGATTTTAGACCAAAATAAAAAAGAGATTATTACTTTTATTTGTTTCCAATTTCCAATTTGCCAATATTTGATTTATTTAAAGCATCAAATAAACCCTTCTCTCTTCCAAACTTGACAAGATTCCTTATATGGATATATTTTATCATTTAGTATAACATGGAACCTAATCTAATTCATTATTTGTGCCCATCCTATTCTTTTCTAGAAAATTCCACACAACTCCATATTTGGGAATATCAAATGCCCATTCCTTTTGGTAATTCATTTATTATTGGATTCCCCTCTTTTCCTTTATCCAATATCCACTAATGACCTATTGAAAATGGTAAAACCATGAAAATTGTTACAAAAGATAATTTGCAAAATAAATCCATACTTTTAAAACAATGCATACCAAGTTTTCTAATACATCCTTCATAATCAAATATTTGCATTTCAAATATGTAAATACATGTGAAAAACTATGTTATAACATCCTTTCCCTCTCATATGATTTTTTTCATCAAAATTTGACTAGTCATACAAAAAGTCAAGGATGAGAGTTTTCCATGTCCTTATTCAGTTCCCAAATGTATTTATCCTCACCATGGTGCTTCCAAAGAACCTTTACCATCTCAATCTTTATATTTCAGAGCTCTTTCACCTTGGAATCCAAGATCCTTAACAGACGACTTAGGGTATGACAACCTTCGTTGGAGCTGTATAGGTTCGATGTTCAACACATAGGTGAGATCGTTTACATAGAGCTTTAGATTGGACACATGGATATTGTATTGTGGTGGTAAAGCTAGATGATAAGAGCCTCATCAATATGTTCTAGAACCTCAAATGGATCTAGATATCAGGGACTCAATTTTTCTATATTCTTAGATACAGCTCAAAGGGGTTATATTTTTAGAAACACATGGTCACCTATAGTAAAATGCAAATCTATCCACTTTTCATTAGCGTACAACTTCTATCGATCCTGCTCTCGCTTTACTCTTTGCTTGATCAAAGTGACCTTATCATCGTACAATTGTACTTCTTCTGACCTAAGTAGGGTCCTCTCACTGACATCATCCCAATGAAGTAGTGATCATCATGGCCTCCCATAAAGAGATACAGAGGCATCCTAATACTGGCTTGGTAATTATTGTTATAGAAAACTTAGCTAAGGGCAGTTGTTCCCATGATCCACCCCAATCTATCACACATGCTCTCAACAAATCTTCTAAGGTTTTGATCATACTTTTTGACTATCTATCAGTCTAAGGGTGATAAGTTGTGCTGAATTTTAGCCTCGTATCGAGTTCATCTTGAACTTGTTTCCATAAATTTGAAGTTAACTTAGGCTCACAGTCAGAGATAATTGAGCTTAGAACACCATGCAAACAAACTCTCTCTCTCTAATGTAAAGCTCAACTAAGTCTGATACCTTGGCAGTGGTTTTTAGGGTAAGGGAGTCACATGGTTACATGGTCCACCACAACCCATATTGCATCATGAACTTTCCTTGTCTTGGAAAGGCCGATCACAAAATACATGATGATCTAGTCCCATTTCCGTTCAGAAATCTCAATTGATTGTAGTATCCCACCAGGTCTTTGGTGCCCATCCTTTACCATCTGGAATGTAAGACAACTAGCCACAAACATGGCTATCTCTCTCTATATTCCTAACCATAGAATGTATTGTTCCAATCCTCTAAACATATTAGTGGTGTAGAGGTGTATAATATACTTAAACCCATGACCCTCTTGCAGGATACAAGTCTTCAAAGGGCCTCCATATAGATAATGTTGCCAAATCTTCAAGGAATAGAAAATTGTTGCAAGTTCCAGATCGTGGGTCAGATAGTTCAACTCATTGGGCTTGAAATGTCTAGAAGCAAAGGCAGCCACATGCTTGTTCTTATCTAACATGCATGGTAAGCCCATCTTTGATGTGTCTATGAAGATGACAAAACCATCATTATGTGAAGGTATGGCCAACACGGGGGCTGAAGTAATCTTTTCGTTAACTCTAGGAACCATGCTTTACACAGATTGGACTAAAAGAAATTATTTCCTTCTGACTGAGATTGGTCAAAGGCAAAGAGGTCTTTGATAAATCCTTATACAATTTCCAATATTACCCAGCCAATCCAGGGAAGTTATGAATTTTGGATGCTTTCTTTGGTGTTGTCCATGCTCGAATGAACTCCATTTTAATAGGGTCCACCAAAATTGTTCCTTCAGATATAATGTGCACGATGAACATCACTCAGTCTATCCAAAACTTGCACTTTGAGAATTTCCCATAGAACTTATGCTTTCTCAGGATATCAAGGACCTTATATAGGTTCTCATTGTGTTGGTATAGGTCATTAGAGTAAACTACAATGTCATCTATGAACACTATGAAAAAGGTGTCAAGGAAAGGTTGGAATACACTATTCATGAGGTTCATGAACACACTTGGAGCATTGGACAACCCAAAAAGAAAAACCAAAAGTTATATGGCCATAGCTGGTTGGGAAGCGGGTGTTGGGGATATCTTCACTCTTAACTTGCAATCGATGGTATCTGGACCTCAAGTCTATCTTCAGGAAAACTTGGGCAATTTTGAGCTCAAACAGGTCATCTATGCGGGGTAGGGGATACTTATTCTTAATGGTAGCATGATTTATAATTCTATAGTCTATGCACATGCAAAGTGATCTGCCTTTTTTCTTGACAAAGAGGACTTGTTCCCCCACGGGGATGTGTTGGGTCAGATGAAGCCCTTGTCCAGTATTTAGTATAGTTGCTTCTTCAACTCAAGAAACTTGGCAGGAGCCATCCTGTAAGGTGTCCTTAAAATCAGGTTTGTCCTGGGAGATATCTCGTTTAGGAAGTCTACTTCTCTCTCTAGAGGTATGCTAGGCAATCATACAAGAACACATCAACACACTCCCTCACTACCTCTATTTCCTCTAAGGGTTGCAACTTCTTCTCTGATTCTGTCACTACAGATAGGACCACTAGACAACCTTTAGCTACCATCCACTCTGCCTTTATGGCTAACACATACAAGCTGGTGGTAGAATCTTTCCTACCTCTAATGGTAAAGGGTGCACAACATGGACTCTCTATCCTTATTTGCTTTTCCCCACAATCTATTTTTTCATTATAGTTATAAATCCAATCTATTCCTACAATGGCATCGAAATCATTCATATCAAGTAAGATTAAATCAATAGGGAGTTCATTATTCATATATTTAATAGGAATGGTTGATTTCTTTAATATGAATGAGAAGATATGACACTAGGGGTAGTGACTTCTAAGACATATCCTAGGTACTTGAAGTTTAAACAAAGCATAGTTGTGAGATTTCTTGAGATGAAAGTATTGGTAGAACCAAAGTCAAATAAATATTTCACATTCTGGTCGATTATGTCAAGCATGCCTACATCATACTTATGATAGTCAAACTATTCACTTCATGGGAAAGTATAGAAAAATGGATTTGTAGTGATGGTTACCTTCTATGAGCAAGTTGGCTTTGGCCTAAGCTTCCTCATTATCAATGGAGAAGACTTGGGTCTCTCAACGCTCATCTATAGGTGGAGCTGCTCCCTGGGGTGTTATAGCCACCAGTTGGATCGCCATTGGGCCTGAACCTCGAGGGTTAGGGAGAGGACAGTTGCCTCTGAGATGTCCCTCATGCTGACATCAAAAACACACCCGCTTATCAAAGTGGCACTTTCCAGGGTGCTTCCTCCCCCATGTGCAATAGACACGGCTACAGTCCTCATGATAGGGCTTTCCCTTTCCTTCGAGTCTACCCTTTCCATTATTATGAGTATTCCCTTCTCTATTATCATTCCTTGGGGGAGAGGTGCCTTCAGTGAACTATAGATATCACTTAGCAGGTTCTGAGTAGGAATGACGGTCTTCTCCATGTATAAGGTGAAGTTGAGGGCTTCAATGAAGTTTGAGGGTTCACTGGCCATTACATGAGGCTTCAACAAAGGATGCAAGTGATTATAAGTGCTCCACTTCTCTCTCCTCCATCAACATATAGGAAAAACACTCTAGGAGGCAAAACATCCAAGCATAGTCTACCATTGACATGTTTCCTCAATAAAGGATCATGAACTGCTTCTCCTTCTCCTTCTTGGCAGAGTTGGGGATAAATCTTGCAGAGAAGATGGTGCACAAATCCATCTAGGCCATCGGTTCCTCATTTAGGTCTTGAAAAACGATATAGTTTTCCCACCATAACTTTGTTTCTTCTTCAAGAAGGTGAGAAACAAAGAGAACTTTTATGTTGGGTTGCACCTCCAGGATGTGGAAGCCATTTTCTATGGCTAGGAGCCATGGATCCCCTCCTTATCAATGACCTCAGTTTTTCCTTCTCCCCAGAACTTCTCTATATTCATCTTAATAAAGTCGAGGATGGTGGCTCTAAGACAATGACAAACAGGTAGGGGTTCACCATTCTTGTATTTGGCAACATCCTTGAGAGTCAGGGCACTCATGGAGTTGGTGAGCTTCTTCTATTTCTCTACTCAAAGCACATCAAGGTTGTGAACAACCACTTGCTTGACTGTCGGTCCAGAGCCGACAACATGGATGGGGTCATCCTTGGTCTCATCTTCCATTACAGGCTCACTTCTAGGGTTGGGTTCATATTTGGGGTTTGGGATGTCAAAGGAGACAAGCTTGAGTTCAGAACCTCACTCAACGGAGGCCTCCTTTGGCCTCTTCCACTTATTGGAGGACTCCTCCTTCATGGACCTTCTCTATTTCTCAGAGGACCTCCTTCTCTTATAGGAGGTCCATCCTTTTGGATGGTCCTTAGGAGTTTCATCAAGGATGATAGTGGTCTTGGTGTTGCCCATTTTGTTTCACATAAATATATTAGTTTCATATTTAGGGCATTTAAAGCATCATAAAAATTATGTTCATTGCATCTTAATTACATGCATTTTATTATTTGGAAGAGGATTCCATAATACCTAATATCCATAACCCTAATACTCATGAGGATAGAAGAAGCAGTTATTAGGAACCTAGGATTTTGTGAGTGAAGCAAGGGGTAGGAGGGAAGAATTTTGATGAGAAGAGAACCTGGAAGCATTTTATTTTGAGTAAAATATTCCGAATTTGTCCAGGTAGGATGCACGGGCCCAGGAGTCCTTGTAAGCCAACTAGCAGTGCAGAGTAAAGTATTTCCAGCCCCAGGTTATGGCCCCTTCTAGACACCATCATCTTTATAAATACCCTAATAATTCCATTGGATTCTACAAAACTCTCTAAAAATTACTACTTATTAAAGGTTAAATGGTAAACTAGGATCTGATACCAAATGTAATGACCCCCCCTATTATCCCCTATTCAAGTGGATTGAGAGGGAAGGAGCCATTATCATATTTATAGGATCGAGGTTTAGAAATTAACAAAAATAATTATAAATTTCACTAAATGGAAAAAGGTGATAAAAATATGAAGATAGATTCTCCACTAAGGAGTTACATGATATAGAAACCTCATATTTGCAATAGGAAATAAATCTAATTATCTAAATCCTCAACATAACTTTAGATATTTTATTTTGTTTTCTTTTTCTCTAAATAGCCATCTTTCTTTGTTACTTACAATTTAACCTAAAATGACATGAAACCAACATGCATTCAGTATATCGAGATATACTGGTATGTGGGGGAACAAAATGTTCGCATGTAAGTGTAACAATATAATCAACCACACAAAAATTATGATTACAAAAATTGAGCATGCATTTTTTTACTAACTTCTCAACTCTTAATAATTCAATCATAGTGGTACACTCCCTCACTAGAGTGATCTTTGTGGGGTACCCTCTAACTAAGATTTTTTCCTTGTAGTGGACTTCTCATAACCTTCTCGTTCCTGTGCTAAGTTTTTTTTTGGCCTTCCTTTCCTGACTTGGTCTAATAATGACCATCCAATCTTGGATTAGTCTATTGATGATCTTTCCATACTCACTTGATCACCTGTCATCATAATGACATTTCATACATCCCACATGTATCACTTAATCCACCAAATATAGAATAGTTGACCAAGTTATAATTATATAATGTGATACTCATAAGGTCCTTATAGATTGTAGGAAGTAGATAAACAAACAAGCAGTTTCATTGCAATCCATTAAGCAAACATCTATTAACCACATAAGTCAATAAGGTGAGTAATCTTAGTCGTAACTACATACCTTACTCAGACATGATCTAAAGTCCAAGTAAATAAGTGTAGTTCTAATCAACCAAACAAAAACCCTAAAATTAATGCTTAACACCAAAGTATTACTATTTTGTCAATAAACTATCATTAAGATAGACTTGGGTTCCAAGTAAGGGATTTGGGGTCAAATTAGGGTTTCATTAGGCTTAGGATTTTGTTTTGCCAAACCCTAATTATCACATTCAATGCTTTTTAACTCACAAATCTTAATTATGGTAAAATATGAGTTCCTTAACTTAGATTATATCAAAATGTCCCTTTTTATGCAAAAAGATGAATCTTTGTCCATTAAAATCATTTAGACAAGTCATGATCATTAAAACTAAGAAATTAGGGTTTTCATGCTTTTAATTCATTAAAGTTAGAAACTTTATGTGCTTTTAGAACTTGTGGTAGGATTAGGACTTCAAACTAAATGTATCAAATTAGTTTTAGTTTTCTAAACAACGTTCATATATAACTCACTACCATTGGATAATACTATGATTTTCTATATTTTTTACAAAATAATACCATATAGACCAATCAGGGCACACCAAATAGGCGACCCAGTGAATATGGTTCATGCCACATGGCCACAACTAAGAAAATTGGCTCGCACCTCACTGGAACCCGAGCTCAGATGCTCTTAAGTGAAAAATAAAAGGGGAAAGGAAGAAAAAGGCCCTGAACTCACAGAAGGGGAGTAGAGGGCATATGCGACCTTTCACTGGGAGGGTCATCTTCAACCTCATTGCTTCACCAACAACTTGGATGAGTCAATCACAAAAATTAACTTTGAGCCTCGATACTCATGGGAAACAAGAGAAGGCACCAAGAACTTCGATGCACCTCGACGTACCCAGACATGATGTTTGATTTCTCGAAGACGTCTTATACTTGGAGGATGGTAAGAAGGGTTCCTTGGTTGCATAAAAATGAGTTGAGGTAGAGATAGAAGGGATTGGAAGGGAAACTATTTGTAGAGGGAGAATCTTGGAGTTGAGCACAACCTCGCGAAGGGTTTTGTGATTTCACATAGGTTGGATAACTCCTTATAAAGCTCTGGTTAAGGAGGTCAGGGTTCCTATTGAGTCAGCAAATTCAGAAAATCCTTAATTCCCTCCAAAGTAGGAGAAACCTAGGATGGGTAGATGTGTATTCCTCTAACCAATCCATTGGTCAAGTTTCCATATTCACCCATGAAACGTGGGGAGAGGAAATCAAACAGGGAAAATTATCAATGTTTGGTTCCCATTTCCTTTTCCTATTCAGGGTAGATGGCAATCTGAGCATCGTCATATCTCCATTCAATGGCCATCATGGTGTGCAAAATAACAACAGGGCCAATATTATTTTCTTTTCTATTTAATCGTGGAGCTTACACATATCGTGTAACATCACAAGATTTGACGCCTCAGATAAAATGATCTTAAAAGGGATGATTGGACTACCATATCACCCAGGTTCACCTCCTTTTCTGGGAGCTCATCACTAAAGAACTCCATAGTTAAGCATGCTCATCTTGGAGTAGTACTAGGATGGGTGACCAGTTGGGAAGTTGACCTCGACTCACGTGTAAGTGAGGACAAAGTGTGAAATTAAGGCTAGTGGTGGTTTGTGGGGCCAATCATCATTCCTAAAACTCTACAAGAGCCTTGAGAGGTGGGACCATGTGTTACAAATAGTATCATAGCCAATTCCCCTCCAGTAGGTGGGGCCCACATGGGCCTGTGGCTTGCCAATCTTTGAGCTATGTGGTCCAAGCATGTTGGAAAGGGCTATCTGAGTTGATTGAGCCACCCTTGCGCTGGTAGCCGTGATCGGGAGCTAGGTGTACATGGGCCATTTGGGTCAACACTGAAATGGGGAATTATTATGAGCTCATATAGTTGAGCCTTGATAAGGACATGAAGTGTCTAAGTGGGGGATATTGTAACATCCCAGGATTTGAGGCCTCAGATAAAATGATGTTCAAAGGGATGATTGGACTACCCATATCACTAAGGGCACCTCCTTTTCCTAGAGCTCATCACTAAAGAACTCCATAGTTAAGCGTGCTCAACTTGGAGTAGTACTAGGATGGGTGACCACCAATGTAATGACCCCACCCCTCGGTAACCCCCAATTAAGGGAGACCAAGAGGCTAGAGCCATTATCCCAAAACAGGATCGTATGGTTTTTCAAATAATAAAAAATAATTAATAAATTCTAGCACAACTAAGCTTAAAACAAGATAAAAAATTTATTTTCACATTCCTTGAAAAATATAGGATATGAGGCATTTTACCCATATAAGAAACTATCTATCTACAATCCTCCAATTCTTTATTAAGATTTATTCATTCAGTGTCACTTTAAAGAAATATCCACTTTCTGATAAACCTAAAATGCCAAAAAACAAAATGGCGGTCAGTATAATGAATTACACTGGTATGTGGGGGAACCAAAATCTTACATCTATTTGTAACAACATAATGCAACGAAGTTATTGCTTAACAGATCAAACTTTACGTATTAAACATAACTACTCAATCCTGAGATATCCAAGCCTCAATGTTGTCCCTACAGTGGATATCGATCCTACCTTTCTCATATGGTAGACCCCAAATATCCCCTTATGGTCCTACCCTAAGGGTATACCAACACATAGTTACTTATAGTCGTATGATCCTACCCAATGGTAGACCAAACATCAACTCAAGGTGACATGATGATCCTACCCCACAGGTAGACCAATAAATACATTATCCATCTCTCACAATTACTTGAAGCTACAAAGGAGGACTAGGATTTTAGCTAGTTATGCACATATATTTATGGTGATAGCCATAGTCACTCTATAGTTGCATGAAATAAAAGTCAACCAAGCAGTTAATTTCAAGCAACTAGTGAAACCTCAGAAATCACCATGAAACTAGAGTGATTAGCCATAAGCATAGCCACATACCTAATTTGAAGTCACAAAAGAAAAAAGATATCCAAAACCAACTAGATGTCCAATCAAGCAAGCTAAGCAACCAAATCAAGCAACCCTTGATCTAGAAAACATGTGTAACACCTAATTGTTACCATCACATACCAACCAAATCCTTATTGACTTGGGACACCTTTCTAAGGTTTCTAAGTATCATTAGGATCCATTAGGGTTTCTTAGATGAATTTCTCAATCCTTAGCCTTTTTAGGTCAACAAACCCTAAAACAAGTTTTCTACTAATAAAAACCCTAATTACTCAAATAACCCATATTAAGGATTCCTTATTATCAATTTGGCTTTAGAATATAATATCTCTATCTTAAACATGGATTTTTACAATTAAAACCATTAAAATTCATATTCCCCTAAATTTGTGTTTCTAAACCCAAAAGTACACTTTATGTACATGAAACCCTGAATTAACCAATTAAGCACATGGATCATCTTTTTAGATTCAAAACATCCTTTTTATTAACAACATGTTAATATTCACATAAAACATCCATATGACCTTTCCCAATTTCATCAATCATCAAATTAGGGTTTCTTATTCATGAAAGTGTTAAAGATAGAAACTTTATATACTTTTTTAACTATGAATGGATTCAAGCTTCAATACTATAATGGATTCATTCTTCAATACTATTTTTATTGGATTCCTTGCATTTTTATAATCAATTTCCATATATAACTTGTCATGATTAGAGCTACCACTAATTATTTATAATTTTCACAAGCTTAATTACATTTGCACCAATGGGATGTTGCCACGTCAACAATGTGGCCCGCTATTCCTTTTCCACACAGACTAGGCCAGGCCCATGGGCCTCGACCATGTTGGCGTTTTGCTCCATGTGGGCATGACCCAGGTCTTGTACAAAAGACCAACTCTACCCTCGCTCCGATGGATGTGGATTAAGTCGTGCTCGGGGGCAAAAGGGTCAATTGATTTGGAGTCTTCTCCTTCCTCGTGACATCATTTTTGCTTGCATCTAGCCCAGTCAATTAAGAGGTTGACTTTGCACCTCAGGCCATCCAAACCTTAAAGGATGGTGCAGGGCCATCCGTGGAATCCACCCGAACCTGGAGGCACCCTTAGATCCATCAGATGACGTGTCTAGGTAGTCGATCGGTGGTGTCGACCGAAGTAGAAGAACATGGGAAGTTCCAGACTGGGAGGGGTCGCAAGGTGATCCCCCCTCTACTGTCTGGGATCGTGGGAAAACGTTCCACAAATTTGTATGTGTTTCTTGCCTTTATATTGGTAGTAGGTAGTGAGAAAGATGACCCGTTGGTGTGTTTAGGGAGTCTGACCAGATTAGATCAATTTGGGAAAATCAGATTCTCACACAAAATCAGGGGAAACTAGTGATCATCGGGCTCATATTTCTTCTCCCGAAACTAATGGAGCAATCCCCAGATTCGCACATGGATTGTGTGTCGAGAGAATTGATTGGGATATCTCCTCTTACTGTTCCCCTTTCCTGGTCTTAATAAAAAAGAATCCACTTTTGGATCAAGGATCCAACGTCTGTCATCCCACGTATTCGAACAAAAGTCAAAAATGAATTGTGACATTTAATGTTATGGTCCTCACTTTAGGAAAACTTAAAAAAATCATATCTCCTAAAACGCTTATCTGTTTGATCCCAAATTTTAAAGGAAAGTTCATAATGACTTGAACTACTTGTGGGACAAGTCTAGGACTCAAATTCGAAAGTATGAGAGACTTTTATTCATATGAAAGTTCATAATGATGTGAACTACTTGTGGGACAAGTCTAGGACTCAAATTCGAAAGTATGAGAGACTTTTATTCATATGAAAGTTCATAATGATGTGAACTACTTGTGGGCCATGACATATTTTATTCTAATTTCCTCTTTCTTACTCTTTTATTATCTTTATTTGGATTCCTTTTACCATTAGAAACCATGTGGAGTCGAAATGTCATCCATGATGATCAATCATACTTCTTTCCACATATTTCTTATATTTTCATGATTATGTTTTTTTGATCCCACATCATTATCTCAAACTTCCTTCTTAATAATGCATTATTTGATTTCTTCTTTTTATTTTAATCATATTGGACTCATTAACATATTATGATCCAAGAAATCATATGCACAAAGGAAATCCATACAATACACATAAATCATACAATTTCCATAATCATACATTTATTGGAGAAATTGCATTTCAAACCGTTCAAGCCCAAAAATTGGGGTTGCAACATATCTTCTTGATAATACTTCCACTGAAGGAAAATGTTAATAATCTATATCTCTCTCTTCTTTATTCCTTTTAATCCCAATTATTAAAGGAAAGTCTTTAACACAGATATCTAGGTGTGGGTGAGATTCGAGACCAAAATACAACATTTATTGTTACTTTTCTTTATCTCCAAGTCTCTCTTTATTTGATTTATTTAAATCATCAAATAAACTCTTCTTTCTTCCAAACTTGGCATGATTTCTTATATAGATATTTTTTGTTATTAAGTATAATATGCAACCAAATCTATTTCATTATTTGAAATTATCCTATTCTTTTATGGAAAACTCCTAAAACCTCCTTATGTAGGAATATCAGTTGTCCAGTCCTTTTAGTAATTCATTTATTATTGGATTTTCCTCTTTTCCTTTTACTAATATCCATTAATGATCTATTGAAAAGGGTAAACAACGAAAACCTTTACAATGTAGAATTTGCAAATTAAATCCATACTTCTAAAACAAGGCATACCAAGTTTTCAAATACATCCTTAAAAATCAAATATTTTCATTGCATATATGTAAATACATGTGAAAAACCATGTTATAACATCAAGATCACAATCTCTCTCTAAGGGGTACTTAGATTCACAAAAACACCTACACCTCCTACAAATACATTTTTCATGTCAATTGCATTAAACCAAATACATGTCAAATCCTAATATAGATATATGTGTTATTGTTAACCCCAAATCAAACACTAGTAGACTCCTAGTATCCTAATATATATATATATATATATATATATATATTTATGTATGTATATATATATGTGTTTGTGTGTGTTATTGTTAACCCCAAGTCAAACACTAGCAGACTCCTAGTGTTATTCACTTAATTTCTAATAGACATCATTGTAATAGTTTCCTTAACAATATGAGGATTTATAATTATATTATGTATGGTGATGGTTTAATCTAAATAAAAATTAGGGATACAAGATCAATTATCTTTCCTTGTATTGTATATGCATAATTACTTTTAATCAAAACCTACTACATCAATCTAATGGCTTATTTCCACGACATATTGATTGGTATCCTCAGATGGATTAGATGCACAAGAGGGATTAGATCCAACCGAGAAAATTATAATTGTAGGTCCATATAGATGTGAGTAAATATGTATGGAAAAGGATTTATAAAGATGTAGGATGGTTGTGTATAAACTGAAGGAATCATGAATAACAAGTTTCTACATACTAATCGGTAAATTGATCGTACACAAACTATAGAAGGTTTATGTAGATTGTGCTAAATACAATGTGAAGTGAGGAAGAGAAATGTGCTAGAGAAAAGGAAATCTAGATCTATGTAAATACCAATTATTATCCTCGAGCAGAGTTTAAAGGGATTTTTGTCTTTAGGTCTTGATAGAAGTCTTTGTCGAGGTGGAGGATGCAACTGCAAGTTAGCACCTTGTGTCTACTGCAATGCTCTCAATTATCGGGTAGAAGAAGGGTTGTAGTTGGTTGTTGATTGTATTCTTGTGGTGGTGGTTTTTTCTATGCTCAGATAGGCCATCAGGGTGAGGAATAAGAAGAAGGAGGAAGGAAGAAGAAGATGACATAAGGGAGTTACATACATGATGAGTGGTAGTCACACATACATTTGTTGGATGCCACCCTCATTCTCGACCTCTCCCAATCGAAGCGGCAGCGGTGTGCTATAGCACTCTGCCATCGTAGGGTCCAAAGAGGAAGAAAGGGGAATCATATCTAGGTTTACAGGCCCTTAGATTTGCGGAGAAGAAGCTGACGGATCGCCTAGGGTTTTTCTACTACAAAGTTGCATGGAGAAGAATGAACATTGTGGGGAAAGAAATAGAGGAAGAAATGGAAGGGAGAAGAAAAGAGAAGAGTAGGAAGGAAGAGGAAGAATAGAGAAAGGGAAGACACAGCAATAGGGAGGGGCTCCAACACTATGTTCAATAGGGACAAAAATGCACACATGAATTTTAGAGGGAGCGACACATTCATTGCACCTGATTTAGAAGGTGTAGTGGAAATTTAATATTATTAAACTCGATAAGAGGAAAATCAAAAGAATTAAATTACTAGTCAAACGAAGTCAGAAATGAGTAAAAGTTGAAACATTTGTAGACTAGATCCAAAAGTCTCCAAATAAAATAAAAAACATTTTTTGGTTAATGTTGACCAGCAATCAGTGTCAGTCTTTAATAACTATATATGTATGTATATATATACTCTCTAATAAGATCATGAAAGTTGACATATAAGGAGCAATACTCAAAATTTTTGTTTTGTAAATTTTTAATTTACTCATATTAATTATTTTGAATGCATATAATTTATTAAATTAAATAAAAATATCAATGTCATTATTTTCAATATTTATGTGTATAAATGTTTAACTTACCTAAAACCCAGTCTGTTACAAGATGTGTTAGAGTTACATAAATCAAGAGTTTGATTGTTCTAGATCTTCTTTCATGTTGAGTGTGGGAACTTTCCTTATCTTTGTTAATGTTGTGTTTAGCATCCTATGGAGGAGGTGGGTAGGGGCACTCCTTCTTGAAATGCCCTTCCTTCTTACAAAGGTGGAAAAGCATATTCTGATTCCAACATGGTCCATGGTGCCTGATCCCACAGTTGAAGCACCTCTTTGATTTTGTCCCCTTCTTACTCTCAAGTTTGGGACTTTGATTGACCACTTGATGTGGCCCTCTAGTGCGATATCATCTTCTATTTTCCTATTTCCTTGGCTATGGGGCTCAGATGAAGGTATGAAAGAACTACGGGTGTTGTGAATTTCTCCAGGGACTATGAATGTTGTTTTTCTTGCTAGGTTGCCTACGATTTTGAGGAGCTTTCTTTGCTCTTCCAAATTTCTAGGATTAAGGGTTCGCCTAGGTGGTTTCTAACCATTTTCTTCCTCATTGTGTTCCCTATCATGTTTTTCTTTTTCCTTATCATCTTTCACACCATAGAAATCCACTTCGACCTTGTCCATGTTCCAAGTTTGGGGATACAAGTGCAAGATATATATATTCAACTACATAAGTTCCTAATAATGCAAACTTGGATAAAAGATATGGCAAACTTATAACTTTTAATCAAATATTTTAAAAGTTAATTAAATACTTATTTTCCTTCCATAGGCTACCCATAATCAAGAGGAAAAAGTTTAAGACAAGACATAACTCTAGAGATAAAAAGATAGGAGGTCACCCTACTTTATTCTAAAATGGTGGTTAGGGCCTTACAAAAAATATATGATGATTGGAAGACTCTCTAGGATTTCAAAAAAGAACATTTAGGTCCATTTTTGGATCAATCAAAGAAAATTAGAGCGGGGAACCTCAACAACCATTGAGGGATAAATATGAGGTGATTACTAGCTACAATCTTGAGCCTAAACACCTTAATTTTCATAATTGTTGCCTTCCATGGTTTCCTTAGTTCAAGTGGTTGGGTAAATCATTTACTTAATACATGTGGAGTGTTTCCACTTAGATACCAACTGTCATGGAACCATTCTAACTCTCATTTCCAAGAAAGTGGTATAGGGATTGAAGTGCACGTCCCTGGGTGTCGTGAAACAAATAACTCATCAACATACACAATAAGGAGAAAATAACTCCTAACATAAAAACATTAGAAGAACTACAATGCCAATTTTATGATTCTGTGCACTTATTCTAATCATCAAAGTAGTCGACTGCGGAGCAGATCTTTTTCATCTCTTTAAAAATCATCTTGTTTGCCTAATCAAGAAAATCATGGCATGTGGTCAATGAAAATGCACAAGTATGCTTTTAGTGAAACAAAAGAAATTTTATGACAAAAAAGGCTATTGGCATATTATAAAATATAATAAAATTTAAATGAATGCAATTATTCCAAGAAAACACCATGCATTTTGTAACAATTTATCCATTATATAATTTATATGTCCATTATTCTCAAGTATGTAGGTATCAAACCCTATCAACACCTAAAGGTGAAGGTCTTTACCTCCATATTAAATCATTTTATTGCACCCATAGGTGTAGATCTATTTGTCTTAATGTACATTAGGACTAATCTACAACAAAAGGTGAGGGCTTGTTTGTACCTATACATTAAACCTTGGATGGTGTGGGTCTGTTTGCAATTCAAAGTTCAATATCAATGTATGATGGATTTTTTTATATGAGGTGTTCAGAATATATTTATAATGGAAAATCATAACATTGTACCAAAATAAGTCACTTAGTCCATCCAAAATTGAAGTAAGCAATACCATAAATTTGTCAAGTAGGACAAGAAGAATGCCTTCACCATTGTTTAGAGTAAACTTTATTACACAAGCACATGTCATTGTCGTTGGGTGGAGGTTGTGTACTCTTGTACACTCAATATCTCTCCTTCTAAATGAGACTCATCCGATGGGGTGGAACCTCTAATATGGTTCACTCTCTTCACCATGAAGATAGGAAAACACTACGTCATCTTGTATTTCCCCCTTGTGGCAACCACTGTCATCTTACTTCTGTTGGGGAAAGCAATCATGAAGATATACATCTGATTTTTGTTAATCTTTGCGTGATCTGAATAAGATATCACCATGCACAACAATTTGTACATACATATATGTTGTACGTCCATAATGAATTTTAATTTACTAAATGTGTATATAACTAGCATCCTGAAAAAAACTATTTTGCTAGTATTTTTACTTATCTTCCATAGAAATGACTTGAAATTTTTAGGAGGTATGGTTATAATGAATTGCTAATATAGATTTGTATTGGTCAATTATTTCATGATGCACTCAAAAAAAAAGTGTCATTAGGTAGTTCGAACTACTATTATTTCATTATTCACCAAATGATCAATTTCCACATGTAGAATTCCTATTTATTTTTCAATATTATCAATATATTATCGAATGTAAAAGATATAGTGTAGTTTAAATAAAATTATCGTCTTTGCTTATTAAATTATATTTGAAATTGAAGAGGTAGTATTCATGTAAAAATCTAACCTTGTGATTGTATAATAATTAACTAAACATATTATTTGTACATTTGATTTACTTGACTTACAATTATTTTTAGTATCTAGTTTATCATATTAACAACTAATGTTTATAAGTTTCGTGAAAACAAAATTGAATATCCATTTCTTATTTCTTAATATGTGAGCCATAAGTACTATACTATTATGTACTAGAGGAGGAGCAAATGAGACTTTAGCCTCCTTGCAAATTAAAGTATATGCATAGATACATTTATAGCATACTCAAATACTATATATATGCTTGTTCATACATATACCAAATAATTTGGTAGCTATATTGGAATTAGGTTTTTCCTGATCATTTGACTCTGGTCAAGTCATTATCTCAATATAGTTTTTACGAGTTCATTTAACTCATCCCTTATTAAAAAGAATATTGAGTCATCCAACTGAATCATTTCTAATATAATTTTTTGGATATTCTAAGGTTTAGGGTTTAATTTTTAGGATTTAGATCTAGCATTCATTATGTGAGATTCACATGCACATGGATTTGTCTATTATTGGAGTTCAAACTACAATGATTGACAACAAGCAACTAATGACCAAGGTTCAAAAAAGTAGGTCATTATAGTATCATATTATTTTTCCCCAAACGTCAATTTCAGTATGTGAATTTTAATTTATTGTTCTATGATATCCTCCCAGCTCCCATTTTCATTTTCCACCCTTATCTCATATAAACATGCACATTGATTCCCCATCCTTCTCAAATGTTTGATTATCTCCAATTGGCACCCCTTTCTAGATACTTTATTGGTTAAAAGCTCCCTCCCCTCTCCTCTATTCGGTATTAGGTCATCTCCAATCAACCAATCTGGTTGTAGGACCAAAGAAGATAAGCCTTTTGAATTCTTTATATGGACTACAATATTTTTCACAATGTCTACTATTCCAAACACCACCTACTACTCTCTTTTAATTATTTGAATGAGCATTGATGTACATATAGTTTAACTAATATGTGATAGAATTGATATTGTCTACTATGACAGTAATGCTCTAGTTCATTATGTTACTACCTACTATAGGAATTAGATAGTGATACATATTTTAGTCACCAATGAATTCTAATGCACCAAACAATTTTTGCACTTTCATATTTGTACATAATTATAGTTAGTGGGGTCAAATAACATTCATTTTAGATAAATAGTTTTATCATTACATTTGTTCATAAGAGGTGAAAGATATACACCTTCTAATCTTTTGATGTACATTATCCTTGTGACTATATGTGTATATTGGCTAATATAGAATTAATGTGTTCAACAGACTTTTTTATAAAATAATTTAAAGCATTGGATTTTTGTAATACATATAAGCAAATTGATAACCCTTTTGTATATAAGAGAGAAAGGCAGTGATTTGATTTTTATATGGAAATTATTTTTTGTTTTTTATGTGGTAAGTTATTTTTTCCTACCAATCTAAAACTATAATTATTTGTTAATATGTATGATATGCCAAAGGAATTGCATGAAACGTTTTATATAGTTATTTGCAACAGATACAAACATATACAAATCATAAATATATGGACAATTCATCAAAGAGGGTTTTGAAGAATGTGATCCTTTAAAATCATGTTTATTATTGGAGATGATGAAAAAGGATATACATTGTTGATATTTCTTCATGGGAACTTCTGTGACTAATCAATGTTAAGATCTGGGGTTTAATTGGGTCACACAGAAGCCATTGGCTTCCCATTTCCTAGAACTAACAATGTTGTTGTGTGGAGATATGAAGTTTAATTTTTTGGGTTCTATTTAAAAAAGGATTCAAAAACTCTTCTACTTATTATATTCTATAATCTTACTTTCTTTAAACTATTACAATAAAATGGTAAACAATCAAAAGTGGGGTTTTTGGCTAAACCTGGTATTTAGGTTGAGTTGTTAAGTGATGAGAAGAATAAATATGCATGCTAAGTGGATGTTCAGATCTTCATTTCCTTGAATATTTCTTCATGCCTACTATGATATTGGGGGATATACTATTTGGAGATTCTCTCTCCTATATATAAATAGATATATATAAATATTAATAAGCATATATAGATAGAGATATAGTTGTGTTTATGTAAATGTATGCATGTACCCCGTATGAATGAAGAATATTGACATACACATATAGAGATTTTTTTGCCTCTTTATTTTCAATCTAATTTGTCCAAGATAATGAGTCATAGTTAAAAAAATAATGAAGTTAGGGATTGAATACAAAATTTGATGCAAAATTCTTTGTTGGATAAAAGGTAGTCTACTAACTAGGCTTCTGTGACAACCTTGATTTTTTTGCTCTCTTTGATTATACCCTTTATCTTACTCTTTGTGACTCAAATTCACTCAATTGAGTTAAATTCCATAGCATGAATGAGGTGATGCTATGATTTGGTGACATCAATGATCATTTTCACATTGTGTGACATCAATCTACACTTTTGATCTTAGTAGCATGGTTTAATACATCATCATCTTGAATCCAAAATTGAACATCATCACTATGATCTTTTGTCTCTCTAGTATATATTATGTTGTATATTTCTCAATTATGATTTCGAAGGTGCAAAAATGACCTCAATTGGACCATTCTAGCCCAATATATGGACTTTTAAACTTTACTACTTTTATCCTAGTTTTAACACTTTGGAACTGGTTTTTTCAACTTTAATGGGCCCATTTGGACACGACCCATACACTTCCCATGTGCTTCGCCCACCTTTCTCCTTCAGGAAACCATCGAAGGGTAGGAGTTGTTCTTCTCCTTCCTCCCAAAATCAGGTAATGGGGTGAACTAATGAACAATGGAACCCTGGCTTAGCCCCATTTATAACCCCCTTTGTTTACCCCAATTTTCTTTTCCTCTCCTTTCCTCCACCCGTCAACCCTCTTCCTCCTCCTCCCTTTATTCTTCTTTGTTTCATGTTCTTCATTTCTTGCTCTGTAAAAGGGGGGGGGGGAGTAGTGTTGGAGGATACCAACCGGTGGAGCCTCTTCCAATCTTCTTCCACCGCTCTTGCTCCCCTCGACTCCAAGTCATTCTTCCATCACCACCCTCACCGGCTATGTTGTGTAGATTCAGCAACTGTGGTGTCCCCACCATGGTATGGCCATGTGAGGCCAAGAGAGAGAGAGAGAGAGTAGCCCTGTATGTACCTGGGTTGGAAGGTTTTCGCTAGCCTCTGGGTTCGTGTTTGACTCCACCCAATACCTCTGGTTGCCCCGACGCCACCCCCTCGTGCGCAGCCTGGGCACCATGACTGATCGGAAGTGGGGACTTTCTCCCTTGTTCACACCCTATTCCATGCAGGGAATAGAGGAATCACGTAAAGGGAAGGAAGATACAAGCTGGCTGGGATGGGTCATCACTGACTGAGGAAGGGTGCACCCCAAGCCCACCATGCGTGGGAGGCCCAATCTAGAGGTAAACATCCTCCCTTCTATTATGATTATTGTCGAAACTTCAAAAAAATGTAACTTCTTGCTCCTTTGGCCAAAAGCAACATATAATATATGAAAATCAATGAGAAGAAAAAGATCTATCTATTTAAAATAGTTTCATGGACCTTACCTGAATGAAATATCTCTATTAATCCTTTTTTTGAACCTTGATTTTGATGGTATAGGAGTGGTGCATGTTGATAAATAAACTTGGATCTTTCTTACTATAACCTCACCTCAACCATCAATCAAAAACATTAGGTCTCCCCTTATCCTAAGGATCTTTTCCAAGATCCCTCTTTCCTATTAGTGGGGTATATGTCATTTAATGTGTGCATGTAACACCTTGGAAATGGTATATCTCTATAATCGAATGAAGTAACTCTCTTGGCCTAGATAGTGTATCTAACTTTCTTAGACCCCTCAAATCAGTAATTGATGATGCCTTGTGACTCTAACTGCAAAGAGTACGACCCGATAGTGGGCCCACTCAGTGGTATAAAATGAGCAAAGAAACTATTAAGCAGTGGAAAACATAACTATTCACAAGGTTACAAAGTGTTTCTATATACATAACTCTATCACCCAAAAGGTGGTGCAAAAAAAAGGATTACTTCATAAGAGCCCCAGATGCAGAGGGCCACCCGGCTATTCCAAGCTATCCTTAAGCCAACTTCATTTGTATGACCTTCATGTTTCAACATCCTTTCAAGCACATATACCTAGGTAGTTTTGGGAACAACCAGAAAAATAGCAAAACAAGATATAAATCAGAAAAAGCTAAGTATGTACATAAGAGATTTAACTAGGCATTATTTGATACATTAGTAAGTGGATGTTCCCATCAAAAGGGGCTATTAAAATTAGGTAAGTTTCAAGGAGAAGTAACAAGAGAAATAATTCTCAAAAGAATGAGGCATATAAATAAACAAGTGAAATAACACATCTTGCCTTTAACCATTCACAATATCACAACAATCATAATAGTTCACATGTAGATATATTGAACTACTGTAACTATAGTAGGGCCATGACACCACTGAGTCAATGGCCTAAGTAAAATGGGTGGAAAAGTACACCCTAGGCTGAAAAACACACCTCTGTATATATAAGGGTAGAAAAGCATACCCCGGGTAGAAAAGCATACCCTAATGGTTACGCATAAGCATCTACAATAGTTAAACTAGTCGAACTATCTAACATGCATAAATACAGTGGAAAGATATACGTTTCACAAACATGTGGTATGATTTAAGCACAATATCAAATGGGGTCATTAACCCAATTCAACATGATAGTAATTTCAAAAGAATAATAATAAATCTGACTGAAAGTATATGAATTGTCCAAAAAATTGAATAAGAGCAAGTATTTCAAAAGATGCCTCATTATGGGAAAATGTAGTCATATAAGTGCCCAATTATAAATTGGGAGGAGTACATACCTCTAGTCATGTTTCTGTCAAATAAAATATCACCTAGGTCTGAGTCAAGATTAATATCACCTATGACATAAATTATACTTGGTGTTAATATTTGTTTCATATAAAAATATAATTTAGTAAAACAATCCCCTCGAAAACCTGATTTTTGGTTTAAATCCAGTATCAAAATAAAATCAGAAAATCTACAGATTCTGCAACAATTCAATTGAATTACTCAAACTCTCAGTTTGTTTATCATTAGTTTACTATGTCAGAGTCGTGGTTATTAATTAAATGAATCAAATGCAAAACAATGACCATTATACTCTGGTTCTCCAAACAGAATTGTCACCAGTCAACTAGAGCATTTTGGAAATGCGGTGCCAGTTTACTCCACCGTCGCACTCCACTGAGAAAAATTTGAAGGGATTGGGACTCCCCCATGGGTGAACAACCCTTCCTCCATAGTATACTTGCAGGTGGTTTGTCTTAGTTCTTATCCACTTACTCGTGATTGTAGTGACCAACTTTCGGCTCCGTCTGACGGATGAGAAAGATCATCGATGTCGTGAAGTAGGACGAGTTACGATTGTAAATAGGAATTATTGATCGTAGTAGAAAGGTCCCAAAGAAACACACACAGCTGGGTTATCCCAGTATGGCCAAAACATCATCACGTAAAACAGGACAATACTGGGACTTTGGAACTCCAGTGTCAAGCTGCAACGGAAATTAGTCTAAAGCCAAAATGATAAATTTCGAGCTAAAGGGTATAGTCTTTTGGTCCTGAATCATCTTCAATATGTTGTGAGGATCTGGCATAACTAATAGTTCATAGGAACAGTGACTAGCCCAACCGGCAACCAGCCATGGATCAGCACAAAGAAAAGGCATATTACAAGGATGAGTTTGTGGGTGAAAAGGAAATCCAGGTGAATAGTAGCTCCTTCAAGGCATCCTCGTGAACCCGCGTTGCACGACCAGGACTAGATTCACGGACCAGATTCCAATAGATGGAGACCTCAGAGGTCGGAGGTGGTGACCTTCGTCGTCCCATTAGTTGGGGTGAAAATAGCACAAACAGAAGACAAGGGACGAAGGTGTAGGGGTCAAAGATGGTGCCATTACCTTCAATTGATCCAAGAACAACCATGGTGGTAGTGTAAATCGCTTCTCACCGGAGACGGCCTCAACTCCGGGGTGGAAATGCTGATGTGTACATAGGGATTTGGGTGTAGCAAGAATCAGATGAGGGACTGATACTCGATTATTGATGAACTCGTGGTGGTGGAAGATAAAAAGATGAAGTTGCTAAGCTTTCTGGTGAGGGCGGCGGAAGGCAGTTTTGGTGCTTTTGGGTGTTTGGTACTCAAGGCATTCCAAGCGTCGAGTTAGGGTTCTAGATGATCATCATGCTGTCATGAAACGGATGCCGGAGAATTCGTCAGTAATTAAGGCATTGTGTATGTGTGTTCGTCCGAGGAAACCTTCACAATGCTATTAACGCATGTGCGCGACTGCTGAAGATGATCGCAAGTCCTTCTGTTCTCTGGTCCATCAGATAAAGTGATCTGGCCGTCATCCTAGCTAAAGCATTACTCAAGTGACCCATATGCAGCATTTATAGAGTCAAGGCTGGTGTGACACAAATATAATTTGAATTAATATGTGAACTTTATCTAATTCACTCCAAGGTAATTAAGGTATACATTTAACCTCTTATGGATCCCTAAATTCATAGGCATCTATTAAACCATCCAAGAACATAACTCTGACCCCAAAAGTTCATTATGAAAACATTTAGTCCTATTACTAATAAATGGGATAGAAAACGTAGTAGAAGGGTGGTTCATCTAACTATATCATTAAGTTAGGCTCTATATGTTTTCTCTTCTCTAATTCTCTGTCTAGGGTTTATATTATCATATTCAACCCCACACCCATGGTCAATCATGATTGTACCAACAATTGTGAATTTAAACCCTAATATTTCCCAAGGTCATACTCATGTCTATTTTATAGAAAGAAGGTGACATAAAGTCCAACATAAAAGGAATAACATTCAAGTTTTTAGGATAAAGGAAATAGAGTGTAATACCTAGATTTGAGTTCGTTACACTAACACCTATGATCATCCCCTTTTGAGTATGTTTGTTCTATATGAACCCTAATGCACGTTTGTGCCCCTTTTATATGAACATACGATATACCTTCATTTAAATACTATGTGTGACCTATTGGTTGCATCAAAGAATATTACATCTTTAAAATCAACAACCTTGAGATGGTTGGTGTCCTTAAAGTCCATGATCAGCCATCTTGCACTATGGTTGGGTTTTTAACCCTAGTTTTCCTAATGTGACCTTTGTGCCTTGAATTGGGGTTCTTGTGCCCTAATATCACGTGGATCTTTTTAGTATGAACTCCCTTCTCTAATCTGAGTTGAATCTATTGATAATGATTTTCCTTGATGTGGATGTCCACCTAAGTCTCATGTTGTCTGAAATGTCATATGAACTATATTGATGATTACATGCATGATTGAAATGTTGACATACAATGTTGGGAATATGATGCCTAAACCCTAGTGGACATCCACCCTTTTTAGAATGTGATTCTTCTATCCAAACTTTCCTGATCTAAATCACCTACTATGCTTGGACCTATTGACTTGATGAACTGTAAGGACCCTGACCTTTGTTTTGGGCTTACCGTGTTTGCTTTGCCTAAACCTTGTGTTTAGATGCTTGCTAATCATCTCCACTGGTGATTAGGGTTTGTTTGTGCTTTGTTGAGAGTTGGAGGTGCAACTTGCAAATAACCCAAGCCTTAGGGTTGATGTGCAAGTTTGACACCTTGAGAGATGTTTCTCTCTCTCACTACTAAAGAAATAGCTTATAACGTCACATTTAGAGACGTCATTTATTCCTAAAAACCGACACCTAAACCCTACAATGTCGGCTAATTACAGATACCGATATCTATATTTGAAGACCGCCCAGACACGGGTATCACTTTTTATTAAGCATCGGCTCCCTAAGACGAACCAACGCCTAAAATAGCCCGCCAAATCCAATTTTTTGAGTAAAAAAATTACCCCCTAAAGATTCACATACAGCGTCGGTTTTGTACCTAATAAACGATGCCTAATGACGAAAAAAATTACCTCCTAAGGTCGTCGGTTTTTGTAGAAAAATCGACACTGAAAAGGTTTTGCTCGTCGTCCCCGTGAAAATTTTTAGGGTTAAGATTGTCCAATGGACGTTGGTTTTTCTTGGAAACCGACGCCTATTGTTATAATTTGAGAACATTTATTTTTTGTCAGCATATATAGATAGACGTCAGGTTTTCTTTTTGGAACCGATGACTATACATGAACATAAGTGTCGGTGTGTTGGTGGTAACCGACGCTTAACGATTGAAGTGTCGGTTTATGGTAATAACCGACGCCTATTGTTAACTTAATAGCACTCGCACGAGCCATGCTCTTCACCTTTCTCTATTTCATCGATTTCACTAGGGTCTGGCGATTAGCGATTCCTCCGTTGTCTGCTGCTCTTCTGCCTTCCCTGCCGCTGGTCTGCCTTCCCCGTTGTCACCACTGCTACTTCCGCTCCTGCCTACCACTCCTACCACTATTGTTTTTGCCGCCGCCTGCTCCTCCGCTTCCTCTTGTTGTTGTTTCCGCCTTCTCCTCTACTCCTCCACCTCTTCTTCCTCTTCTCCTGCTCCTGCTCTGACCGTCGCCCGCTCACCACCGCCACCCGCTCTCCTGCTTGCTTCTTTAGCCACCCGCTCGCTTCTCCTGGTACCCTTCTTCCTCCTCTTCTTGATCCTTGCTCCTGCTCCTGCCCCCTGCCCTCAAGGTGGGGGAAATGGGTTGGATCTTATACATGTTTGAGTACATTAGGGTTCTAATCTACCATTTTGTTTATCATCTGAGTTGTACTTTTTTATCTATTGCTTTGTATTTGTTTATTTATTGATTATATTTATTTATCTAATGCTTTATTTGAGTGCATTAGGGTTCTAATCTACCCTTTTGTTTATCAACTGAGATGTACTTTTTTATCAATTGCTTTGTATTTGTTTATTTATTGATTATATTTATTTATCTAATGCTTTGAGTTTACTTATTTAGATGTTGCTATTGTAAATTCAAACTTGTCCATTCTAGCATCCTAATTTGATTGATTATGTGCTTTGAACCTTGAAACGTGTGTGTTAAAGATACATTGATGCTGAATGTCAAAATTAACTCACATGTGGGTCTTCTATTTCTAAAATGATTATGTCAACTCCTAAATCAGTAACATATATTATTCTTTGTGCACCCAAATACCTTCTGAATCATGTATGCTCCATAAGGTGATTAAATGCCTAAATCTTGACTTGAAATATGACCTACTATGTATGTTGATGTATGAAGCTCTAGTTAAAACTTCAAGATTGACCCCTGGTGTGTCCTCTATAGGTGCTACACACTAGCCGATTTGACTCTACTAGATGTGCCCCACGTGATAAGAACACACGGGAGGGTTCACTTTCAATATTTATAAAGATAACTAACACACCTACTCCTAGTAAAATATCTACACCCGCAAGCGCACGGGGTCTTGTCGTAGTATAGGAAGGTGGAAAGTATAGGGTTGATCCATAGGGAAAAGAGGGGGCACAAGAGCTAGCTTAGTTTTGCTGGGTTCCTACTACGAAGACTAGGGTTAAGGGTTTAAAGGTGATTTGATTGTTAAACTACTATGAACAAATGAGGAATTAAAGGCAAGAATGAAATCTACATTAACCCTAGACTAAATTAAGACTAAGCAAGCAAGGAAAGACTAAGCTAGGTATGAAAAGGAAATTTAAACTAAGACAGGTAAGAAGAGCAAAAGTGCAATTAAAGAACTAAACTAACCTAATTTACATGTCATTTCCCCCAACATGGTATCAAAGTAACATAATTTCCCCCAAACAGCCCACCCAAGGGGCCTATCTACTCATATACATGAAAAATACAAAAAGAAAGGAGCAAGAGGTAGAAGTGGCCATGGAGCTTGGTGTAGACGAGGGATCTCCTCTCTCTAGCTACTGTAGGGATAGGAAAATTAGTGTAAAAGAATGGTAGGGTAGGTTGGTCACCACGGTCATGTTGGTGTGCCACGGCCATGGTGAGGGTAGTATAGGATGGTCATGTGGTAAGAATATGGTCGTGGTATGGGGCTGGTGGTGATATGCTATGTTGGTGGCCACAACCGTGATGGAGTGCCACGGTCGTTGTGGGTGAGTGGCACCACGGCCGTGTTGGGTCACACGACTATTTTAGAGGAGGGGGATGTGGTCATGGAGCAGCATCACGGTCATTTTGTTCTTCATTGGCCATGGTCGTGGTGACTTGGGGAAAACCCTATTGAAATGTTGGTTCTTGGTCATAAATTCGCACGACCGTGGGAAGTGCCCACAACCTTGGTGAGGCTTGCACCACTTTATTATCCTTTAAACTTCATCATTTTTGGATGTCTTTTCTTAGTGATGACTCTTGGCCATTAGAGGTAGGTTGAGGGAGATTTTGGGGCCTCCTTTGGACCTTCCCATGAGTGGAGGATCCCTAGAACTCCTTCTTTCTCTCTCTTCCATTTAAGGCATGGTCCAAGTACCTGAAAACAATGCAAAGAACATCATAAGTGTATTTGGCAATGATATACACATTAGGGGCAAAAGCTTGTAATCTAACATGTTTAGATGTGATTTAAGTACAAAAAGGCATAGGATGGAGCCCTAATATAGGGCTACATCATCCCCTGATTCATATCTTTGATATATGAAATCATGGTTTATTTACTATTTAGTATTTACTGACAAGCATGATTAAATGATGTTACAAAAAACTTAGGATGTGAATGATGAAACTAGGATTGTAGGTATAAGAATGACAACATACATGTATTTGTTTTCCTAGAAACCCATCCAAGATTTACTCATTAGGAGTAAATCTTGGATAGTCCCCGGTTTGGGACTATTCTTGAACACCTAATCTCACTTAGGATGTAAGTGTATAATGTGTATTGGGTTTTCAAAAAAATTTCAGTAGCATTTCCCCGTTTGTTCTCTAAGTACATATGTACTTCGAGAACGGGGGGGGGGGGGGGGGGGGGAATGCTGCTGAAATTTTCTTGAAAACATAATGCACATTATACACTTACTAGTGAGATTAGGTGTTTAAGAATGGGATAGGTGGTACACATTTATTATATAGAAGAATGACAACACATGTATTTGTTGGCATAGAAACCCGTCCAAGATTTACTCAATAGGAGTAAATCTTAGATAGTACACTTAGGATATTTTAACCATTAATTATATATAAGACCTTAAACCCTAAAGTTTTAACCATGCTTAAACTATAATATGTTAACCCTAGACCCTCATCTTGTTGTAATATATACTTGTTTTCTCTTTGATCATAGAATGGATATATCATGGATGTCCATTCGCAATCGCTGCACCCCAGAGTTTATTTTTGGTCTTGATCAGTTTATTATATTTTCCGAGGAACATAGTAAACAACCTAGAGATAGGTTCTATTGTCCATGTAAGCATTACGGTAATAACTTTAAAGTGAACACTGGTGATGAAATCAAAAGTCATGTCATGTGCAACGGGATTGTACAAGGCTATACATAATGGCATTGGCATGGAGAGATTTCAAACCCGAAACCAGTGGATGTTGATAGCAGTGCTTGTGTGGAAGAAGTCATTGTCTCTAATGATGTAGATGTGAATGAACCAGTTCCAGTAGACATCGTTGATGCGATGTTGGATAGTTGTGGAGTAGAGCACACCGAAACTGATCCACCTCCCATGTTTAGAAATATTGTGCATGATGTTGAGATACCGTTATACACATATTGTACTAAGTTTACAAAGTTTAGCACTGTGTTGAGATTGTATAAGCTGAAAGCTAAGAATAGATGGAGTGACAAAAGCTTCACGTCATTATTGTCTTTGTTGAAAGAAATGCTTCCTGAAGGAAATAAGATGACAATCTCAACATACCAGGTAAAGAAATTGTTGTGCCCAATGGGAATGGAGGCCAAGATGATACACGCATGCCCGCATGATTGTGTATTATTTCAAAAGGACTATGTGGATTTGAATGATTGTCCAAAATGTGGTGTCACTGCCACTCAGACAGTACCTATGGCATCCCGCTCTACTCCTACTATAGAGGTTGGGAGTAATCCTATAGACCCACCACCTAGCACATCTGCTATAAGTATTTTTCTGACATAGTAGCTAGTCTTTTCAAGATGATATGGTTTCAATATGATATGTATATATGTATATAACATTCTTTACGTAAATTTATAGGGGTTGAAGCCATGTCGTCTAAAAAGTAACAAATACGTCGTTGCAGAGGTGTTGACTTACCCATCCCTTCCAAGGAAATGTTTCATGGGTATCCATTACCAGGTGGTTGGGTTCATGTGAGCCCGCTACGTATATTCCCCAGTTGGATGGATCTTCCATTGCCATATGCCCACCAAAATTGTGAAACGCTTGGTGAGGCAGAAGGTAGAGTGATATTGTGGTCTAAAGCGGATGTCATCTATACTGAAATTGTATGGTAAATTTACATTATGTTAAATTGTTAGTGTGTATATATGATGTCAATTGAACTAAAAGTATATATACAGGTTAAAATGAAGATACCCAGAGCATCTAGGCCTCCACCTCCACCTCCTACATTACCAAGTTGGGTTCCACAAGACCTACCTTCCCCGTTAGGTCTTAATTGTAGGGGTATGGCAGTATGGTTAGGCGAACATGATATAAATTTCCCTATAAATGTTTCTATAGATGCGGATGCTGCAGGTCAATCATACAAAAACAAACTATTTATACAAGATATTTTGGAGTTGTTTCGCTATGATTGGTTGAATAAATATGTGATAGAGATAGGGATAAGGTGAGATCTTGTTTATACATCCATATACCTTGTGTAGGATCTGGTGATCTAGTTTCTTATATATTAATGCATACGTAATACATGTTTTGTAGCTACATAGACAAGATATGTGCATATTTTTCATTTGAACATGTAGGATTTTTTATTCCATCTTTGATTATTCTAGTAGCTAAAGAGCCTACGTCAGTTCAACAATACTATTGTGATGCTTTTACAAATTTTGGTCAAAATAAGAAGATGGTGATAATAGCTCCATTCAATGTGGAGTAAGTTTACTTTGCTTATAATTTGGACTTAAGAAAATTACATTTTTATTGTGGATTTTGAGTTATTAATTTTTAACTTTTTTACCTCTAGAGGAACGCATTGGGAGTTACTAGTCATTGTCCCCGGGATGTTCACTGTCTATTATCTAGATCCTAAGAGGACTAAATTGAATCCAAAATATGGACATGCAATGAAAATGGCATTATTCCGGTGAGAAATATTTCATTTTTATATCCATTAACATCTGTTATTACATTACTATTTAATTATACAATTTACTATGTTACATTAACATGTAGGGGTTTACATGAGTTCAAAAAGGTTGGAGGACAGGTCCCCAGGAAAAAGAACAATCCAATAATTTGGGAGAACATGGAAGTAAGTTCTCGACTCTAATGTATATATTATATATGTGAACTATGCTTAGTTGTATTTTTTAATTTATAGATTTCAATTGATAGTGTGCTACACAAGACGACGGCTGGGCATGTGCATACTATGTGATGTGATTTATGCACATAATTATCAAATATGCGGCAGTGGACATCGATACCATACCTGAGGTATTATATATAGTCTCATTAGATAATATGAAATATATCAATCTTATTTATATATTATTAATTATATATATACATCATTCTCTTTGTAGGTGTTTAAAACTGACCCCACTACAGGTAAGGCCTTATCAGACGTACATGCTTCCTATACGATGGAAGAATTAAATGATGTAAGAGAAGAATGGGCAAAAGCCATACAAGTAGTGGGGGTTTTCAAATATAATTGGGATGTTGATAGCGATAATGACTAATGAATGATATTTTGTAAATGAATTTTTCTGAATTATCATATGTGTGAATTTTTCTACATGTCTAAATGTTTCTACATGTGTCTGAATGTTTATACATGTGTAAATGCAAAAATTAATGGAACTGCAGGTTGCTACATGTGCATGTGTGAATGAGAAAATGAAAGGAACTGCAGGTTGCTACATGAATGTTTCTACATGTGTTTACATGTTTCTACATGTGTTTACATGTTTCTACATGTGTGAATGTGAAAATGAAAGGAACTACAGGTTGCTACATGAATGTTTCTACGTGTGTCTGAATGTTTCTACATGTGTGAAAATTGAATGGAGTTGCAAGTTGCTAAATGTGTAAAAATGTATCTTGTTAAATTTGCAGGTTTGTGGCCTATTATTGGCTGATATCAATGGATGTCGTAAACCTACAGTTCAGTTCCATTGAAGTACAGGTTTCTTTATCCTGCGACCAGCCACAACAGGCCTGCCAACTGATAAGAAAAAAAAAATCAAAACATAGGTGTCGGTTATTAGTCGAAAACCAACAACAAAGGCTTACAATGTCAGTTAATAGAAAAAAACCGTCGTCTAATGTGGCCAGACAACACGGCCGTGCTGGAAGGTGATATGGCGTCACTTATTACTAAGAAATCGACATCGATGATGTCCTAGACGGCGCCCTTTTATGGCGCGAAGGGTTTGGGCATCAGTTTCCCTACTAATAACTGACGCCTATAGTGCCCCTGTTGGCACCCTTTTTGTGGTGCGAAGGGTTCTGGCATCGGTTTCCCTACTAATAACTGACGCCTATAGTGCCCCTGCTGGCGCATTTTGGGTGGCGTGAAGGTTTTTGGCATCAAGTTTCAAACCGACATCTAATGGTTCACCTTTTAGTGTTGCCCACATAGGTGTCGCTTTTTAACCATCGCCAAAGGCCTTAAATGACTGACACCAAATGTCAGTTTTGTAGTAGTGTCTCCTTGCATCCTCTATGTTTAAGAGGATGGGTTGAGATTGTTGTTTGAGTACCTTTGGGCTTTGTTTTGCCTTGTTGAGCCTTGTTTGGGCTTTTCCTAGCTTTGTCGGGCCTTGTATCGGGCAAGGGTGACCTTGGTGTGTCGGCCATGGTGTATCAGCCAGATGGTTGTGTCAAGAAAGTGGTGTGTCGCCCATGAGGTGTATCGGCCAAGTGACCTTCTTTGACCTAGCATCATTTGTGTCACCCCCCTTGTGGACACTTGGTGCTTGTTGCTTGCATGTGGCAAAATATTTGGACATGTCGTGGTGGGTGAGATAGTAGGTGGCTTTGCCCCATGGACAAGTATCCCTAGGTTGGGGGACACCTTGCCTTAGTCTCCCCTTCACCCTCCTCTCTATATGTCTCTCCTTTCTCTAGCTTGGGATCCCTTTAGTTTCTTAGTTGCCTTCTTTTTTCCTTGGTGGACGATACCTCCCCTTGGTGATCTTGGTGGCTGATACACTTGGTAGAGCTAGCTTGGTGGCCGATCTCCTTGGTGGAGTCTTCTTCTTCCTCTAGTGGTAGGCGAACCCTAGAATGTGTCTTGCTTCTCTTCTTGTGGTGAGCGTCTCCCCCTCTTTCCTTGGCACATTCTTGTCCTTCTTGTTTGTTCTTCAGCCATGGTGGTTATGAGCTTTGTTTTTCTTCTTATGGTGGCCGAAGGTGGTGCTTGGAGCTTGGAAGCTTGGTGCTAGAAGCTTGGAGCTTGCTTAAGGCAGGTTACATAACTCCTAACCCTAGCTATACTACTTGCTTTTCATGTTGCATGTTTATATGTCATCTTGATCGGCCATGCATCTTGTTAGATATGTTTCTTGCCCTAGTATGTACCCTTTTATCTTGTTATATATATAGTGGTCATGTTGTTGATGTGCTCTTAGACCTTGTGGACGAACATTGAGTTTAGGGTTCCTTGGGCAAAACCCCCTTTCTCTCCCTTTTGGTTTTGAGAAGTGAGTTCGAGCTCTAGTGGTGTAGGAAAAACCCCTCTCTTGGTTTTTGAGAGGTGAGTCTATGCTCTAGTTGCTTAAGCAATACCCTTCTCTCACCATGGATTTGAGAGGTGAGCCTTGGTTGGACGTTGACATAGTGAAGGTTGGAATCTTGACTGATAAGGGGTTTTTCCTGATATGTGATGGAGGTTGTGCAAAACCCCTCTCTCTTGGTTGTTGAGAGGTGAGCCAACTCTCTTGATCTATTTGGGTTTGCTAATGGTGATCTTGAGGTTGATGATGACCAAACTGATATGGTCCTTGTGCCTTGCATGATACCCTTTTTTGGTGCTTTACACAATACCCCTCTTCTAGGGTTTTGTCTTGGGCAATATGATAAGTTGGGTTCTGTTGACCTTGCTGCCCGATATGACCCCTTTTCCATGTTAGTGTTGTTGGGCATTATGCCTTGTTTTGGGAGTGTTGAACCCTGGATGTCCCTTTGACTGACATGGGTTGGTTTTGATGTTGCTCGATATGGTTCTTGGGTGGTGAAACCCTAGATGGGCAGCATAGTGTTGGCCGATATGGTTGAGATTAACCTAGTTGGACGATAGGCTATCTCAGGTGCCATGGTGTCGTTTGAGAGATGACAATAGTATGCATGTTTGACGTTATGGTTTTGACCTTGTGTACCATGATCTTAGGCAATATGGCCTTGGGCATTAGGATAATGGTGGTTGCCCGACATGAAACCCTAACCCTAATGGGCGATAGAGTCTTGGCTGTTAGGGCTGGTTGTGGTTCCCATTACACATGCACCTGGTTGTACGATATACTCACGTTTCATGGCTGCACGATGCACGTTTGGTTCTAGTCTGTGTTATCCCCAGTAGGTGTGTTGCCTGTCGCTGGGCATTGCATGATGCATCGTTTCCCACCCGACATGAGGCTGCACGTTTGGGCATCACAGGTTGAGCGTTGCCTGATATGAGTGGGTAGGTGTTGCTCGACACGGTGTTACACGATATGGTTATGTTCGTTATAATGGTGCATGCTTGGCCATTGCAGGTGGTGAAGTGTTGCCCGACATGGGTGTTGCTCGTTATCACCTTGTAGTGTTGGGTGTCACACTCTTTGGTGAGAGACATTGTGCTTTTAGTGAGGGTTGTCCCTTACCCGATACACCTATAGTGAGTGTTGTACCATGTGTTCGGTTGGCAACCCTAATGTTTGTTGTACTTTGATATATGAGGCCGTTATGCTTTGATACATATATATATATATATATATATATATATATATATATATATATATATATATATATATATATATATATATATATATATATATATATATATATATATATATAAAAGAATGCTATGATTTGATACACTCGTCTATGTTGCATGGTTGACTCTCATAATAAAGTAAAGATCTGTAAATGTTCCTTATACAAGTATCATTTCTCCTTTGTGATTTCACTAACCTTGCAGAAGACATTTGTACGATGGGGCCATTGTAATGGCATAATAGTGATATGATGTGGAACATCAAGGGTTATGATGAACCCAGTGATATATGATGGGTGTTACCCATGGAATGGAAATGTGTGCCTTGATGATGGGATTGAGCCCCAGTGATGTTGATCCTTGAGATGGATCTAGATGATTGGCAAGAGGCCAAGTGGTAACATGTAATGTTGGCTTTGAGAATAAAAATGGCAGTGTAACACCTGATAATGAGATCTATGTTGTTTACTGGTGATTTAGTTTACATGTTACATAACTTGGTTGAATCTTACAATCCGCTTAAATATATTAATTAATTACAGAGGAACCTTACATGTAGTTTTCCCTGGACATAGATCCATCATCATCAGTAACTGGTGATGGTGAAATAGGTTTCTCCTGCGGGATTACCCGGAGCACATATTGTTGAATATGTGGGGTTTCTCCTAGCCAAAAATAGGAGGAATAGAGTGCAACTGTAGTTGTGGACTCAAGATGTGTATAAGAGCATGGCGATGAGACCCATGGCTCAGTGTGAAGGAGCATGAATGCGTTCATGGCTCAGGAGCTTGGTGAATAGGCCCGTGGCTCATGATAAAAAGGGTAGACTGTGTGAGCTAACCCTATGGTTGATGCCACTCAAGCAAGAGATTGCGGTCCTACTGTGGTTAAAGTGCACTAACCATGAAGAGGTGAGGTCATGGAGTCTGACTCTCCCAATGACCTTGTATGGCACCAGTTTTTGGCTTCACAGCCGAAGGTTGGATTTGAGTGGGATGGCTCACTTCCTCAGGGCATAATAAATCGTAATCCAGCCGTATAGAATATATTTCTTAAGGAAAAACATGAAACATTGGTTGAGGCCTTGTCCCTATAGTTACTCTAGTTATCTCTTGCAAGTTATTGGTACACTTTTCATATCTTGTGATAAATTCTTATAAAGCTTATCTTATCAATCATGTTCCATAAAGAAATATCTAGTTATATGCCTCCTGGATATCTTGGTAAGTTGTTAATCAAGTTAAGATATGTTGAATGTGCTTCTTATATCAGTTACCTACTTAATCTGAAGTTTTATAGTTCGGTAGGGAGTTATGTTTCTCGTTGGGACTGTGTGTCTCACCCCGCTGGTTTATAACCTTTTTAGGTGATCGTGCTAGACGTGGTGGTGGTCGTGAGGTTGCGGCCGAGCAGCCAGGAGAGTAGTACGAGGCAAGAGATGGATATGCTACTATTTTGGCTATTTGTAGTAGAGTCCTAGAGCCATCCCTGTACTCTCAGGTCCTCAGAAGTGTTTTGACAATGTTTCACGATCTATAGCTGATGTAGCTTGTTTATCCTGTCGTTGGCCTGGTATGGCTGTTCTGTATATAAACATGTGGTGAACTCTTTGTGCCTATGTGATAGTTGGTTCCTGTAAGCTATGGACACATATCAAGGTTTGTGTATGTTTATATAACATGTTTCCTTGCAGGATAAGGATTTGGATGCAATAGCTTTGTTACTATATGTTTTCCACAATCAATTTTAATTAACCCGTGTTTTTGGTAATATATGGTTTATGAAAGTTCTGCAATCAATTTTTGCATTGCATTTCCTTGTCTGTGTGATGACAGGATGTCACATGAACTATGTCCCTTCTTGCCCTTTTTTTACCCTTATGATCGAGTTATGTACATAAGTGACACAAATATTGAAATGTCCATTTGGAATCTCAAAATGATTTGAAACTAGAACCATACCTCCTTGATGACCTCTAGATAAGTAAAAGATCATATAATGTACCAATGAGCAACTTGGAACCTATCTTGGCTAAAAAACCAAGAATGAAACTAATTAGGGTTAATGATGACAATCTAATACATGTATGCAATCTTGTTGTTAATTAGGTGTTGCTTATGGCTAGATGGTCAAGGATAAGTTGAGTTAAGAATCTCTAAATTAGGTACGGGCTTTAATAATTATATGACTATGGATTTCTTGGTTGAATGTGATACATATGTATGCTTGTTTACTTGCTCAAATATTTCCATGTAGTATTCTAGTATTGTACTCAATGTTTGTCTCGTATCATTGCTTTATAACTTGCAAACATAAAATAAAATCTCCATTATACAAACCTTGTGAACCTGCATGTATTTTCGGGGTAAGGACATGAGCATGGGCGTCCTACTTGAGTTGTCAAGATAGGGTGGACCATGTTGATTAAAGGGTTATCTATTGGTGATGGCCTTGAGGTCCCTTACATACAAAAGGGTTAGCTAATCTCGAGCACCCTTATAGACCCTTCCAATGGGAAGTTGGTCAAAGGCCTTATGATATATGATATTCTTGGTATAATTGGAGAAAATTTGATATAAAACATGTGATCTTGCTTTTCTAAATACTTAACTTATTTACTTCTTATTTGTTACTTATGCCAGTCTTTTCAAATTATGCAAAGCATATGTATATGTATCTTTTATTCATGTACTCAACACCTCGTGTTCTTGACCCACCTTGTTTCACGTATTTTATAGGTTCAGAGATGGCTAGAAGTTGATAGCTTTGGTGAGCTATGTCAGGTGTACTAGTTGTAGGATCCCTAGTACATGAGCAGACTAGTAAAAATTGTACTCTTGAATATGTAATGAAAATCTTGTAATAATACAGTTGTTCAATATATCTTATTGAATGTTGAGACTATTATTGGTGCCTTTATCTTGTTATTTGTTCATGTATGCTAAGCATTTTATGCTTTCACATGTTGTCTTTAGTATTCATTTGGTTCATGGGATTGGGATTCCGATTCTATGATAGATGGTATCAGAGCATGAAAAATAACTACACCAAGCATTTCTCACATGAAACAAAAACTAAACACAACCTTACATCTCAAAACTAGAAACTTAATATGATGTCCTTTGTGGACTAAGTTGACTTAGCCTCTAGGTTAGATCCTAGATGTTCTTGAATTAGGTTTTGACTTGTGTAATCCCTAGAATCCTTCTTTTCTCCTACTTCTATATTGTAGTATGGGTTGTAGGTTCAGGAGGGTGAGAAAAGGGAGTTCTTATTACAATCCTAGACATATGTTCGTGACATGTGCTTAGGGTATGTACACATGTGTGCACCATGTTCTTGATAGTTTTGTAGGTGTCATGGTACTAGACTGCATGATGAGTGTGATAACTCATTTTGGTTTTGATTTTATTCGAATGGAGTATGATGGTTTTCATCGCATGTTTCAATGCTGAAGAAAACCTATTTCAAGTATAACTATATGTATGAAAATGTTACCACATGTAGAAAGACATTGAGTGTCCATGTAGCCTAAGAGAAAGAGATGTAACATCAAGTCTAGGTGAGAGAGTTTAGATGATAGATGTAGTCTATAGAGTTGTCTAGATCCATGATAAAGGTTAGGCTAGTGAACAGACTAGATAACCTAAGATGATGATGATGATGATGATGATGATGATGATGATGATGATGATGATGATGATGATGATGATGATGATGATGATGATGATGATGATGATGATGATGATGATGATGATGATGATGATGATGATGATGATGATGATGATGATAATGATGATGATGATGATGATGATGATGATGATGATGATGATGATGATGATGTGACATTGATGATGTTGATATGACCCAAGTTTGTTTCTGAGAGGGTCAAGTATGTTTTATGATATGAGATGTGTTTGACCATGAAACCCTAGCTATGCCTAACACCTCATATGATACATCTGACTTGGTTGATGTGCTAAAACATAGCTAGTGGGTTGACATTCTTGCGTGTGTCTAGTCTTGTATATGATGAGATATGATTGGAAGATAGGGTTTCAGACCAACATAGGCCTCAATTTCTTTACAAAGAAGGACCTCTAGCATGAAACATATGAAAAGGGTGACCTCTTGATATGAGTCAACCTGTCATGGGAGAAGGTCAGAGACCCTATACTCCAAATATGTAAAATGTTGAAAAATATGCACAATGAAATACATGATGATGATTCCCCAGCTAGAATACTTCTAAGTATGTGGGTTGAGTCACCTAGTGTGTGGTCCCTTGAAAATGTTGAAGTTTTGCTATATAGGCGAGGGAGATGTCCCAAGACCCTAACATGATGTACATGACATGTGATCTCCATGATGAGCCTCATACTCGGGTTAGTGGTTTGATGTAAAGGAATCTAGTGGTTTCTCTCATTTGGTATGTTGGGTAAAAGTTTGGTATGGGTAGATGTTGGTGGTTAGCATGTTTTGTCTTGACATATATAAGTCTTATCTTGAGTGGCTTGAGCTTTTGGATCTCCTTTTACATACAAGTGAGATATATGTGAAACCTTGATGGTGATGATAACATTGTTTCTCAAATGATACTTGATACATGAAATATCTCACTTACATTAAAACTTGATATATGTATGATAAGACACTCTCATTATCTAGACCTAATACGAAATCATACTACACATGAAAGTTTTCATTTGGAATCATTAACTTGATATGATGATGCCTAGAGATCTTAGCTTGAATAAACAGAGGTAACATGCTTAATCTCATACCCAATTGAAAAATGACTCATGTCATGATACTCTTGGTGAGACGATCGAATCATGAAAATAAGATCAACGAGTGCGGAAGCGATTAGCAGCGGAATTATCAAAATCACTAAAAATTAAACATTTTTGTAAAGAGATCTTCAAACAATCAAAACTCTTTCATAAACAAACATGATAAGTCATTTACAAACTGATCCATAGTTACATCTCTGTAACAAACACATTTCGAGAATTACAACATCAACTACCTTGTTAACTGTACAAGGTAAGATACAAAATCTCGAGGCATCATGCCAAAATCTCAGATATACTGACTCCTAGGACCTGAGAGTACAGAGATGACACAAGACATACTATTTACACAACTTGACAGATAGTGCCTCCACCTGAGGATCACTGCTGTCTCTGGGATTCCTGCTGTTGCTGCTCACCCACAGATGGGTTCCTTCGTCCTCGGCGTCTACCTAAAAAGTTGAATCCCACGGGGGTGAGACAATTGAATAATTGTCCCAGCGAGAGTTATAACTCTCCGCCAGAAGCTTTGTTATTGCAATAATGGAATAACAGAAAACAGTAGAATTATAAACATTCAACAGCAGGTAATATTATGTAAACTAAGTGAAGCAGCATCCTCATAAGTAATCATTTCAATTATAACTTAATTGAATGACAAGACATATAACAATAAAGAATATGAAGAACATGTATACTAATTACTTAACTAGAGAAATATAAACAATGTATCATCAATCATTGTTTCTCGTATTTCAACCTAAGCAATATGATATGCGGCTGATTACATTTTACAAACATAATTATGCCCTGAGGAGATGAGTTACACCTCTCATACTCCAATCGACCATCATTAGATCACAGTCGGTACCATACCTAGTCCATCAGGAGAGCCGGATTCCTATGACCTCATCACTCCTCAGTCAGCTTGAGGATCATCATGCAGGACATCTCGTGTCTCTGCTATAATAGCTTTTCAGGGTATTCTGGCAACTTCGCTATTTAGAGCTACAGTGGAGTTCTGTACTCTCTTAGCCATCGAGGGATTTCTTGTTTATTTCTCATCGATGCGGCATTAACAACATCATCGGGAGATTAGTGATACATCTTCCCAGCATAAACATATAATGAAGGACTGAGAGATTAATGATACATCTCCAATCAAATCCAACATTAGGACGTAAGGATATTCGTGTCCATAACCCCCACATACTCAAGTATGTGGTCCAGGAGTTCCCTTAGGAAAACATGTTTCACCATCATTGACAATGATGGATCTATGGCCAGGGCTCTACTTGATATTATTATACTTGGTTAGTTAAGTATATTATGACATTCTTTAGCATCAAGCATGATTTCAAACATAAATCAATAAAACAAATGCCATAAAGAAAGAGTACTGTGTATCAAGTTCACATTACATACTTTAACATTGATATGTCAATCCCTAACCATCTCATATCATTTGGTCATCTTAATAGTATGACCTTTGATTATAAACAATGCATATAACATCATAACCCTTACCCGGATATGATCATCTCTTTATGAAAACCTGCATGGTTAACATTTACTAATAACATGTACATTGTAACTATATCAGCACAATACAAGTTCTTTTCAAATTATATATAGGATACCACGGTCGTGCTATCTTGCATGGTCGTGCAAGAGTAAGCCACCACGGCTGTGCTTCATTGCACGATCATGCAACAAAGGATTCACCACGACCGTGTCATAATACCACAATTGGTTTCTAGGGTTAGGATTTCCATTCAATCCAATTAGAGTTATTCAACCCCTCAGTTTGATTAGGAGTAATGATTCTTCATCTCATACTTTAATCATGGAGTTTCATGCCTAAAAGCATAACTCAGAAATTAGGGTTTACTTGTTCATATCATCACATCACCCTAGATTAGGGTTTACTATTCACATTACATCACATTGCCATAGGTTAGGGTTTACTATTCACATTACAGTGAATTGAGATCATACCATCATATGTATGAAGATTACTTTCATTCATGCTTTCAATAATATTAAGATACATTAATCATCATGATTAGGGTTTCCATGATCTCACTATGAAGGATCATACCCTACTTATGTGCATTCATATATGTTGGAAGCATATTACTTGATTCTCATTCATATTAGGGAGTCTTCTCTCTCCTCTTATCATTAGATGATGTTTACATCTCTCTTGATTAGATTAAGCCAAACCAACCTACATAACATAGGTCAAGTCATCACTACTATGGTCATTAGGGTTTGCTTGATCAAGGGGTATTGACTACTTAAACTCATCAAGGTTATTTTGGTAATGTCCACCATGGATCATAACATGCATCAACCAACTAATCACTTGTTCCCTTAATCACTTTAGGTATCTTTAGGGTTTAGGTTAATCAACCATTAAACCATTTAAACCTTTAAGGCATTAAGCATTCTTGACCTTAAAAGACCCCAAACGGTTTTGCACTTTCAACGTCCAAACGGTTTTGAAACTACATGGAATGGTTGACCGTTTGGACCCTTTGACTTTCAAGACCGCATGGACAAGTTCATACTCAAGACCGTTTGACCTATGTGAGGTGAAGACCTTTTGGTCATGTTGACCGTTTGGCCATGTTTAACTTTGAAACTGTTTGGGCAATCATTCTTGAAACCGCATGGTCACCAAACGGTTTGAAACCGCATGGCCACCAAACGGTTTGAAACCGCATGACCTCAAATAGTCGTGAGACCATTTGGACTCAAACGGTCTTGAGACCGTTTGGTCCAAACCACCTCCAAACCGCATGGACCAAAAAATGTATCAAACCTTCCAATTGCTTTAGGGCTTTCAATGTTGAACCCCTCAATTGTTGATGCCATGGTTAACCACTTATCAATTGAACCAATTACATTGAACCTATACTTATTTGACCCTCAATTGATCCTCAATTGGTCACCAATTAGGGTTTGGATTGATTGGATTAGGGTTTGGAATCGATCATCCTTCAACATGCATCAAATTGAGCCTAATTGGTATTGAACCCATAGAACCATCACTCAATTGGGTCATGACCTGACCCCAAACGGTCTTGGGATCATTTGGACATCCTCCAAACAGTCTTGAGGCCGTTTTATTCAGTCCACATAAAAAACTAACTAAACCTATTAAGGTTTGAACCATAGATTTGATCATTAGGTTACTAATCGATTATATTTCAACTTATTGGCTCTCAATCTTCAATCACTTAACCATAGTCAGCCCTAGACCTCCAAACGGTTTTGAAACCATTTGGACATCCTCCAAATGGTCTTGCGACCGTTTTCCCATGATGTCATAAAAAACTAAGCCATCCACTCAAGGGTTGAACCCTAATTTAGGTCACAAAATCAGCACTTAGTTACTCAACAACTTGATATGATTGGACCCTCAATTGGTCAATCCCACTTAACCCTAGACCTCCAAACGGTCTTGGGTTGTCACCAAACGGTCTTGAGACCGTTTGAGTGATTCCCAAATGGTTTTGAAACCGTTTGGCCCACTCAACCCAAACTTCAACATGGTTGCATCTTTGAAATCAGCAATGGACCCGATTAGGGTTTAGGTTACTAAAGTGCCTTCAATTGGTGATTTACCTAGAATTAGATTATGATTCTTGGTGGGTGATTAGTCCATAATATGTAAAACATCCCTCCAAATGGTCAATTCCTGGTCAACCCATACAAATGGTCTTAGAGTCCGTTTTCTCCAATCGTTCTTGGTTGAGATCGTTTAACCTCAAACGGTTTTGAAACCGTTTGCTTCCAAACGGTTTTGCAAACTGTTTGGGCAAGAGGTGGAGACCGTTTGATAAAGTTGGATTAGGATGAAACTTTGGAATTAATTCCACCTTATTCTACCTCAAGAACCTGGTATGTTCTTTACGGTTTTGGTTGCAAGAACACTTAGAAGTATGGAAGAAAGGAAAACAAGCAACATTTTTATAGGAAGAAGATGTATAAACAAACTTTAAGGTTTAGAGCTATAAAACCCACCTTAGAATCTGATCTAGAGCTCCAAGATCCGTAGATTTAATGGTGTCTTGAGCTCCAGATGTCGTCCAAGGTCCTTTCTTCAAGAATTGGATGGAGAAGATGGCTAGAAACAAGAGTTGTGTAAGGAAAACTAGCAAACCAACCTTGTAATGGGATTTCCTCCATGAATTTGAGCTAGATGGCCATTAAACTTACCCAAATCAGTTTGTTCGTCCTCCTCTGCTCCTGAGAACCTCCTAAGTCGGTCCAAAGAAAGAAGATGAGAAGAGGAAATGAAGGGACTGATCCCTTTCTTGTGGAAAGGAGATGTGCTTATATATTTTGGGCATATTTTTCAAGATAATGATAATTGTTTCCTTATTTCTCACATGGGTCCTTCTCCATTTCTTTTCCACGTTTATCCCTTCTTATCTCATGCAAAACTTATCTTTCAACCATGTTTTAGAGGAAAAGAAGCCAAACACTATACTAAGTTACACATATAAAAGGGTCATTTTGCATGCATCTTGATTATTTAATTATAAGGATTTTCTTTCTTATTTGATTACTCAAATGAGGCGCCCCCACATTTTCTTTTACTCTACTTGATTCCAAGATGCATGAGAGATACTCTAGAGGGTAAATTTTACATGTTGCACCCTATGTTTTGGGAAAATTGCACTTTACACCAAAACTAGGGTTTTAAAGCACAAGGTTTGCTCTACAAGCTATATCTTGGTACCCAAGCTTGGAGAATCCATATCACCACTTCATATTAATTATTATGATGTCTCAACATCAGAGGAACATCTTAACATGTGCAATTTGTAAGTTAACCCCTCTAATTGGGTAATTTGCACATTAGACCATATTTAACAAAACAATATTATAGCATTGTTCAAAAAGGACAGAAATGGAAATATAAGTTCCTCAACAGCTCTAATTACATATCAAAAGATAATCACAAGCATCTAATCACATGTATTAAGCAAAACACCTAGGGTTAGTTCATAACCCAGGTCAGGGATGTTACACTTGGGGCCTTGAATTGAATAACATGATGAATAAATGGACTAATTGCAAACCTAATGAGGGGTAAAGAACATAATTATTGATGAGTAGCATAGCTTGGAGAAAAACTAAACCATGCATGGAATCTAGTGCAATGATGAATTACAAGTCCAATAATAACCTTGCTTGAAAGTCATGATAACAAACACATACATTGAGCAATGATAACATAGCTTGCAATGAAACACCTCGAGCTTGATGTATTCATGAATAAAAATGTGATAGGGGTAAGGCCTTGGGAACCCTAATGTAAAGATGGGGTCATAATGTGTTGGAACACTAAGTTATATGTATATAATGGGGATGGGTACACCCTTGATGATGATTAACCTAGGTTTGCATCCCATTGTGGGGGAATTCCATGACAATCATGGTTGGATACCGAGAACCAGTAAATATGAAATCTTGACCTTCTACTATGATCTTGGATGAATTTTGATGACAAAATCTCTTTTTAGGAGGGAAGGATGTAACAACCTTTATTTTTTGCTCTCTTTGATTATACCCTTTGTCTTACTATTTGTGACCCAAATTCACTCAATTGAGTTAAATTCCATAGCATGAATGAGGTGATGCTATGATTTGGTGACATCAATGATCATTTTTGCAATGTTTGACATCAATCTACACTTTTGAGCTTAGTAGCTTGGTTTAATACATCATCGTGTAGAATCCAAAATTGAACATCATCACTATGATCTTTTGTCTCTCTAGTATATATTATGTTGTATATTTCTCAAATACAATTCCAACAGTGTAAAAATCGCCTCAATTGGACCATACTAGCCCAAAATATGAACCTTTGAACTTTACTAGTTTTATCCTTGTTTTAACACTTTTGAACTAGTTTTTTCACCTATAATGACCCATTTGGATGCGGCCCATACACTTCCCTTGTGCTTCACCCACCTTTCTCGTTCAGGAAACCATCAAAAGGTAGGAGTTGTTCTTCTCCTTCCTCCCCAAATCAGGTAATGGGGGTGAACTAATGAAAAATGGAACCCTAACTTAGCCCCATTTATAACCCCCTTTGTTTACCCCATTTTTCTTTTGCTCTCCTTTTCTCCAAAGGTCAGCCCTCTTCCTCCTACTCCCTTTCTCCTTCTTTGTTTCTTGTTCTTCATTTCTTGCTCTGTAAAAGGGGGGAAAAGTAGTGCTGGAGGATACCAACCGACAAAGCCTTTTCCAATCTTCTTCCTCTATCCTTTCTCCCCTCAGCTCCAAGTCATTCTTCCATTGCCACCCTCACCAGCTATGCTGCGCAAATGCAACAGGCGTGGTGTCCCCACTATAGTATGGCCATGTGAGGCCGAGAGAGAGAGAGAGAGAGAGAGAGAAGCCTACGGGTACCCAGAGTGGAAGGTTTTTTCTAGCCTCTGGGTTCATGTTCAACTCCACCCAATACCTATGGTTGCCCCGACGCCGTCCCCTCGAGCGCAGTTTGGGCACAATGTTCGATCGGAAGCGAGGACTTTCTCCCATGTTCACATCATGTTCCACGCAGGGAATAGAGGAATCACATAAAGGGGAGGAAGACACGAGTCGGTTGGGCTGGGTCATCGCTGACTGAGGAAGGGCATGCCCCAGGCCCACTAGGCTTGGTAGGCCCAATCTGGAGGTAAGCATCCTCCCCTCTATAATGATTATTTTTAAAACTTCAAAAAAATGTAACTTCTTGCTCCTTTGGACAAAACCCACATATAATATATGAAAATCGATGAGAAGAAAAAGATCTATCTATTTAAAATATTTTCATGGCCATTATCTGAATAAATACCTCTATTACTCCTTTTGGTGAACGTTGATTTTGATGGTATAGGAGTGATGCATGATGATAAATAAACTTGGATAGTTTTTACTCTAACCTCACCTCAACCATCAATCAACAACATTAGGTCTCCCTTTAGCCTAGGGATCTTTTCCATGACCCCTCTTTCCTATGAGTGGGCTATATGTCACTTAATGTGTGTATGCAATACCTTGAAAATGGTATATCATTATAATCGAATGAAGTAAATCTCTTGGCCTAGCTAGTGCATCTAACTTTCATAGGCCGCTCAAATCAATAATTGATGATACCTTTGACTCTAACACCTATGGTCATCCCCTTTTGTCTATGTTTGTTCTATATGAACCCTAATGCATGTTTGTGCCCCTTTTATATGAACATATAATATACCTTCATTCAAATGCTATGTTTGACCTACTGGATGCATCAAAGAATATTACATCTTTCAAATCAGTAACCTTGAGATGATTGGTGTCCTTAAAGTCCATGATCAACCATCTTGCTCTATGGTTAGGTTTTTAACCCTAGTTTGCCTAATGTGACCTTTGTGCCTTGAATTGGGGTTCTTGTGCCATAATCTCACACTGATCTTGTTAGTATGAACTTCTTTCTCTAATCTGAGTTGACTCTATTAATAATTCTTTCCATTGATGTGGATGTCCTCCTAAGTCTCATGTTGTCCTAAATGTCATATGAACTATATTGATTATTACATGCATGATTGAAACGTTAACATCCAATATTGGGAGCATGATGCCTAAACCCTAGGGACATCCACCCTTTTTAGAATGTGATTCTTATGTCCATAGTTTCCTGATCTAAATCACCTATTATGCTTGGACCTATTGACTTGATGAACTATGTCCCTTCCTTCCCTTTTTTTTGACCCTTATGATCGAGTTATGTACATAAGTGACACAAATATTGAAATATCCATATTGAACCTCAAAATGATTTGAAACTTGAACCATACCTCCTTCATGACCTCTAGATAAGTAAAAGATCATATAATGTACCAATGAGCAACTTGGAACCTATATTGGCCAAAAAACCAAGAATGAAACTAATTAAGGTTTATGATGAGAATCTAATACATGCATGCAATCTTATTCTTAATCAGGTGTTCCTTATAGGTAGATGGTCTATGATAAGTTAAGTTAAGAACCTCTGAATTAGGTATGGGCTTTAATAATTATAGGACTATGGCTTTCTTTCTTTAATGTGATACATATGCATGCTTGTTTACTTGCGCCGATATTGCCATGTAGTATTCTAGTATAGTACTCGATGTTTGTCTCACAACATTACTTTATAACTTGCAAACATAAAATGGAAAGTCTGTTATACAAACCTTGTACACTTGCCTATATTCTCGGGGTAAGGACATGAGGTTGGGCATCCTACTTGAATTGTCAAGATAGGGCGGACCATGTTGATAAAAGGGTTAGCTCTTGGCAATGGCCTTGAGGTCCCTTACGTATAAAAGGGTTAACTAATCTTGAGCCCCCTTATGGACCCTTCCAATGGAAAGTTGGTCAAAGGCCTTATGATATATGATGTTGTTGGTATAATTGGAGAAAAGTGATATAAAACATGGGTTCTCACTTTGCTAAATGCTTAACTTATTTACTTATTGTTTATTATATATGTAAGTCTTTTCAAATTATGCCAAGCTTATATATATGTATCTTTTAGCCCTATACTCGGCACCTCATGTGTTTGACCCGCCTTGTTTCACATATTTTATAGGTTCAAAGATGTCTAGAAGTTGATGGGCTTGGTGAGCTATGTCAGGTGTATTTCTTGTAGGATCCTAGTATACATGAGCAGATTAGTAAAAATTGTACTCTTGAATATGTAATGGAAAGCTTGTAATATGACAATGTTGTTTAATATATATTGTTGAAAGTTGAGACTATTGTTGGTGCCTTTATCTTGTTATTTATTCATGTATGTTAAGCATTTCACACTTATGCATGTTGTCTTTGGTATTCATTTGGTTCATGGGATTGGGATTCTGATTCTATGACAGCTACTTTTTTCAGAAAAGCCCCTTGTTATATGGAAGAAATATCAAATCTAGATGGAAGGCATATGGGTGACAAGATGCACCGTAGATCCTTTTTAGTTGGCATAAGAAATCCATGAGAACACTACATTAACGGACTAAGGCATCAAAACATTATCGAGCATACATTTTTACCGTCTTGAGGAGTTGCACATATTCTGAAGTTAAGAATGCAAATGAATATAACAATAAGTGTATAATAGTGTTTTGATTGCATATACATGCTTCTCATGCTTGACCACTTTAGTAGAGGAAGATTTGAGGGCATCTTGTTCCATAGTAAAAGCTCCACCTCTCCATCCAAGTATTGGAGTAGTTCATGTGTGAAATACACACACATGGTTCCCTTTGACCAATCCAAAAATAAGAGATTGGCTAGACTAAGTGGTCAATATCCACTCATGCAAGTCATTCAAAAAGTTCACATGTATTTATTTCTTAGAAACAATTCTCACGTGTCTGAGTATGCCATGGAGAATATGTATAACAAGATTATGCTTGTAGTTGAAATCTGGGTGCTCCTCAAAAGTGTCCAAATATATCGTGTGAATAATAGAACAAGCCTTATCGATTGGAACTAAAGGTATCATAAGACGTTACTTGAGGATATTATTGTAATCAACTAGTGACATATGTAGGCCCATACCTTCAATAGGAATATTAACAAGAAAATCTTAAGCATGATCAATTAACATTAAAAAAATTCTTTCTATCTAAACTACATGTCAAACTTAACTTCCAAGTCTAAAAAATTTGGCTAAATAAGGAAATAACAAGAACATCTTCCACTTTATGGAGGACAATTTCCATTTTAGTGAAAAACTTATAGTTGAAAGATGAAACTCAGACATAAAGACAATCTAGAGCAAGGTTAAATTTGATATCCATAACACATATCCTGGTGCCACATAAGATATGAACTTGAAGAACAATTGGGTCTTGGAGGCCATGAGATCCTATTAAGAAGCCTCTAATGCCAATGTAACACCCTAATTTCACAAACTAAGCGGAAGCATACATCTTATTGGGATGTTACAAACATGACTACCATTTGCAATTTGAATAAATGAAACACTTTGCATTATGTAAATCTAATTCATACATAGCTTTGGCAAAAGAAAACTACATCAAATACATTTAATCTACTTTGGTAGAAAGACTTTACATGATATAAATTCTATCTAAACTTTGGATCATCTTGGTAAAAGGCACCCCGCTAGGGGTCTTTTCTTCTTGAAGGTTCCTTGAACTAATCCTTGTATGTCATGTAACTTCTACCTCCTAAGCTTGCTCCTTATCTGTGGGCATCTCACCCCTAGCCATGCATAAAACCAATGGTAAGTGGAATTGAACATATTATAAAGAAAGCATCTAAACTGAAAATAGACTTTGAACACTAAACATTAAACATGGAACATTGAAGAGATCAACAATTACTTTTAATTATCTTTTATCTTGACCTATATAAGAATCCTCGAGTTGCACATATGTGCCACTTCTCTTATGCACTGAAGTGCCTCTTCTCTTACGCACCGAAGTGCCTCTTGGGTTGCACCAAAGTGCCTCTTAAATTTTGCTCTGAGGAGCCTCTTAATGTGGACCTTATATAAGCTATCTTTTAAATTATCTTTCTCTTGAAAAACTCTTACTTTTCTCTTAAAACTTAACTTTAACTTTACTCTTAATATTCATGAAAGTGATACAATAATAAGAATAGTAAAACATTCAATCAATTCATGATACATTCATTGACTTTAAACAATTTATATAAATAAAACATTCATAACATTCATTGCATGCATACATACATAAAAACAAGCATTACTTATGTTCAATTAGCATGGACCACTTACCTTTATATTGAAGATGTTCTTGATGTAACCTTGTTTCCTTGATTCACAACATATATACCTAGTCATCAACAAAATTGTATAAGTCCATGTGTATTCTCCTCTCTTCGTTTCTAAATCTCAAACCCCATCTATCTAATCCCCTAGACTGAATTAGGAATCATATTTGACTAAGACTAACTTTGATTTAAAGCATGTTTTGTGTCTAAACATTGAATTAGACTTGATCCCCACATTGTATAGCAAACACATACTAATATATTCCTCATACCAAAAAAAATGTCATATGCCCTAATATATAAGCATATACCTCATATACCAAGAGCAAACTCCATACATACTCACATATACTACTCTTGCAGACTTATTTATAAAATTAGATGAAAATATAATGATAATAATTTTCCATACTAAATAGGCACATAAAATACATGTTGCCTCACAAATACTCATGAATCATCTTACATAATGACCACTTAGGCGAAAAACTAAATACGAATCCAATGATATACGAAACCCCATCAAAACATTCAGAAAACTAATCATACAATGTAGTAAGATCATGTATTAAAATATCAAGTCATTTCATTATCAGATAATGGGTAAAATACCCAAAATACCCTTGTGAGGGTTTAATTCAAAAATGTTAATAAAACTTCATATAATAAAGATCAGGCTTTGAAATCATGTTAAGAATATCGAGATAATCATTCAGTAAAAATTTTATGAATTTATAAATTCGTTTTCTATTTTTAGTTCTCAAAACATTCAAATCACATATAGTCTAGAAATCGGCTTGTAATAATTATTATACATCCAAAACATCCACTGGACATATTTTTACACATGATAATCTTTCTGTAGGTACCTTGTTTGATAAAATCTAAACTCCCAATCCTAAGATATGAATTTTCGAAATTACCTCAGTTTGGATCAACCTCAGCCGTTGATTTGGGATCGAAGGGACATGCGCAGCGGCATCCCTCCTTTCATTCTCCTCTCTTGGTAGCGGATCCAACCTGTGACCCACTTCCTTCATCACCTGATAGTGCATAGTGGCTCATCTCCTCTTATGCGTGTGGAGTTGTCACCCAGCCATCGTGAGAAAGCACTCCAGCGACCCCAACCTCGAGGTGGAGGTCGGCGTTCTACAAGGCGAGGAACCAATAGCTTCGTCTGGGCTTCCTAGCCATGGGCGGCGGCTTCTTGGTGTGCAAGGATGGTGAGATAGAGGATCCCTAACTCAGCCGTGCTTTGTTCTGTCCTCAGGATTTCTTCTGGCTCTCTCTATTTCTCGCTCTCAGTTTCATGCAAAACCCTAAGATCTAACTTACTAACCCCTCATAACTTCGAATCAGAGGCTTTTATAGCATCCCATAAATGATATCAAGGGTGTTGGCCACCTTTCATGGGTGCTCTATTCACACCCGGCAAACAGGGGTCGCGGCCTTCAGTCCGCGCGGACTGGGGTCGCCCCCCTTTTTTATTTTTCTTTTCTTTTCTATTTTAGATAAAAGTCTAGTTTACACAATTAATTATATAGGCCGCATAAAGACTCCTTTTAATCCCAAAATTTAAAGGAAAGCTTTTAATATCCAAATCTATCTCTAGACAAGAATTGGAGCCAAAATATGAAAGATAGATTCCCTTTTCTTGCCCCTTAAGTAAAATACTTATTTTATCCATTTAAGTCATATAATCAATGTATTTGTCATCCAAACATGGCAAGCAACATTATTTATGTGTATTATCTATTTATTTATAATATTTAACCAAAGATAAATCATTAGTTTCTTTTAATGCCTCTTTTCTAGAAAATTCCACATCGTTCTCATTTAGTTTCCAATTCTCCATTACTTTTACAAATTTCTTTATTTCCTTAGTCAATACTCATTACTGAGAAAGGAAAGCCATTTATTATTGGTATTAGTGAGTAACTCATCTTATTATTTGTAAATTGATGAAGAGGGATATTCTATTGTTCCTTTTCCAAACCAAGGAGGAGAGGGAAAGAAGGATGGTAGTGACTTTATGTAAAAGGCTAGAAAAATAAGAACAATACTCATTGCTCATCACATTCAAATTAAATTTCAAAATTCATGTCTCTTGTCTTTCTCTTTCATCTCATTTAGACATTTTCAAAAATAGGGGAGAGAAAAGGAAAAACCATCACTTATATATTTGAGTTAATTGTACATAATGTACAAAAAAAGAAACATATTTTGGGCTTCATTTTTCTTCTTTTCACCAATTAAAATTTCATTTAATAGTCTTTTTGCAGAAATGACCTCAAATATTTTTATTTAAGAAAAAGCAAATTTTATGTTTTAAATTACTTTTAGATGTTGGGATGTTATAGCCAATTACCACTCCAATCCACCAAGTCAATTGGGAAAGGAAGCCAACTTCCATTGAAGGTTCCTAAAGAAAGGACATTTTCCAACCACAATGTCCTCCATACATTCTCAAAAATCTTTATCAAACCACACTACTACCTCCTACATGTGTACAATTTGGTATGCCCTTAGACTAAACAAAAGCTTTAAGATACCCATGTAAGTTTGTAGTAGAAGGATCACATTATGTGGATTAGACAACTATGGAAGAAAATGCATCGACTCAATAGACTTGGTAGTCCTCCTCATGGACAACCCCTCAATAAAATTTGTGCCCCTACAAATATATCCTCCAAGCATATTCAATCCTAACAAAGAACCTCATATTTCAATATAGACCAATCACTATTGATGTTTCCTACCATCACATGTAGGCCAAAAGAGATCCTTTCTAAATTATTCAACTCAAGACCAAAACATAGAATTATCTACCAAATGATGTAAACCTTGATGGCCCCCTTAGTGTCTTCAGTAATGGTTCCACCATAAAGATACCAATGATGAATAAGAAGCTCACAATTATCTCTAATACCATGTACAAATGATGTAGTACAAGAAAAAAATAAGCAGTCCCAAAAGGGTCACCATGCTTCACTTGGTGGCTAGCTAGATATGATTATATCACACATATAATTTATCTGATTGGCCATACAAAAACTCTAGTGAAAATAATATAGACGGGCACCTCACCCTAACCTCGGGAAGTAATACCATATATATCCACCATGTTGAAAGAATTTGATGAATACTCCTTTTACAATGGAGAAAGACATGTCTTCATGTTGTTCACTCAACAAGCAATTGATCCTATGCAAGATTGTCTCTACGTCATTGATACATTGAATCCCAACTAAAAGTGATTGACATACTTCACTATATATCTACCTACTCCTATCATGAAAAACTTAGACACTAGATGCCTTCATAAAGTACACATGTGATAGGACATATTTTGTTGTGAGGGTAAACTAATGACGTACACTATGAGGAAGTAAGAAACTCAACCAAAGTCAAATTGCACCTCCCCCATCAATAAGTTAACCATGAGGGTACTATCCTACAATAGATTAGAGACCATGTCGGTGCCTATCCATAGAGTGTGTGTAAGATGTTTTAGGCCCTCAAATTGTCTCCGCTACATGAGGTCCCTTAAGCAAATGATTTAACACAATCAATAAAAGTGTCAACATCCACTAAAAGGGGAAATCTATATAAAAAGTCTTGGGAGGAGGCTCCCTACATGTGTTATGGATCCACCTCAGATGAGCACAACACTTTCATCGTGGCTGTGAAATGAGCATTGAAAAACTTGTTGAGGAACTGCTTCGTCTTGAGGTACACTTTTGTCCACATACCTTGGGTTATCTCCCCTTTGGCACAAAGCCTCCTATCTAGAATTTTTTTACACATTCTCTACTACGTTAACGATACCATCTTCATTCCTTAAGTAGAAAACAAGCTTAAATTATTACATTATTGACATGACTTCCTCATGCCATACTTACTATATTATTAGTGTTAATACCTAAATGCCTACAAATAATGACAGGGAAGAAGTAACAATCTCATCCAAGAAGCTAGGGACCCTAGCTCCGTAGTCACTTTGTTGTCTTCAATGCATGAGAAAATGTGAGACACGAATTATGAGGGATGTTGTTTATATTTATGATAGGAATGCTAAAAATATTATCAAGAAGCTCGACATATAGGACCGGTCCCTCTTGGGGTATAAAGATATTAGGGTAATTTGGTAGGGGGCTTTAGGTTGCCAACGATGTGTCTCTTAACATGACCTTGTGATTGTATGTTAATTAACTAAATATATCATTAGTATACTTCATTTTATTTGACTTACTACGCTTTTGATTTATTATACTACAATTAATCTTTGTAAGTCTCATGAATAAAGTGAGCTTCATTTGCTATGGTCTTGTATGAGTATCGCCAGAATTATATTTGGCTTAAGGACATGCCAACCCATATACATGGTGGAGGCTACATTTTGACTTGACATAGGGCCATGTTGGTACATTAAGGATAATGTGGTATACGCATGTTGTTTCTATGGGGACCTTCAATGGTGATTCATGTTCTTATCCATCAAACTCACTGGTCTTGGAATGTATTTGACAATAGATGCTTCTTCATATGCTTTCGTGACTTCCGTGGTCCAGTCATGGGTGCTTCAAGATCATAGTTTGCAAGACAGTGGAATGCACAATATGGATATGTATTGAATTATGCTTTGGATTATTTACGTGTTACAATTTTATCTTTTGATCTTATATGTTTTGCTAATAAGGGCAACAACCCCCATAAAGAACAATATGTTCTAGCAAGTATCCTTTTTAGAAAAACTATTAAAGACATGGATGTTAAGTTTGACATAATTATTAGACCGAAAGTTATTTTTGAGTATTAGCAAGCAAAGCATGGTCATGATTTTCTTCTTACTATTCGTGTTGATGTGCATACTTGTAGAGTACCATTCTATTATCAAGTGTCACCTTATGACTCATCTATTTCTTGTTGATGTGGTATGTTTGATTTATCACAAGGCGTGCTTAGATAATTTTCTAGAGCATGCAGTTCCTTGAAGGAGGCTCCCAGGCCTCTAAGTACAAATTTTATCTTTTAAGGGACGTTTATAAGATGTTCCTAGATATGAGGGGGTTGCTACCAAAAAAGAAGCACCTATAAATTTTTTGACTGATCCATAATTGGGATATCAACATTGATAGTAATGGATGCCTTGATTTTTAGTTTGATAGGAGGGAAACATGTGTGAAGATCTAACAAGAGTATCCCCATTGATGTGCTTGAAAGATAGATAACTTATTGTGGGACATGTTGTCTTGAAAGCTGTCACATTCTAAGGGGTAAAGTATGAAAAAGTTTGTATAGATAGTTAACATATTTTTATCGTCAGGAATTTACACCGTCAGGGGTCTCAATTTATCGCTGCCCGTCCTTAGGAGTGGCTCCCACATATACAAAAAAAATGAATATTTATAGCATATTTCTTGAATTTGTGAATAGTAAGTACCATACTATAATGTGAGACACATGCACGTGGATTTCTCTAGTATTGGAGTCAAGTCTACAATAATTGACTACGACCGATTAATGGCCAAGGTTCAAAAAGGTTAGCACCTGCCGTGCTTTCAATAAGCCACGGTCCACTAGAACATACTATTCTAGCCCAAACCTGTCAATGCATGCATCACATGCGGATACCATTTCCTATTTTACGTTGCTATCGTTTGCTATTGTTTAGTTGTCAACAATAATTTCACGCGAATGCAACGCGCAACGGCTGAGGATCGTCGGCGGAAGAAGGACGAGGCGTTTTAGGGCCCCATCTAACGCACTTTCCAACCACCTATAGTGCGAGACAAACCAGCTGCGGGTGTCGAGTGGTCGGCGTTGCAGTCCTCTATGTCTGCGAAAGTGGCCGGCCACGACACGCGAGCGTGATGGCAGCCCTAATCATCGTCGTCAACATAACGAGCCCTAATGTAGACGCGTCGACCCCTACCGGCAGTTCTTCTCGTTAACAGCAGTAGCAGATAACGGCTAGCAGGGTTTAGTATAATTGCAAGGATGTCTGCTGACCGAGTTGTCAACTTACAGTGGGTTATAGTAAGCCTCAGCCCTGCCCTGTACATCTTGCTGCACCTGTCTTGGTTATGTTGATCATACATCCATCCAGCTGGTTTTGTAACGAGCGAGGCGACGACTGACAGGCGATGGAGCGAGGCGGATGGAGTAGGAATGTCGCCGTCGGATATGGACAGCATCGAATGCGACCCCCCTTGCATGCAACCAATCCCGTGCATGGGAAAGAAAGTGTGATGTATATGTGGGTCAGTTAATTCATTTAGAAGCTAGGGACGGCAACTGGGCTCGAGGACCACCGGCGCCGTTACACAAGTAGCATCCGCAGTCGTTATCGTGGCTGGCGAGCGAGCAATTTGAGAGAGAGAGAGAGAGAGAGAGAGAGAGAGCATTTTCTAAAAGCTAGAGCGTGTATGATTTAAGTGTAGCCGGCGGCAATATGGTTTGTTTGAGGCTTGAATAATAATGGTGATAGAAACTGCTAAGGCTAATAAGATAACGATAGACAGGGAGGAATCAGAAGGGGTATTTGTCATTTATAATCAGTTAATAATCCAACATTATGAGTTAGAGAAGAGGTCATAGCGTAATATTGTATCCTTTCATGTCCTCTACTAGTAGCGCTGGTGGTGCAGTGGGTGTGTGCGGAAAGTGAAGAAAAGAATTCAAGTAACCGTTGAAATAATTGTTTTATCGGTTGTGCGTAGTAAACATGTGTAAGACTAAATTATTCTTACCGTTCTGTAAATAATTGCATATCTGTTGTGCTGTTACAAATGTAACTATTTATACATAAAAAATAATAATTTGCGAAGTAACTAATCCTCAACATGTGTAAGTAAGAAATTAAAAAAAAAAACTAATCAAATATGAAGTGGTAGCCTGCCTAACTTTTCAATCCAATAGTTATTTTTTTAATAAAATAATTACTTTTTGTTCGAGTAGTTATGTTTATGAACATATACTTACTTACTTTTCGACTAGATGTGTTTGTAAATCAACTTGAACTGACCCTTATGGACCATCAAATAATACAAAATGTATAAGTTTTATGTGAGGACTATGTCACAAATGCTACAAAATAATCTAATTTTTACAACTATTTATCCAAATTCAGGTGACTTATGATAATGATACACTAAATACATCTAATATGCACTGAAATCTTTCAATTATATAAACTATTGGGTTTCGGTAGTAAATTTTATGGCTATCCATTAAATGAAAGATACATGCAAGTTAAATATATCAAATTTTACATGTTTCCTAGCAGAGACACATACCATTGTGTATATTTGTATATATATGTATGTTTATGTATGTATATATAATATTTTTTTATCAAAGGTAGTTTGTTAAAATTAAAATAAATGTTAATATGTGCTATCAGTGCACTATATGGCTTTTTTTAAGATTAAAGACATCATTTTTATAGTAAAGGCATAATAATAATGTGTAGAGATTTCACTATTAAACTTACTTTAATATCTATATTTTATATATTGATGTATTTTTACTTTATCAAATAGTAATAAAGAAGTACTACCAAGTTTAATTATGTAAATATGGATAGGAATTGTAATAATGACTTGAATTGGCTTTCACGAGGAAGGCAAGATGAAAAAAAAACAATCTCCTGACTTCTAAAAAAATACTAATAAACATGTAATGTATTTAATGCTTTGTGTGTATGGATGGCTTCGTATATTTAACATAACCGATTGTTGTAATTGGTACAACCATTATGTTCTTGCAATGATTTTTATAGTCCCCACTCAAATTGACATTTTATAGTTTGATATGCATTTTTATTGGACCCACTCAAATTGCGTTGTTGAGAGTATGGAAGTAATCTAATAAGTATATTCATTTAGGACCGATCTCGTCACCTTCTACTGATCCAACTAGTTTGATATGGTTTCCTTTGGTTTAATTATATGAAAATCTGTAATAAGGTTGTAGACCTTACGGAATGATCATGCAGCAGTTGGATTATCCAACCTGTCAATCCAGTTCAGCGCAAAAACGGTTTCACACACAATTTGCTACAATCCGAGCCAAGTGTTCGAAGTCATTTCCTTGGCTAATTGACTAGCACTCCACTCGGTACATATATTTTTCAAAACATAGACATTCCATTTGGCAACCCGTTTAATATCTTAATATAATATTGTTTCTATATATAATGCAATAACGGGTCTCCAACATAATACATTAACCATGTGAAGATTAGTATCGAAATGTCCACATGGTCGATACAGACTCCTTGGTCAACGAGGGATAAACATATGAAAGTTAGTATGGACATATCAGACCACATGGCAGTAGGCAGTAGCATGATCATTCGATAAGGTGCTTTTCCTTCTGGTGGCCACGGCCTAGCCTGCCTGCGCATGATCTTATTACCCTCTGGCCCATCCTCAATCCATTTCTTTGAGCTGTATCTACGACGTCCACTGTGCCTTAGAGATACACCACTCTTCGCTGCTCTAGCTGTGACACCACTCTTTGTTTCCTAATAGCTACTTGACTTCCGAGTTTGTCTAGTCTTAGCTCGCATTTATTTGGAAAGATTCATTATATCCCCATTAATAATACTTGTGTTGATAATATTTATTATGTTGTTACATGCAACAACAATATGTGTAAATTAATTAATAAGTTCAGGCAGATCTAAAATAAGAAACGAAGATCAAATAAAGTAGATCGTTCGTTGAGAAACGAACGTGATACTTAAAAAATCAGTGTCCGACAATCCTTGCGGATAGGCATCGTTCTCCCAGTCTCGATCGGGCACAAACCTGGAAGAGACACGTCTCGCTCGCGATTGACGTCGTTTCGTTGCACCACCACCAGTGCAACACAGCGTCCGCAGGAACCTCCACCTGACAATCATGTCTAGGTGACGGGAAGGAGAAAGAAGCCTCGTTTCGCACATGAGACGAACTCCACGAAACGACTCTGGAATGAAGGCACTCGCTCTCTAGATTAGGTCTCTCAAAATACACATGAAAACGGCGGCTGAAGTTCATTTTTAGTGTGTTTAACCCTAAGGACCAGAGGTGTATATATAGCCATGCATGTCCCTTATGCCTATTCACAGTAAGACGCAAACACTCGGTCGCTCTTGTACACATTACAGAATAAAACCCGCAAAGAGAAACACTTTCCAGTTAGGATTAAGAAATCTAAATAGGAAAGAACCAATTAATTACACGAGTAATTAATTACTTAGTGGTATCCTAGTGTAAAAAGAAGCCGCAAGACGGAAGACATTCTCCACAATTCACAAGCCACAAACCCGAGCCCGTGCTAGGCCAGACCAGGGGAGGAGAGGCGAGGCGTGGTGTGGCGCGCGTGCGTGCATGCGTGGGTTGTGATGTAGTAACCCCACCCACTAAAGAGGTGAGCATACCTCCCTTCTAGGACCCCTTGGACACTAGTGCCCCATGTGATCCTATATACAAGGACCACAACAGTTCTAGGAGTGAGCAATATGGGATAAAATTTCTTTGTCATTTGCACTAGAGACAAAACTACTTTTCTTACATGTACTTACTGCACTACATTGGGCTTAACCCATGCTAAATAAATGATTGCTATAGAAGCCACATATCTAACAATCCCCCACAAAGTCCAATGTGTAGTATGCTCTACCATTCAGTCCTACATACTGTGCTTTCAACAAATACCTTTCGGTTTGAATCTACCTAAGTTCTCCAACTGTGACCCCCGTAGGAACTAGGTGAACAAAAGTCTTGAACCTGAACCTTGGGTATAAGAGTATAGGTTGGTAACAACACAATAAAGACATGGTAGTGAAGAAAATAATGCATTAAGCCATGCATACAAAATTTTATATCATGATTGATAACAGAGAACAACCCAATTGTCCTGTTGCGACCTACAAAACATCAATCACTTAATTGGAGTCTCCAAGGACGTACTACTAACATCCTGTCCTAAGACTTGACACCATTCAGAGACTACTCTCTTACTAACTTGTAGTCATGACACTAACAGGCTTCCCAGGGAATAGACACACAGATGCAAGATACATCAAACAAGAATACATAGTGTCATCTGATTTACCCGACAACTTGTTATTACCACATTGAACCCAATTTGTGGGATTTCCACTATTTTGGGTTGGATTGCTACTGCCTGCAAATCTATAGGAGTTTCAGTCCCATCCCCAACCTGGATTTTCCCCCTAAAGCTAAGGTAAGACCTTTAGTGAAAGGATCAATTGTATTATCTTTGGTACTGACGTAGTCTACAAGCACGACCCCATTAGACACTAACTCCCTTACAGATTTCAATCTGACTTGGATGTGTCTACGCTGTTTTTTATTGTACTTAGAACTCTTTATCTTAGCAATAGTTGTAGTACTGTCATAGTGAACTGAAATTACAGGAAGCAGCTTCATTAACATGGGTAAACTAGACATAAGCCCATTTAGCCATTCAGCTTCCAATCCAGTTTCATCTACATCACACAACTCTGCCTCAAAAGTGGACCGAGACAATATGGTCTGTTTCTTAGACCTCCACGAAATAGCTCCTCCCAACATAACACATATCATGAGACACCATTACTCCTAGAATTCACAGCAATCCAGCTTGCATCATTATATCCTTCGACTACGGAAGGATGTTTACCATAATGCAGCCCAAGAGAACATGTTCCCTTGATATACCTCAGAACTCTGTCAAGAGCTTCCCAATGGGTCTTGTCGGGAAAACTGGTGTATCTACTTAACTTGTTCACGACAAACACAATGTTTGGACGTGTACAATTCATAAGATACATCAAACTTCTGATAATCTGAGAGTATCGTAATTGAGACACTGGAACCCCAGTCTCATTCTTGAATAGGGGCTTGGATGAATTATATGGAGTCTTAATAGGTTTACGTGATGTGTACTCAAACCTCTCCAGTATCTTCTCAACATAGTGAGACTGAGAGAGAGTTATACCTCAATAGACCTAATGATTTTAAGTCCTAAAATCACATCAGTGACACCCATATCCTTTACCTCAAACTTGCTACACAAGAATGACTTTGTCTCATTTACTACTTTCATATCAGAACCAAAAAGCAGGATATCATCAACGTATAAGCATAGAAAAATGAATCCATTATTGACAAGTTTGCAGTAGAGACACTTATCAAATTCATTAGAAACAAAGCCAAACGATGATATCACAGAATCAAACTTCTCATGCCATTGCTTAGGGGCTTGTTTCAAGCCATATAATGACTTAACAATTTTACACACTTTGGACTCATTCCCACGACCCAAAAATCCCTCAGGTTGTTCCATATATATCTCTTCCCGAAGATCACCATGTAAGAACGCGGTCTTCACATCCATCTGATGGATATTGAGATTATAAATGGAAGCCAATGTTATACGCACTCGGATTGTGGTCATACGGGAAACAGATGAATAGGTATCAAATTAATCTATTCCTTCCCTTTGTGTGTAACCCTTAGCAACTAACCTAGCCTTATACTTATTGATTGTCCTGTCTGCATTAAGTTTCTTTTAAAAGATCTAATTACAACCAGCTACAGAACAACCAGGAGGCAAATCCACCAATTCCCAAGTGCCATTCGAGAGAATTGATTGGATTTCATCATTAACGGCTTCTTTCCAAAACATAGCTTCTAGAGATTCCATAGCTTGTTTGAAAGTAACAGGATCATCCACAACATTATAAGTGAGAAACTCACTTCCAATGTCCTTTGATGTCCTAGACTATTTACTTCTCCTTGGCTCAACTATTTCTTCAGAACCATCAGATTCAGAAATAGCTTGTTCTGAGTCACCCCCACATTTTTAATCCTTTCCACGTGCTCGGGAATGGAACCTGTGGTAAATGAATCTTCTTGAGATACTTCATTGGGCACACCGATTTTCAAAGGAAATACACTCTCAAATAATGTTGCATCATGTAATTCCACAATTGTATTGACCTTAATGCCAGAGATAACTAATTTTACAATCAAGAATCTATAAGCATAACTTGTCTCTACATACCCCAAGAATATGGCATCAACTTTATTCGGTCCCAATTTCTTCCTTTTGTGTTCAGGGACAAGTACCTTAGCAAGGCACCCCCACACTCGTAGATATTTAAGACTCGATTTCCTTCCTCTCCACAACTCAAACGGACTATTTTCTGAATGCTTATAGGGAACTCTATTCAGAATATGGCAAGCCGTATTCAAAGCTTCCCCCCACATAAAGTTGGATAATCTAGATGTTTGGAGTAAGGTATTTACCATATCTATTAAGGTTCGATTTTTACATTCAACAATCCCATTTGATTGGGGTAAATAAGGAGCAGTGACCTCATGAACCATACCATGTAATTGGCAAAAGTCCAAAAACAAGTTCGAACTATACTCTCCTCCCCTATCAGACCTTAATTGCTTAAGTACTTTACTAGTTTTAGTTTCGACTTCTTTCTTATAAATTTTAAATTTATCTAATGCCTCATCTTTACTTCTAAGTAAAATGACATAACAATATCTACTCGCATTGTCAATAAAAGTTATAAAATAACACTTTTGATCCCTCGTAGCAACACCATTAAATTCACAAATATTTGTATATACTAAATCCAAAATTTCTGAATTCCTATTCACAGAATGAAAAGGCTTCTTAGGCAATTTAGCTTGTACACAGATTTCACATTTGTTGTTGCTAATTTCAGATTTAAGGATCAAATTTAGATTCATCGTACTCTTCATTGAGGCAACATTAACATGTCCCAAACGTGAATGCCATACATTAGATGAAACAAGATTCATGCAAATAGAACTATAATCATTCAAATTTAAAATAGGATTTGAAACAGGTTCAACATGAATCTTAAATAAGTTCTCCACATCACATAAGTACCCCTTGCCAAAAAACAAAGAATCACGAAGGAGTATAATAATATGCTTATTACATTTGCAGTCTAATCTATAACCTTCCCTAACTAAAATGATGCCACTAAGGATATTGCGTCAAATGGTTGGAACATGTCTAATTCTGTTAAGAGTCAAAACCTTCCCCGAAGGGAACTACACGTCCACCCGTCCTTCTCCTTTGACTTCTGTAGAGCTGGAATCGCCCAATGTCACTAACCGACCTCGAGAGGCCTGATAAGATAGAAACAGGGATTTATCAACACACACGTGTACATTAGCCCCAGTGTCAATTATCCAATAAAGTGGTCCAAAAATAGAAAGGATTTCAGGTTTAATAGATAGGTACCCATCATTAAGGTTCAAGGATGCAGTCATCATGTTGACCACAACCTCCTCAGTTGTAGATGCGGCAGCTTTCTTTGCCTTCTTAGAAGGACAATCCTTGTTCCAGTGGCCAACCTGTCTACAAGTCCAACAAGGTTTATTCTTCGGTTTCCTTTGGATCTTTTCCTTAGGTTTATGCGTATTTTTAGATTTCTTATCTTTCGTGATTTTCGTAGAAGTAAAATTAACAGTTGGATTTGCATCAGTAGGTACCTTGACCATTTTCTCCTTCAAGTGTTCTTCTTGTATATTAATATCCATCATTAGTTCTTCCATTGTGTGTGTCCCTTTGCGATGCTTCCGAGACATACCAAACGATTCCCATGCCTTAGGGAATTTTTCTATGATAGACATAACAACAAACTTCTCAGGCAATACCATCTTGGTATCTAAGAGTTCATAAACTAGGAGTTGTAGATCATGTGTTTGATCAGAAACTGATTTATCCTCAACCATCTGAAACTTAAGAAATTTAGACACGCAATATTTTTCAACACCTTGATTTTAAGTACTAAAATTCTTAATCAACAATTCCCATAAAACCTCAGATGTAGTGACTGGCGGTTTTGAGTAAGAATCATACAGTTTGTTATTTAAACCAAACAGAATCAAACTGGGGCATGTTTGGTCACCCTTCTTCCAATTAACTATTATATTTGCATTATTAGGAATCATTTCATCAGATTTAGGTTCAATCTCTACTAAGTATTTGTAACACCCCTGACCTGGGTTATGACCTAACCCTGGAAGTTTTGCCTAAATATGTAATTAATATACTTGTGAACACTCCCTGGCATGTAATTAAGTTCCTCAGGAACATTTACTTTCAATTTTGCTCCTTTTTGTATAAAGTAGTAGCATTGTGTTGTATGCAGGGACCTATGTGCAAATTACCCAGTTTAAGGGTTGAACTTGCAAAATTCACAAGATAATATGTTCCTTTGATGTTGAAACATCATGTTTATGGTTATGGTAAAGTTTGAGGGATTTCCCAAGCTTGAGCACCAAGGTGCAGCTGTGGAAGCAATTCCCATGCTTAGAAACCCTAATTTGGGGTAAAGTGCAATTTACCCAAATTGAGGGGTCCAACTTGTAATTTTCACCATCTAGAACATCTTTTATGACTCTTGTCATCATTTAGAGTAAAAATGATGAAAGGGATACATCATTTAATAATTAAATGAGAAAAATGATCTTTGTGATAGAAATCACTTAAAATGGGTACAAAACCCTTTCCTGTATGTACCCTAGTTGAAGGTTGGATTCCTTTACCCTTAGATCTTGAGTTTTCTTGAGATTTGCATAAGATTAGATGGGCTTGGACGTGCCCTTGAACAAGGAGGGACCTAGATGTGAATTTTGAATTTGAAAGGTCCTGGTAGTAGGAAATAGGCTTAAGCTATAAAAAGGCTTTTCCTTTGCAAATGAGCAAACGATCTTTCCCTGTTCCATTCATTTCCTTTCTTTCCCAAACGGCCAAGCCTTGCTCTGGAGCTCAGGAGAAACGACCAAGGGTGCAAGGTAGGTTTGGATTCCCCTTCTTGCCCAAATTCCATGGTTAGAATTCGGATTCAAGGACAAATTCATGGCTAGCTTACTTAATTCTATCTTTTTAGCCATCTTTTCTCAACCTTCCTTGGAGGATTAACCTTGGCCGACCTGTGGATCTTCTAGGACGCCATTAAAGGCTTGGAGCTCGAAAGCTTGGAGCTCAAGGAGCAAGCTTTAGGCGGGTTTTATAACTCTAAACTTGATGCTTCGATTATACATCTTTTCTATGCATATAGTTGATAGATCTTCTTCTTCCCTATCTTCCCTTGCATCCTTGCAAGCAAAATCGTGAAGAACTGCTACTGTTCTTAAGGTGGAAGATAAGGGCGTTAATTACTATGCTTATCCACAGATTTTCACTTTATCAAACGACCTCCACCTATTTCTCAAAACGGTTTCAAACCGTTTGGTGGGCAAACGGTTTCAGGGTCGTTTGAGGGCAAACGGTCTCAAGACCGTTTGGTCCCGTTGACCAAGCGAAGACCGTTTGGGAATCTTGTTCATAATTATGTAGGTTAATCACCCACGAAATTTGAGAGGTTAACTCCAAAGGAATCGTGAGATATGAGCAAATCAATTAGCAAAACGAATTGAATTAATTTCTGATTTGCAATCTGTTTAATTTGCCCTTTTTGGGCAAACGGTCTCAAGACCGTTTAAGATGGTTGACTAAACGTTGACCGTTTGGGATTACTGTTCATAATGATGTTAATTAACGACTCACCAAATTTTATGGATTAATTCCAAACGAGTCATGAGTTGAAGGATGATTAATAGGGCAAACCCTAATTGAAATTAGTGCTGAATCTCCTATGAGTTAAGTTGAGATTTTGGGTTGCTTAGCCCAAACGGTTTCAAGACCGTTTGGGAATCACCCAAACGGTCTCAAGACCGTTTGGGGGTCACCCCAAGACCGTTTGGAGGTCTGGGGTCAAGTATAGTTGATCAATTGAAGGTCCAAAGGCACCAAATCATATTGCAATTAAGTATTGATGTGATGATCAACTCAATAGATCAAACCTTGATGAATTTTCGCTAAAGTCCAAAGGATGGATGGGCAAACGGTCTCAAGACCGTTTGGAACTCATCCAAACGGTCTCAAGACCGTTTGGTGTCAACCCAAGACCGTTTGAAGGTCTAGGGTTGAGTTAATCTAATGGTTTGAGGGTCCAATTGTAGGAAATTGATGCATTGTTGAAAATTGCTGATTTTGACCTAATTGGACTTCAACCTTAGTCAAAACGACTTGGTTTTTGGTCAAACTTTGGGCAAACGGTCTCAAGACCGTTTGGATGATTTCCAAACGACCTCAAGACCGTTTGGGCCAAGTTTGAGCCCAATTGGAGGTCAATTGATAGGTTCAACCTTGAATTGTTTCACATTGTTGAACATTGATGACCAATCAACTTGAAACCCTAATTGAGAACGATTGAACCCTAATTGGTTTACAATTGAGGGTCAATTTGATGTCTAAGTGGTTAAGGCTAACCCTAATTGGCTCAATGTATAAGTGGTTAGCATACCTTTAGCCAATTGAGGGCTTCAACATACATATCCTTGAACTTTGGTGACCTTTGAACCCTTTTGGAGGTCCAAACGGTTTGAGCCCATTTGGACCAAACGGTCTCAAGACCGTTTGGGTCCAAACGGTCTCAAGACCGTTTGAGACCAAACGGTCTCAAGACCGTTTGGGGCCAAACGGTCTCAAGACCGTTTGGGCTCAAACGACCTCAAGACCGTTTGAGCTCAAACGACCTCAAGGTCGATTGGTCCAAACGACCTCAAACCGATTGAAGCTCCAAACGGTTTGGAAGTCAACCCTTCCAAACGGTCTTCACCTCCAAACGGTCTCAAGACCGTTTGGATCCAAACGGTCTCAAGACCGTTTGAGGGCCAAACGGTCTCAAGACCGTTTAGGTGGTTGAAACCGTTTGAAGGTTGAAACCGTTTGGAGATTTGTGATGGTTTGTACTTAACCATTTGATGATGTAATCAGTTCAATGGTGATTCAATCTAAACCCTAATGGTAACCTAGGTCATTAAGGGACTATGTGATTAGTGGGTTAACCCATGATGGTGATCATGTGGCAAATTACCAAAATACCCTTGAAGGGTCTAAAGGGGGTAAAACCCTAATCTAATTAAACCCTAATCACATGATGTTGATTCCTTGGCTCATATCAGTCAATAGAGACTTATCTCAACCTAATCTAGAGTGGTGTTGCCACCATCTACTAGAGAGAGGAAAGAGAAAGTGTTTCTAGAGAGAGAAAGTATCCTAGAGAGAGAAAGTGCCCTTTTTAGGAGGAATCTCTAGTAAGATACTTCTTTTACACATGAAGGTGCATGATTAGGGAATGACCCACCTATGTGAGGTCATGGAAACCCTAATGATGATATCTAATGGATCTTAATGATAATTAAGAGTCTTAATGATGATGTTTCTCTTACATGATGATGTAATGAGTACAATTCACCATGGAGTGAATAGTAAACCCTAATTTTTGGGCGATGACATGAAAGATGAATAGTAAACCCTGATTGTAAGGGTTATTAAGTGGAACCTTATTTGAAGGTAATTCCATGTGGAACCCTAGTTGTGGGTGATCCCATGTGGAACCCTATTTTAGGGTGATTCCATGTGAAACACTAGTTGAGGGTGAATCCAAGTGAAACCCTAATTGGGGATGTATTCCTATTTACTGAAGTGTTTACTATTATCTGTTGAATTAACCATGCAGGTTGTTGTGAGATGATGGTCACACCCAGGTATGGAATACCATGTTATATTCATTGAAGGCATGTCTTATGCTTTATGAATAGTGAACCATCTTGATGCACTGCTAAGTGACATCCTTTGTGATTTATGGGCTGTAAGAGCCATAAATGTTATTAAGGTCATGCTTGACAGATGACTTGAGATGAATATCTGATAATTGTGATAAGTTAGGCCTGTTACATTTTGTATTCTCATATATAGCTGTGTTACTGTATGATGATTGGAATACTGAATGTACCTAACTAATCAAGTGAAATGTAGAGCCCTGATCATAGATCCATCATTGTCAGTTGTCTAAATGATGGTGAAACAGGTTTTCCTAAGGGAACTCCTGGAGCACATACTGTTGAGTATGTGGGGTACATGGATGTGTAGAACCTGACATCCTAGTGTAGGTATTTGATGTAGATTCTCGTAGTCCGTCATACCTTCACTATAACAGAAAGGGTGAGTGGATGATGTAGATTCTAGTAGTCCATCAGACCTCACCCCAAAGTTTTAAAGGTGAGCTGTATCTCTACACTCCCTTAAAGACATAAACCCCGCATCGGTGAAAGATAAACAAGAAATCTTCTGATAGCGAAGAGAGTACAGAATGCCACTGTAACTCTAAAAATAGCGAAGGACCAGAGTACCCTGGTAAGCTATTACATAGACATCCCGCCAGATGTCAAACAATCAATCCTCTAACTGACTGAGGAAGATGAGGTCATAAGAATCCGGCTCTCTTAATGACCTATGTATGATAATGATGTGACTTCTTAGTGATCAGTTGGAGTATGAGTGGTATGCCTCATCTCCACAGGGCATAATAATGTTTGGAAAAACATAAACAACAGCGTAGTATATCTGTTAGAGTTAATTATGAGTTATTTGATTGATGTTACCTTGAATGGCATAGATGTTCTCATATTTTAATATTGATTGAACTCTTGCTTATCATCAGAACTGCCAGTGAATATCTTGAAGGCTCTTATTGCTTTAGTTATTCCTTGCTTTGCTTATAAAGCCTAGTGGAGAGTTATAACTCTCGCTGGGGCAATTATGTATAATTGTCTCACCCCGTAGACTTCTACTTTTTAGGTGGTCGTCGAAGACGAAGGAACAAGAACTCAGGTGAACAATCCCAGCAACAGCAGCATCAGGAGCAGTAAATATCTCAGGTGGAGATCTAGCCTGCTTCATGGTGTAGTTAGAGTTAAGTCCTATGTGTCCTCTGTACTCTCAGGTCCTGGAGTGTTTTGGAGTATGAATTCTTGAGAGTTTTGGTATCATGTTGTATATAATTACTCAAGAAGTAATTGTCAGTAATGTAAACAGTTAAATCCTTTTTCTATGGAAAAGGTTTGTGGTTTCAGGCTCTTGTCTCGAAAAGTTTTAATTTCCCGTGATTTTTGTCTTCCGCTGTTTACCGATTGCTTCCGCACATGATTAAATCGGGATTAATTCGTGGTTTGGAGATCGGAGCCCACAATTAAGTGGTATCAGAGCTCCAGGTTCATTCGAGTCTATAGAGGCATAGGACTTAGGAAGTCGAGTCTATCTTTAGTATTCCTTCCTTATCTAATAGAATCTTCTACTCCTCAGGAGAAGAAGATACTTAAGATGTCAGAGCCACATGATGAGAATGTGGAAGAAAGTAGTGCTAGTGCACCTCAAGGTGGTGCAGGAGTACCAAGATTGGAACAGCATGTACCAGAACAACCTAGAGAGCCACCCCAGTTTGATCCAGATGACATGGGTAACCCAGCAGTCCAGACAATGTTTGGGCAGTTTATGACTGCCATGACACACATAACCGACAGGTTGCCTATGCCTGTACCTAGGGTACCTGCCCAGCCTGAGGGGCGAGGTATCGGGAAGACGTTCGAGCGACTACGTCGTGTCGGAGCTACCGAGTACCATGGGACTGCTGACCCCGCAGATGCTGATCTGTGGTTGACAGAGCTGGAGAAGGCCTTCAGGATCCTCAACATCCCTGAAGCTGAGAAGGTTAGACATGCTGTCTATCTTCTCAAAGGAAGTGCTGGTCACTGGTGGAACATGGAAGAGCAGAAGAGACCTGGGGCAGAGTTCTCATGGGAAGAGTTTCATCGGGAATTTATCAATAGATATTTTCCCAAGACCTTCCTAGACGAGAAGATCTCTCAGTTTGAGAGACTGAGACAGGGTATTATGAACATTAGCGAATACGAAGCTAAGTTCATGGAGCTGTTGCGATTTTGTCCGCACATGGCTGCCACAGAAGAAGAAAGAATCAGAAGGTTTGAGAAGGGGTTGAATGCTGACATGTCTACCCCAGTGTCTGCCTTAGAGAACTGAGAGAGATTCTCTACCTTCGTTGAGTCAGTCCGAAGGATAGAGAGATCTGTAGTTGAGAAAAGACAAACCCATAAAAGATATCCACAGTTCCAGGATTCTTCATCTAGGGATTCCAAGAAACCTAGATTCTCTGCACCTAACCCTCCGCCACCCAGATCGAGTTTTCAAACTCAATGGACACCAAGCAGAGGTAGAGGACGAAGTCAACCGCTTCAAGGGACGCACAGTTCTGCATCTGTGTCAGTTACTGGACCACCCAGACCACAGCAACAGGAAAAGAGTTGCTACAACTGTGGTAAGGTGGGACACTTGATGAAGGATTGTCGTTCTAGGGCTGTCGGTGTGACACAACAAACCCCGAGATAGAATCAACAGGGATCTCAGAATAGACAACATCAAGGAGCAGCTCGAGGACGTGGACAAGCGTCTCAAGCTGGATCATCAGCACCACCTCAACAGCAGGCTACAGTAAGGTTCTATGCTATGAACCCACCAGAAGCAGTGGTCAATCCACAAGTGGTGACAGGTCAGATGGAACTTTTATATTCTGATATGTCTAAATCTTGTGTAGTATCTGTTCTGATTGACCCGGGTGCTACGCACTCTTTCATCACTCGAAGAGTGATTCGTAACTGCAATATGACAACTAGTCATAGGGCAGATAAGTTGTTGTTGGAGACTCCGTTGAGTGGGTCTGCTGTTCTGCAAGAAGTATGCTCTCCTTGCATACTTTTCTTTTCTAAGCATCGCATTCAAGTGGATCTCATACCGCTTGATATGCAAGGATTTGATATAATCCTAGGGATGGATAACTTGGAAAAGTATCGAGTTGTCTTGGATTGTGAATCCAAGCTGGCAGTGTTTGCTGATGAAAGCAACACATGGATCTTTCAAGGTGAAAGAAAGATTCTGCCCACCTGTCTTGTATCAGCTATGGTTGCTGATAAGTTGATGAGGCAAGGATGCTACGCATTCTTAGCCCATGTGGTAGATGTTACCAAGGAGAGTTCCAACCCTGCTGAAGTTCCGATAGTCAGGGAATTCGAGGATGTGTTTCCCGAAGAACTTCCTGGTATACCACCACCCCGGGAAATTGATTTTGAGATCAATTTGGTCCCAGATACGAAACCTATAGCCCAGACTCCGTATAGGATGGCGCCTGCTGAGATGGCAGAACTCAAGAAACAGCTTCAAGAGTTACTTGAGAAGGGTTTCATCCGACCGAGTACCTCACCTTGGGGTGCTCCGGTTTTGTTTGTTAAAAAGAAAGATGGATCGATGCGGTTGTGCATTGATTATAGACAACTCAATAAAGTAACGATAAAGAATAAATATCCTTTGCCGAGGATTGATGATCTTTTCGACCAGTTGCGTGGTGCGACAGTCTTTTCTAAGATAGACTTAAGGTCTGGATATCATCAACTCCGCATTAAGGACAGTGACATATCTAAGTCTGCCTTTAGGACAAGATATGGTCACTATGAGTTCACGGTCATGTCGTTTGGACTAACCAATGCACCGGCTGCATTCATGGAACTCATGAATAGAGTCTTTCGACCTTTCCTTGATCAGTGTGTTGTCGTCTTCATAGACGACATACTGATTTATAGTAAAGATGCTCAGCAGCATGAGCAACACCTTCGCCAGACTTTGACCTTGCTAAGAGAGCATAAGCTATACGCTAAGTTTAGCAAGTGTGAGTTTTGGTTATCTGAAGTATCCTTCCTTGGACATGTGGTATCTGCCTCGGGAATTCGTGTTGACCCTGCAAAGATAGAATCTGTTCTGCAGTGGGAACAACCGAAGACACCGACGGAGATTAGAAGTTTCTTGGGGTTAGCTGGTTATTATCGAAGGTTTATTAAAAATTTCAGTTCTATAGCCTTACCTTTGACCAAGTTAACCTGGAAGGATGTTCCTTTTGCTTGGAGTGATAAGTGTCAACAGTCTTTTCAGCTGTTGAAGGAGAGGTTGACAAGTGCACCTGTGCTTGTGTTACCTGAGCAAGGAAAGAAATATATAATCTTTTGTGATGCCTCCAAGAATGGACTTGGATGTGTGTTGATGCAGGATAACCAAGTGATTTCTTTTGCTTCCCGACAGCTTAAGAAACACGAAGAGAATTATCCGACACACGATCTGGAGTTAGCTGCTGTGGTCCATGCTTTGAAAATCTGGAGACATTATCTTTACGGAGAAACTTTCCAGATTTTCACAGACCACAAGAACCTTAAGTACATCTTCACTCAGCATGAGCTTAATATGAGGCAACGTCGCTGGATGGAGTTAATCAAGGACTACGATTGTACGATTGATTACCATCCGGGCAAGGCCAATGTGGTTGCAGATGCCTTGAGTAGGAAATCAGCAACATCAACCATGGATAGGGCACAACTAAGTTCCTTAGTATGCTCTAGAAGAGATATTCTTATCTCTTTAAGGCATGACAATGTGCAGTTGAAGGCATCATTGTTAGCCGGTCTGTTAGCTGAGATGCAGATTAAGCCTACCTTAAGAGAGCAGATAAAGGAGGCACAACAAGTAGATGTTTCTGTACAGCAGATCAGATTTGAGTTTGGAAATGAGAAGCGAGAAGGTTTTCATGAGTCAGATGACCAAGTGGCATGCTATCATGGAAGGATGATAGTGCCAGATGTGGACGACCTGAGGAAGTTAGTCCTGGAAGAAGCTCATTCTTCGATGTATGCTATGCATCCAGGGAGCACCAAGATGTATCGAAACTTGAAAGACATGTATTGGTGGCCTGGGATGAAGAAGGATGTAGCTGAGTTTGTTCTGAGGTGTCCTGTGTGTCAGCAGGTCAAGGCTGAACACCAGAAACCTGCAGGGACAATGCAACCCTTACCCATACCACAGTGGAAGTGGGACCATGTAACCATGGACTTTGTTGTTGGCCTACCCAGGACAAACAAAGGACATGATTCCATTTGGGTAGTTGTTGATAGGTTGACAAAGACAGCGCATTTCTTACCTGTCAAAACAACCTATACTGCTGAAAGGTTATCCCAGATATATGTCCAAGAGATAGTGCGTTTGCACGGAGTTCCTGTCACTATAGTTTCTGACAGAGGTCCCCAGTTTACAAGTCGCTTTTGGGAACAGTTACACAGAGCCCTAGGCACCAAGTTAAGGTTTAGTACAACCTTTCATCCTCAAACTGATGGACAGTCAGAAAGGACTATACAGACCTTAGAAGATCTGTTGAGAGCATGTGTTCTCCAGTTTACCGGGAGTTGGGATCTACATCTAAGCTTGATAGAGTTTGCCTATAACAATAGCTATCAACATAGCATTGATATGGCACCATATGAAGCCTTATATGGCAGACGTTGTAGATCACCCTTGTGTTGGTATGAAACTGGTGAGCACCAGTTATTAGGCCCTGATCTTGTGCAGCAAACTACAGAAAAGATTAAAGTTATACAACAACAGCTTAAGACTGCACAAGATAGACAGAAATCATATGCCGATAAACGTCGTAGACCCCTAGAATTCCAGGATGGAGACAGAGTGTATCTCAAGGTCTCACCTTGGAAAGGAGTCCTTCGTTTTGGGAAGAAAGGAAAGTTAGCTCCTAGATTTTTGGGACCTTATCCAATTGTTGAAAAAGTTGGAAAGGTGGCCTATAGACTAGAGTTACCTCTAGAGTTGCAGAAGCTGCACCCTGTGTTTCACATTTCCATGCTGAGGAAATGTCATCCAGATACCGAGTCAGTTCTACAACCTATGGAGGTAAAATTGAATGAAGATATAACGTATGAGGAGGGACCAGTGTCAATCCTCGATAACAGAACTAAAAAGTTAAAGAAGAAGGATATAAGCCTTGTAAAAGTCCTCTGGAACCATCGTGGTGTTGAAGAAGCCACTTGGGAACTAGAAGATGAAATGAGAAGAAAATATCCTGCTCTCTTCTTATAATATGCTTTATCGATTTCGGGGACGAAATCCTTTTGAAGGGGTAAAGAATTTGTAACACCCCTGACCTGGGTTATGACCTAACCCTGGAAGTTTTGCCTAAATATGTAATTAATATACTTGTGAACACTCCCTGGCATGTAATTAAGTTCCTCAGGAACATTTACTTTCAATTTTGCTCCTTTTTGTATAAAGTAGTAGCATTGTGTTGTATGCAGGGACCTATGTGCAAATTACCCAGTTTAAGGGTTGAACTTGCAAAATTCACAAGATAAGATGTTCCTTTGATGTTGAAACATCATGTGTATGGTTATGGTAAAGTTTGAGGGATTTCCCAAGCTTGAGCACCAAGGTGCAGCTGTGGAAGCAATTCCCATGCTTAGAAACCCTAATTTGGGGTAAAGTGCAATTTACCCAAATTGAGGGGTCCAACTTGTAATTTTCACCATCTAGAACATCTTTTATGACTCTTGTCATCATTTAGAGTAAAAATGATGAAAGGGATACATCATTTAATAATTAAATGAGAAAAATGATCTTTGTGATAGAAATCACTTAAAATGGGTACAAAACCCTTTCCTGTATGTACCCTAGTTGAAGGTTGGATTCCTTTACCCTTAGATCTTGAGTTTTCTTGAGATTTGCATAAGATTAGATGGGCTTGGACGTGCCCTTGAACAAGGAGGGACCTAGATGTGAATTTTGAATTTGAAAGGTCCTGGTAGTAGGAAATAGGCTTAAGCTATAAAAAGGCTTTTCCTTTGCAAATGAGCAAACGATCTTTCCCTGTTCCATTCATTTCCTTTCTTTCCCAAACGGCCAAGCCTTGCTCTGGAGCTCAGGAGAAACGACCAAGGGTGCAAGGTAGGTTTGGATTCCCCTTCTTGCCCAAATTCCATGGTTAGAATTCGGATTCAAGGACAAATTCATGGCTAGCTTACTTAATTCTATCTTTTTAGCCATCTTTTCTCAACCTTCCTTGGAGGATTAACCTTGGCCGACCTGTGGAGCTTCTAGGACGCCATTAAAGGCTTGGAGCTCGAAAGCTTGGAGCTCAAGGAGCAAGCTTTAGGCGGGTTTTATAACTCTAAACTTGATGCTTCGATTATACATCTTTTCTATGCATATAGTTGATAGATCTTCTTCTTCCCTATCTTCCCTTGCATCCTTGCAAGCAAAATCGTGAAGAACTGCTACTGTTCTTAAGGTGGAAGATAAGGGCGTTAATTACTATGCTTATCCACAGATTTTCACTTTATCAAACGACCTCCACCTATTGCTCAAAACGGTTTCAAACCGTTTGGTGGGCAAACGGTTTCAGGGTCGTTTGAGGGCAAACGGTCTCAAGACCGTTTGGTCCCGTTGACCAAGCGAAGACCGTTTGGGAATCTTGTTCATAATTATGTAGGTTAATCACCCACGAAATTTGAGAGGTTAACTCCAAAGGAATCGTGAGATATGAGCAAATCAATTAGCAAAACGAATTGAATTAATTTCTGATTTGCAATCTGTTTAATTTGCCCTTTTTGGGCAAACGGTCTCAAGACCGTTTAAGATGGTTGACTAAACGTTGACCGTTTGGGATTACTGTTCATAATGATGTTAATTAACGACTCACCAAATTTTATGGATTAATTCCAAACGAGTCATGAGTTGAAGGATGATTAATAGGGCAAACCCTAATTGAAATTAGTGCTGAATCTCCTATGAGTTAAGTTGAGATTTTGGGTTGCTTAGCCCAAACGGTTTCAAGACCGTTTGGGAATCACCCAAACGGTCTCAAGACCGTTTGGGGGTCACCCCAAGACCGTTTGGAGGTCTGGGGTCAAGTATAGTTGATCAATTGAAGGTCCAAAGGCACCAAATCATATTGCAATTAAGTATTGATGTGATGATCAACTCAATAGATCAAACCTTGATGAATTTTCGCTAAAGTCCAAAGGATGGATGGGCAAACGGTCTCAAGACCGTTTGGAACTCATCCAAACGGTCTCAAGACCGTTTGGTGTCAACCCAAGACCGTTTGAAGGTCTAGGGTTGAGTTAATCTAATGGTTTGAGGGTCCAATTGTAGGAAATTGATGCATTGTTGAAAATTGCTGATTTTGACCTAATTGGACTTCAACCTTAGTCAAAACGACTTGGTTTTTGGTCAAACTTTGGGCAAACGGTCTCAAGACCGTTTGGATGATGTCCAAACGACCTCAAGACCGTTTGGGCCAAGTTTGAGCCCAATTGGAGGTCAATTGATAGGTTCAACCTTGAATTGTTTCACATTGTTGAACATTGATGACCAATCAACTTGAAACCCTAATTGAGAACGATTGAACCCTAATTGGTTTACAATTGAGGGTCAATTTGATGTCTAAGTGGTTAAGGCTAACCCTAATTGGCTCAATGTATAAGTGGTTAGCATACCTTTAGCCAATTGAGGGCTTCAACATACATATCCTTGAACTTTGGTGACCTTTGAACCCTTTTGGAGGTCCAAACGGTTTGAGCCCATTTGGACCAAACGGTCTCAAGACCGTTTGGGTCCAAACGGTCTCAAGACCGTTTGAGACCAAAAGGTCTCAAGACCGTTTGGGGCCAAACGGTCTCAAGACCGTTTGGGCTCAAACGACCTCAAGACCGTTTGAGCTCAAACGACCTCAAGGTCGATTGGTCCAAACGACCTCAAACCGATTGAAGCTCCAAACGGTTTGGAAGTCAACCCTTCCAAACGGTCTTCACCTCCAAACGGTCTCAAGACCGTTTGGATCCAAACGGTCTCAAGACCGTTTGAGGGCCAAACGGTCTCAAGACCGTTTAGGTGGTTGAAACCGTTTGAAGGTTGAAACCGTTTGGAGATTTGTGATGGTTTGTACTTAACCATTTGATGATGTAATCAGTTCAATGGTGATTCAATCTAAACCCTAATGGTAACCTAGGTCATTAAGGGACTATGTGATTAGTGGGTTAACCCATGATGGTGATCATGTGGCAAATTACCAAAATACCCTTGAAGGGTCTAAAGGGGGTAAAACCCTAATCTAATTAAACCCTAATCACATGATGTTGATTCCTTGGCTCATATCAGTCAATAGAGACTTATCTCAACCTAATCTAGAGTGGTGTTGCCACCATCTACTAGAGAGAGGAAAGAGAAAGTGTTTCTAGAGAGAGAAAGTATCCTAGAGAGAGAAAGTGCCCTTTTTAGGAGGAATCTCTAGTAAGATACTTCTTTTACACATGAAGGTGCATGATTAGGGAATGACCCACCTATGTGAGGTCATGGAAACCCTAATGATGATATCTAATGGATCTTAATGATAATTAAGAGTCTTAATGATGATGTTTCTCTTACATGATGATGTAATGAGTACAATTCACCATGGAGTGAATAGTAAACCCTAATTTTTGGGCGATGACATGAAAGATGAATAGTAAACCCTGATTGTAAGGGTTATTAAGTGGAACCTTATTTGAAGGTAATTCCATGTGGAACCCTAGTTGTGGGTGATCCCATGTGGAACCCTATTTTAGGGTGATTCCATGTGAAACACTAGTTGAGGGTGAATCCAAGTGAAACCCTAATTGGGGATGTATTCCTATTTACTGAAGTGTTTACTATTATCTGTTGAATTAACCATGCAGGTTGTTGTGAGATGATGGTCACACCCAGGTATGGAATACCATGTTATATTCATTGAAGGCATGTCTTATGCTTTATGAATAGTGAACCATCTTGATGCACTGCTAAGTGACATCCTTTGTGATTTATGGGCTGTAAGAGCCATAAATGTTATTAAGGTCATGCTTGACAGATGACTTGAGATGAATATCTGATAATTGTGATAAGTTAGGCCTGTTACATTTTGTATTCTCATATATAGCTGTGTTACTGTATGATGATTGGAATACTGAATGTACCTAACTAATCAAGTGAAATGTAGAGCCCTGATCATAGATCCATCATTGTCAGTTGTCTAAATGATGGTGAAACAGGTTTTCCTAAGGGAACTCCTGGAGCACATACTGTTGAGTATGTGGGGTACATGGATGTGTAGAACCTGACATCCTAGTGTAGGTATTTGATGTAGATTCTCGTAGTCCGTCATACCTTCACTATAACAGAAAGGGTGAGTGGATGATGTAGATTCTAGTAGTCCATCAGACCTCACCCCAAAGTTTTAAAGGTGAGCTGTATCTCTACACTCCCTTAAAGACATAAACCCCGCATCGGTGAAAGATAAACAAGAAATCTTCCGATAGCGAAGAGAGTACAGAATGCCACTGTAACTCTAAAAATAGCGAAGGACCAGAGTACCCTGGTAAGCTATTACATAGACATCCCGCCAGATGTCAAACAATCAATCCTCTAACTGACTGAGGAAGATGAGGTCATAAGAATCCGGCTCTCTTAATGACCTATGTATGATACTGATGTGACTTCTTAGCGATCAGTTGGAGTATGAGTGGTATGCCTCATCTCCACAGGGCATAATAATGTTTGGAAAAACATAAACAACAGCGTAGTATATCTGTTAGAGTTAATTATGAGTTATTTGATTGATGTTACCTTGAATGGCATAGATGTTCTCATATTTTAATATTGATTGAACTCTTGCTTATCATCAGAACTGCCAGTGAATATCTTGAAGGCTCTTATTGCTTTAGTTATTCCTTGCTTTGCTTATAAAGCCTAGTGGAGAGTTATAACTCTCGCTGGGGCAATTATGTATAATTGTCTCACCCCGTAGACTTCTACTTTTTAGGTGGTCGTCGAAGACAAAGGAACAAGAACTCAGGTGAACAATCCCAGCAACAGCAGCATCAGGAGCAGTAAATATCTCAGGTGGAGATCTAGCCTGCTTCATGGTGTAGTTAGAGTTAAGTCCTATGTGTCCTCTGTACTCTCAGGTCCTGGAGTGTTTTGGAGTATGAATTCTTGAGAGTTTTGGTATCATGTTGTATATAATTACTCAAGAAGTAATTGTCAGTAATGTAAACAGTTAAATCCTTTTTCTATGGAAAAGGTTTGTGGTTTCAGGCTCTTGTCTCGAAAAGTTTTAATTTCCCGTGATTTTTGTCTTCCGCTGTTTACCGATTGCTTCCGCACATGATTAAATCGGGATTAATTCGTGGTTTGGAGATCGGAGCCCACAGTATTGATCAAAACTGACAATTTTCAGCCAAATTTCCATCCGACTCTTCCAATGGGCAAAGTTGGTACCAGTAAATTTTTTAGGCATACTACTGGTATCAATTTTATTTCCCGAACTACCCTGACCAGCCATTATTAATTAACGACAGAATGATGATTTCTTTAAGACTGTTGATAATAATTATTATGTTGTTACATGGAACAACAACAGATGCAAATTAATTAACAAGTTCAGGCAGATCAAAAATAAGAAACGAAGATCAAACAAAGTAGGAGAACAAAAATAAATGAGTTAGATTCGCAAACCAGATCGTTCGTTGAGAAAAAAACGTTATACTTAGAGAAATCAGTACCCGACTATCCTCGCGGATAGGCACCATTCTCCCAGTATCGATCGGGGATGAATCTGGAACAAACATGTCTCGCTCGCGCTTGACGTCGTCTCGTTGCACCACAACCAGTGCAGCACATCGTCTGTAGGAACCTCCAGCTAACAATCACGTTTAGGTGACGGGAATGAGAAAGAAGCCTCGCTTCGCACAGGAGACAAACTCCACAAAACGGCTCTAGAATGAAGGCTCTCGCTCTCTGGATTAGGGCTCTCAACACACACGTGAAAACAACGGCTGAAGTTAATTTTGTGTGTGTTTAACCCTAAGGACCATAGATGTATATATAGCCATGCACGTCTCTTATTCTTATTCCCAGTAAGACACAAATACTCGGTTGCTCTTGTACACATTACGGAATACCAATTTCTTCCTTTTGTGTTCAGGGACAAGTACCTTAGCAAGGCACCCCCACACTCGAAGATATTTAAGACTCAGTTTCCTTCCTCTCCAAAACTCAAATGGACTACTCTCTGAATGCTTATGGGGAACTCTATTCAGAATACGGAAAGTCGTATTCAAATCTTCCCTCCACATAAAGTTGGGTAATCCAGATTTTTGGAGTAAGGTATTTACCATACCTATTAAGGTTTGGTTTTTACGTTCAGTAATCCCATTTGATTGTGGTGAATAAGGAGCAGTGACCTCATTAACTATACGATGTAATTGGCAAAATTCCAAAAAAAAAGTTCGATGTATACTCTCCTCCCCTATCAGACCTTAATCGCTTAAGTACTCAACTAGTTTGAGTTTCAGCTTCTTTCTTATAAATTTATCCAATTCCTCATCTTTACTTCTAAGTAAAAAGACATAACAGTATCTACTCGCATCATCAATAAAAGTTATAAAATAACGTTTTTTATCCCTCGTAGCAACACCATTAGTTTCACAAATATATGTATTCACTAAATCCAAAATTTTTGAATTCCTATTCATAGAATGAAAAGGCTTCGTAGGCAATTTAGCTTGCACACATATTTCACATTTATTGTTGCTAATTTTAGATTTAGGGATCAAATTTAGATTCATCATACGCTTCATTGAGGCAACATTAACATGTCCCAAATGTGAATGACATACATCAGATGAAACAAGATTCATGCAAAAAGAACTATAATCATTCAAATTTAAAATGGAATTTGAAATAGGTTCAACATGAATCTTAAATAAGTTCTCCACATCACATAAGTACCCCTTGCCAAAAAATAAATAATCACGAAGGCATGTAATAATAGCCTTATTACATTTGCAGTCTACTCTATAACCTTCCCTAACTAAAATGACGCCACTAAGGATATTGCGTCGAATGGTTGAAACATTTCTAACCCTGTTAAGAGTCAAAACCTTCCCCGAAGGGAACTTCAAGTCCACCTGTCCTTCGCCTTTGACTTCTGCAGAGCTGGAATCTTTCAAAGTCACTGACCGACCTCGAGAGGCCTGATAAGACACAAACAGGGATTTATCAGGACACACATGTACATTAGCCCCAGTGTCAATTATCCAATAAAGTGGTTCAAAAATAGAAAGTATTTCAGGTTTAATAGATAGGTACCCATCATTGAGATTCAAAGATGTAGTCATCATGTTGACCACAGCCTCCTCAGTTGCAGATGCGGCAACTTTCTTTGCCTTCTTAGAAGGACAATCCTTGTTCCAGTGGCTAACATGTCCACAAGTCCAACAAGATTTGTTCTTCGGTTTCTTTTGGATGTTTGCCTTAGGTTTATGTGCATTCTTAGATTTCTTATCTTTGGTATTTTTTGCAGAAGTAAAATTAACAGTTGGATTTGCATCAGTAGGCACCTTGACGGTTTTCTCCTTTAAGTGTTCTTCTTGTATATTAGTATCCAGCATTAGTTCTTCCATTGTGTGTGACCCATTGCGATGCTTTAGAGACATACCAAACGATTCCCATGACTTGGGGAATTTTTCTATGATAGACATAACAACAAACTTCTCTGGAAATACCATCTTGGCATCTGAGAGTTCATGAACTATGAGTTGTAGATCATGTGTTTGATCAGAAACTGATTTGCCCTCAACCATCTGAAACTTAAGAAATTTAGACACACAATATTTTTCAATATCTTGATTTTCAGTACTAAAATTCTTAATCAATAATTCCCACAAAACCTTAGATGCAGTGACAAGCGGCTTTGACTAAGAATCATATAGTTTGTTATTTAAATCAAACAGAATCAAACCGCGACATGCTTTGTCACACTTCTTCCAATTAGTAATTATATTTGTATTTTAGGAATTGTTTCATCAGATTTAGGTTCAGTCTCTACTAAGTATTGATCAAAACCCGCAATATTTAGTCAAATTTCCATCCGACTCTGCCAAGGGGCAAAGTTGGTACGAGTAAATTTTTCAGGCATATTGCTGGTATCAATTTTATTTCCCGAACCACCCTGACCGACCATTGTTAATTAATGACATAAAGATGATTTCTTTAAGACTGTCGATAATATTTATTATGTCGTTACATGCAACAACAGCATGTGCAAATTAATTAACAAGTTCAGGCAGATCTAAAATAAGAAATGAAGATCAAACAAAGCAGGAGAACAAAAATAAATGAGTTAGATTCACAAACCAGATCGTTCGTTGAGAAACAAACGTGATACTTAAAGAAATCAGTGCTCAGCAATCCTCGAGGATAGGTACCGTTCTCCCAGTCTCGATCCGACACGAACCTGGAACAGACACGTCTCGCTCGCGCTTGACGTCGTCTCGTTGTACCACCACCAGTGCAGCACAGCGTCCGCAGGAACCTCCGTCTGACAGTCGCGTCTAGGTGACGGAAAGGAGAAAGAAGCCTCGCTTTACACATGAGACGAACTCCACGAAACGGCTCTGGAATGAAGGCTCTCGCTCTCTGGATTATGGCTCTCAAAACACAAGTAAAAACGACGGCTGAAGTTCGTTATTTTGTGTGTTTAACCCTAAGGACCACAGGTGCATATATAGCCATGCACGTCCCTTAATCCTATTCACAGTAAGACGTAAACACTCGGTCACTCTTGTACATATTACGAAATAAAACCTCAAAGAGAAATACTTTCCAGTTAGGATTAAGAAATCTGAATAGGAAAGAACTAATTAATTACACGAGTAATTAATTATTTAGTTGTATCCTAGTGCAAAAAGAAGCCGGAAGACATTCTCTACAATCCACAAGCCCGAGCCCGTGTCAGGCCAGACGTGACGCGCGTACGTTGTGATGTGATAATCCATCCACCAAGAAAAAGAGTATACCTCCCTCCTAGGACCCTTGGACACTAGTGCCTCATGTGATCCTACATATAAGGACTACAAATGTGTAGGAGTGAACAATATGGATAAAACTTCTTTGCAATTAGCACTAGAGACAAAACTATTTTTCTTACATGTACTTGCTGCACTACATTGGGCTTAACCCATACTAAATAAATGGTTGCTACAGCAGCCATATATCTAACAACTTGTGCTACCACCTTTTTGCCCAGGTTTTGAGCGTTCACTACTCAATTACGTGTATCTGATTTAACTAACGGAGATGAAGGTCAAAGGTCAATTTAATTTTCTGATTTTCATTCTGGTAAAGAATTTAAAATGTTGTTGGTGCACTTAATTGTCCTACTTTAGATCTTGAAAGCGTTTTGATATTCTACAAAGTAAATATCACTATCTGCGCAGTTATGTCTCGACAGAATAGATTCTTCTCTGAGTGTATCTGAAAAAATGGTGTATTTTACTCTTCTAAACACCACAACTCGTCTCCGTCCAATTACGTAAAAGGGTTAAACTCTTCATTCTATTTATCCCGTCGGAGCTTTTTGCGTTCTTTCCCTTTCTTAAAAGTCACGATTTTTCTCAAACACTGCTATTATATATACATGCCTTTTTTCTTCATCGTCCGTTTCGATCTCCTCAACAAGTACACATCTTTGTGCCCTAAAGCCTACTGCCGTGTTTCCTCTGCCCGGCTTTAATCGTCGATGCATAAAATGGCAACCGTAGACGTCTGCTGGTGGTGCAACGTGGAGGTGTTATGGATGCGTTTTCTTCAACGTTGGACTACAACAATTAATTTTATCTATAGGTTAGTCAGAGCTCGTGACAACATCTAGCGGACGCCGGTGGGTCTGGTATGGCTGCAACATCTTGCCTGAAGGAAACCCACAGTCCGGTGTTGGGCCACACTTGAATTGTGCCAAACAGTCCAGCAGCTTCATGGGTGTTTGTTAAGACCGTGACAATATTGGAGTACTTCCACATGCTCTCAAGCCGCATCCAGAAGAAATATACCATTAGCGGTTCGTTCCAGTACTTGCTCACGGCTCATCTTCTCATGGGCGATCACCTGCAGGTTGCCTTGCGCACCCGTTTCACAGGGATATATGCTCCTCCCAAGCCCCAAGATAAACCATGTCTATAGCAATCGCAAGTTCCTAGACAACGGGTCCTTGTGAACAGCCTGATCCAGTGACGCCGCCATCATTGTACAGGCAGTTGTACCTTGAACTACTTGTACCTGAGCCTTCTGCAATCTGCTCTATCGAATATCATGGTTGTTGCAATATATTCTTATCACGTTATGTGTATATGAAAATAGTATATATTCTGCCTTGCATAAATAATTGAGTCGTGCATACTATCCATGAGAGGATCATTGGTCGGTTTCATTGACTAGGAAGTCGAGTAAGTCTCCTCCCTTCAAAGCACAGCGTCATAGCTGCTGGTGACAGGAAAGCGAGGCTACCCCAGATCGACAATATATGCAGTGGAGTTTGTTTTGGCAGCGTTACCTCGCCCTGTAGATCCAGCATAAACAGAAACCATATCAATTGAGTGTTCCTCTGCAGCTTACATCAATTCCTTATTAATATTATTCATAAGTTACCTTCCCTGCATTATGTCCCAATTCCGCCCAACTATCATTTGAAGTCTAATCCTACATTCGAGAAAGATCAAGACTCTTCAAGTAAGGTAAATGTTTTCATTTTCTTTTTGTTCCATATTTTTTAGAATTATTTTTTATTGGAATATGCATACCATTACCTCATGTCAAGTAGACATAAATTACAACAACTGATCAAAACCATTCAAGATGTAAATAATCGAAAACATGACGCCTAATTGATATTGATCTTTGGTTGCAAAGCGCAACATTCTATATACACATCTTCCAACATTCACTTTCAATGGATTATGTATAACGATCTTTTAGTTGCTTTCCCTTTCACTTGCCGAACCTTATATACAACTGTGATCGGCACTATATTATTAAGGGATAAATGACATAACATTCGTTCAATTATATGATAAGAATTTTAACTCGTGTCTTATTCATAATTGGGAATAACAAAGGATACAATTTATTTACACGAATGATGGCTTTGTTAAGATAAGTTTGACATTGCTGTCTTACGAGTTACATTACAACTTTGTTTCTCAACCACAAATGGAATGCATTCTATTTGTCATTTCAGGTCATGTGAATATAAACATAGACATATATATCACCACTTAAGCTTTTCTATGATATTATATACTTTTGAATATAACTAACAATGTAATTGTGGAAAATTTTAAAATAATAAAATTTGTTTCATTCTATCGTGATTATGATCAAAAGTACTCTACTCTTGTGCTTTGTTCGAAATAGTCAACCGAAAGCCTCTAGGATGCTCGCTGGTGGTATGAACAATAATCCGAAGCTTTTTAAACATTACTAGACACTCATATTACCAAATATTATACACAACAAGGTTGAAGGGAACCTAGAAAACATCTCATGATTCTCACTTTTGCAAATGCAAAACTCCAACAAGCATGATGCCAATAAGGAACCAACCATGAAGGAGAAGATGATCTATACTTGAAAAACACGGTAACCACAAGGAAAGCCAATTATGTTTGCGGCTTTGTGCATATGTACTTCCACTACCTATGAACAACATTGTCATATTTATGAGAGCTTCAACATCCATGTTAGTGGATATTCATGGAGCTATATTTTCATTAAACCATGCATGGATATTGTGTATACTTTATATAATAGTTACACCAAACACCATTTCCAATAACCCACCTTCGCGATCATAATTTCCTTCTTTCTCGTACGTACCCTTCACTCCCTGTGAATAATTCTAAGGGAATTTGATTGTTTGTTCGTAACTCACAACATGGAAGTCATCTAAGTATGTAACATCAAAATTATAGACCATATAACTCACAACCACATCATGTTAGTTATTAACATGTCATATTAAACACAATGAACAATACTATATTTCTATCAACTTACAAAAAATATATACGCGTCTATTTTAATTGCTTGTCCACTGGACCAGAGGTGTTGACATGTTACACATGTTTCAAAACCAAAGACTTACAAAATAAACACCACCATCAGTTGTCATTATCTATATACATGGGGTTACAATAATCGTGACATGGAATGCCATGTAAAGATTTATATTTCAAGATGGTAAAATAAATCATTAACACATATGAAGAAAGAATAAAATCATGAATACATGTATGATTGAGACTTGTAGAAAAGAGTTATTAATTTCTGTTGCTTAAAAATATCTAAAAATTTACTATCTTTTAGTCAGTATCACCTATAAATAGAGATTTTAGGTCACGTGTGAGTGGTAGCACTTAATAAATATATAGTAAAACCAAATCTCTTATGAATGAACACACGCAAATGACATCATGGAAAGCATTCCAAAAACTTCTACATTTGATAAATCGAGATAAGGAGTTATCTCAAGTGCCTCTTATATAGTATCAAAGATGGTATATAACTAGGGAAAGCAAACAAGTCCATAACATCACAAGAATACAAATCTAGAAATGTGTATTGTTACCACATATAAGCATAAATAAAAGATATATGCCTATAAGTTTCATGGTTATGTGTCCAATTGTAGTACTAACTTATATTATATATATCATTTGGAAAGGTAACATTGTAGTGGGGATTCTTTATTTTCTTTTTGTATTGACTTAAATTAAGTTTATAATGCATGTGATGGAAACCAGTGATACATATCGTAACCTATGGTATTTATTTACAGAAATTACTCAAATTAAAAATAAATGGACATTATATAAATGATGCATGAGTATAAGAAAAGTAACTTAGCATATGAGAGAAGAACATGTTGGGTAATAATAATAAAATTAAGGAAAGTACAATGGTAAATAAAACTAAGAGAAACTATAGAAATAATATGACAATATCTTTCTTTACATAATTGTAGAATTCACTAGAAAACGTTTACTTTCATAAGGATTCTTCTTTTTAATATAAGTTATTGTTTTAATGAAAAAGAAGAACATGTGTTGAGCATGTGCATTCACTAGTTAAAATAAAAGAAAGACATGATCTTAGTTGGAATCATACTGACGACCTAAATACACAAGAGTTATTCATGGACACAAATATTTGGTGCAACACTCTTGGGCCTTAAGCAAGGCTTCTACTATTCTTCAGTAAACTCTACATGGATTTTTACATATGTCAAAAAAAGTATGATAGCATACTATATATAGTAGCCAATAGCCAAGAATGAAAAATGCGACACCATTTTGTTAAGTACACATATGTCCACCTTAAATAACAACTCTACCATACACCCACCAAAAAATGTAAATAAAACATCATGAGTTGCTAACCAAATTATTATTGTTGGCACAATGCATCTTATCCTAGTATTTTGGATAGTAAATATTATCATGCAATGTCAGAGAAGACTAAATTGATATTCTTGGTGTCCAAGATATTATTTATCCTTATCTTCTCTTCCTATCTATTTCATTTGGTATTATCTTCACATTATCCTTTTCAAGCCGTAACATCTCGTCTTTCTTTATGTGATTTGACCTTATATTTGTATCTACAATTATAGAAGTACTATAAATAAGACTGAAAATCATATGATACAATGTGCCAATGTGCCAACATTGAGTGCTAATGTAACATACCCATATTTAGTTTCATAGCTTAATCCTCCCTTATCCTAGGCCCTCTTTTCAATCTTTCTTTCATTCTGTACTCTTCCCCTAACTTAGAATATATTATGAATAGTTGGAGTAAAATAATTTCATATATTCATAACTGTTTTCAATGAATGAAAACTTCGGATAATATAACTTCAATGAAATTAATAATATGAGTACATGTACAACTACGGTAATTAATAAGTTTGACCTTGGTTTGACACTCTTGAATTATCCTAGGTGCTAGAAATGAGGAAAAACCAAGTAATAAGGAATATAATGCCACAAATTATAATGAGATGATATAATACAATGGGTGCACACTTAATATACAATTATTGCAAAAAATACCAAATAATTAAAAAAATAATACATGTGAAATTTAGATTCCTTACATTAGAAAATGTCTGCCAAAAAATTTTCATGTCAATCAGATATAAATTCCCCTCTCATTTAATTGAATGTAAATTTCAAGCTTTATTTCATTCTAATGCATAGAATATCTTAATTTCACCTAAGTCTATGTTTTATTGTGATGGAACACTTTCTTCTTTCTTGGTCGTGCTTCCAGCAATGAAGACCTAGTCGTGCACTAGGTTTCTTAGCCTTCTTATCGTCCATTTATTACTCCTATTCTTCTCTCCTTCACTTCCTATCTCCAATATCTCGTCTACTATTCTTCCTGTTCCTCTCATCCTCCTCACCTAACCCTAGCCACCAACTCACTAGTCCTTGCACCTTGTAGCTAGTTGGACAGAATGGTGTTGCTGCCCATCTTCTTCTTCTCTTCCTGTTACCTTCTCATCTTCTCAGTAGTGTCAGACCCCGTAAAAAGGCCTCCAATAGAGCTACTAATTGCCCATCAACTAGGATCATCTTGATCTCCATTAGCATAGATTTATACCCTTTGTTCTCCTACCGGAACTATGACTTGCAAACTGAAGATATGAGTTCATAAATCGCAACCCCTGAAAGATCAATGGAAATACAAGAAGCTATGTACGATGGAGCTCCCTCTCTGTTTATGTAACACCCCTAACATGGGTTATGCTTAGCCCTAGATGATTTGCTTAATAAATTTGATTATATACTTGCTCTTATCTCTTGAAAAGTAATTAAGGAATAAGAGGAACTTATATTTCAATTTTAGTCCATTTTGAACTATGTTGAAAATAATGTTTTGTTGTTTTGGACTAAAGTGCAAATTACCCAAGTTGAGGGGTTAAATTGCAAATTTTGCATGATAATATATTCCTAATGTGTTGAAGCATCATGAGAATGAAGATGATGCAGAGGTAGGGCTTGTGGTAGCCTGAGTACCAAGAAAGAGCTGATAAAGCAATGTTTGTGCATTAAAACCTAATTTTGGTGTAATGTGCAATTTACCCAAAACCTGGGGTTCAATATGAAAATTACCACTCCAATAAGGTCCCTTATGTTTCTTGGCATCATGTAGAGAAAAGAATTTGAGAGGGGCGCCTCATTTGAGTCATTTTGAAGGAGAGAGAATCATGATATTAAAATAATTACATTAATTGGATTTCCCTTCAACCAAAACTATAATGGTTGAGTTGGTTATTTGTGGACTTCCTTGTGCCTTGCAAAGGAAAAGGAAATATCTACATGAGTGGAGAACCCACTAACATTAAGAAAAGAAAAAGAAATATCCACTCACTTATGGATATTTAAGGTGCTTAGTTTGTTTTCCTTTAAATCGTGGATAACTAAGAGGAATAAGAGGCAAAGAGGATATCCTCGTCCCTAAGGAAGAATAGGAGGAATATGGCAAGAAAGTTGATGAGATAATTCCTACTTTCTCTCTCTTAAATTAATTTTCAATAAAATTCATATATAAGATCCTTTATCTTTGAGGTGAAGGGATAATTTCGAAACCCCTTTCACTTCTTGCTTGCAAAAATGACCAAGGGAGCTGGGAGAAACAGCAGGACGACCCCCAACATGTTGGTAAGCATCTTGACCTTCTTTCACCTAGAATTCATGGTGGAAATCACAAAACAATGCATGATTTCTTCTCTATTTCACTCCATCTTCCATCCTAGCCAATCTTTTCACTCCAAAGCTTGAGGACGAGCCTTTAGAGGGTTGCAAAAGCTTCTTCCAGCATTGTTGACGTGAAGCTCTAAGCTTTGAAGCTCAATTGAAGGCGGGTTTTATAACTTGAACCCTTAATATTGTTATTGCATTCAATTCCTTATCAATTGATGATCCTTTCTTCATTCCCAAAATTTTATTTGGTTGATTGATGCAATCACCATGAAAATCATAGAAAGTTTCATGTGTTTAGAGCTTGATAATGATGACATCATCATAAGCACACACCTCCCCAAATATCAATTGCAAACAATTTCAACATCATGGTCCAAACGGTTTCACCAAACCGTTTGGAGACCAAACAGTTTCCAAACCGTTTGGTGATTTTAGTCCCAAACCGCATGAGAGTGTTGACCGTTTGGATGGGTTGACCGTTTGAGGTATGAACCGTAGAAAATGTTGGATGATGATCCAAGGGTTCCAATTGATTGATTCAATATAAAGAAAAACCTCCAAGTGGAAACCCTAATCGGCTAAGTGTTGAATTTGCAACTAATTAAGTTGATGTTTTAAGTTGATTAGCCCAAATGGTTTCAAACCATTTGGAGGTGGAGGTCAACCAAGACCGTTTGGAGGTCTAGGGTTGAATATGGTTGAGTAATTGAAGAGTCAGAGATATCAAATCAAAGTGCAATCAATAGCTATGTTGATGATCAATTCAATGTTGTAAACCCTAATTGGATTTCATAATTTTTAATGGATAATGAGGCAAAAGGTTTCAAACCATTTGGAGGTCATCCAAATGACCTCAAGATCGTTCGAGGTTAGGTAACTTTATAATTTGATGGTGGTTCATTGATCTCAATTGAAGTGATTCAGTTATCAAAACCGAATGGGTGATTCGATTTCAAAATCGAATGGATGATTCAGTTTCAAAACCGAATGAAGGCCAAGCACATCAAGACCGCATGAGGTTAAGCACCTCAAGATCGCATGGATGGTTGAAGGTGGTGATTGAAGGATTGGAAATCGAAGGGCCAATAATTGTTGAACTTTAATAACTCAATTGATTGAAGGTTTCAATGTAGCAAATCATGCTCAACCAATTGATGAATGTATCTAAAGAACCCTTGCAGTTTTCAGACTGATTTCGCCCAAACGGTCTTGAGACCGTTTGAGTCCAAACGGTCTTGAAACCGTTTGAGATCAAACGGTTTCAAAACCGTTTGGTGATGAAACCTCAAAACCGAATAAAGGTCAATTGTGATTCAATCATTTGGAAATTGAAGATGATTAAAGGGTGGATATAACCTAATCAAGTTGAGAGGATGATAACTTAGTACACTATGTAATCATAGTTGTATGTATTTGATTAAAGGGTGGATATAACCTAATCAAGTTGAGAGGATGATAGAATGGAAATCCATACATGAGTATGATTAATGTGGGGATTAAGGGTATGATCCTTAGCAAAGAGATCATGAAACCCTAATCATGAGCATAAACTCTAATTGACAAGGTTGTTGAACCCTAACCCTAATTTAGTGCAATTCTAAGTGAAACCCTAATTTGGATGAATAGTAAACCCTAATTGTGGGTTATTGAATGTAGACCCTACTCAGGGGTGAAATTTTTGTGAAACACTAAATTAGGGCAAAGCTAGGTGAAACCCTAATTGAGGGAGATGTCAAGTGAAATCCTAATTTTTGGTAATACTATGTGAAAACCTAATATAGAAGGATGATATGTGAAACTCTAATGAAGAGTGATACTAGGTGAAATCCATATGTATGGGAGATGCTACGTGAACCTCCATTTATAAATATGGAAAATCCTATTCCTAATAATGGAATAGTGATTAATGTATTGACCAATGTAACACCTAGAGAGGTTGATAATGGATATCCTTATATCAATAGTTCCTAACTAAAGGATGAATCCATGTCATTGGCAATGGTTGTATATTCTAAATAAGTGACTGATGACCAATATATTACATGATAAATATGATGAACTGGTGTATAAAGTATTAGGATGAGGAATACCCTAATACAAGCTAAGTGGATGAACTCAAGTAAGATAAAGGTGATGAGGGAAGTGATGCATCATGTTATGATAAATATCACATCCAGCACCTCAAGGCTGATATACCTTGATGTGTTTTAAATCCAATCTATTTGGATAAGTGACACATGAAGTGTGTCATGTCAATTGTTACATTGAGATGTAATGCATTTTGATAAGTGTAAGCTAACATGTCTTATGAAAAGGTTAAACTAATCCAATAAACTATGATATAATCATATTCTGATAAAGATGAGAGAGAAACTTATACTTTGTGTTGATAATTCATTTGATGATGAATGATGAGAATACATAAGTATGATTGAATACTTATGTTATCCATATTGATTCCTAGCTATGTGAAGCAATGGAATAGGACTTGATCATTAATAATATGATCTTGAGAACCTATATGGTTATTTATACAAGACCCTAATCCAGGGTGATGTTATGTAATGTTACAGTAAACCCTAAATTAGGTAAAAAGACATGATGAACCCTAACCTGATGAGAATAGTGCATCCTAACCCTAAATTGGGTAATACGATATTATAAACACTAATACAGGGTAATGCTATGTGAAAACACTAATACAGGGTAATGCTATGTGAAACCCTAAATAAAGGGTGATGCTATGTGAAGTCCTAACACAAAGTAATCCTATGTGAAACTCAAATACAGATTTATGAATTATCAATGCAATAAGAAACCCTTGTATTGCATGGTACAGATATATAATTGTTATCATGAGTACTAATCATGCAGGTATGTTGAGATGATGAGCATAGCCAGGTATGGGCTATGATGCTCAGAATATTGAAAATGTTTTATGGGCTTCATAAGCCATAATATGCCTTGTTACTTCTTATGGGGCGATATGAGGTGATACGAGCTTTGTGAATTATGTGGAATACTTTGTGTAGTAAGAATCATAATGTCCTAGGTTAGATGACCTGAAGGTATTAAGTTAACTAATTACTGATAACAAGTATTCTATGATGAGTTAAGGGTTTGAATACCCATAATCTATAATCATGATGATGAACCTATTAAGAAATGGAAATGTACTTGATGAGATGAGGGATTAAGATCCCAATACTCTGGCTGTAGGCCATAACTCCACAAAGACAATGACATGCAATAGCTGTGAGATCTAAGTCTGAAGAGAGTATGTGTTTTAGTTATAACTCTATAGTGAATAAATGTTATGCATGTTTTTCATATTCCTTAATGGATAAGTGCCACACTGCTCTATCAAGTTATAGATGCAATGCTTTAGATAAGAATAATGTTCTAATCTGGTACACAATGAAATAACTGTTGTTAATCAATTATGATTCCTATGTCTAGGTTTATCCTATTAAACTGCAATAGTAGTGTTTCTGGTGGAGAGTTATATCTCTCGCTGGAACAATTTACAATTGTCTCACCCCCATGGGAATCACAGTTTTAGGTGGACGCAGACGAGGAGGCAGGAATCCTTCAGTAGGTGAAGGACAGCAGTAGCAGCAACAAGGACAACTATGAATTCTCAGGTGGAGATACTGGTTGTTATGCCTTGTATAGATGTATATAGAGTCCTATGTGTCGTCTCTGTACTCTCAGGTCCTTGGAGTAGTAGTTAGTACTATCAAGATTTTGACTCAGTGCCTCGAGATTTTATACTGCCTGTGTCTAGCTTAACTGGGCAGTTGATGCTTGTAATTCACAGAAAGAGATGATACAGGACATGTACCTTTAAAAAAGAATGTAAATGTGTTACTTTGGTTCGATGTGAGAAAGTTTTCCTTTGATGGATTTCTTGGTAAAAAAAATTTTAATTTTTAGTTATTTTCGGTAATCCACTGCTTCGTGATCACTTCTGCATTAATTAATCATGTTTTTGTGAGTTGAATGTGACAATTTAGTGGTATCAGAGCTTTAGGTCCGTTGAGTCTACAGAGACATAGGACTAAGATGTTGAATATGTTCTAGTGTCTTCCAGTTCATCTGATAGTGACTGCTTCTCATATAGGAGGAGAAGAAAAACTTGAAGATGTCTGGAACACACGAAGAACACGCTGCTGATAGTAGTGTTGCTGCACCAGGAGAAGGTGCAAGAGACCAGAATAGGGAAGGGCATGTACCTGAACAGCCCCAGATTGACCCAGCTGTGATAGAAAACCCAGCCCTCCATGCTCTATTTGAGAAATTCCTGACAACCATGACACAAATGGCAGATAAGATGCTACCACCTGCACCTAGTGCACCAGCCCATTATGAGGGATATGGAGCCGGTAAGACTTTTGAGAGGCTTCATCGGGTTGGAGCCATAGATTATGATGGTATATCTAATCCAGCAGATGCTGATTTGTGTTTGACAGAGATGGAGAAGGCTTTCAAGATCCTTGATATTCCTGAAGCCGAAAAGGTAAGACATGATGTGTACCTCCTAAAAAGGAGTGCTACTCACTGGTGGATGATAGAAGAAGATAAGAGACCAGGTGAAGAGATTGGATGGGAGGTATTCCGACGAGAGTTTGTCAGTAGATACTTCCCTAAGATGTATCTAGACGAGAACATTTCTCAATTTGAGAAGATTAGACAAGGACAGATGAATGTTAGTGAGTATGAAGCTAAGTTCATGGAGTTGTTGCGGTTTTGTTCGCATATGGCAGTTAATGATGAGGAAAGAATTCAACATTTTGAGAAGGGATTGAACGCTAAAATAACCACCCCTGTGTCTACTTTAGAGAACAGGGAGAGGTTTGCCACCTTTGTGGAGTCGGTAAGGAGGATAGAGACGTCTGAAATAGAGAAACGGTAGACTAGTGGCAAGAAGGTGTACACTCAATCTCAAGGATAAAGATCTGAAAGTTTTAAGAAGCCAAGATTTTTTGCATCGGCAACACCATCGAGATTCCATACCCATACGCAATGGATGTCAAGTAGGGTTAGGCATCGTAGTAATGCTCCTAGTAAAACCCCTGACATAGCATCAACATCAGTGACTGGATCTCACAGACACTATTTTGCACCCAGGATGTGTTACCAATGTAGACAACCGGGACATCTAGCAAAGGATTGTCCAAATGGGAATTTGATGATGACTCAACCCCAGGGGCATAGTCAGCAAGGCTCACAAAGGAGGCAGTTTTCTAGTAAGGATAGAGGACGTGGACATACATCCCAGACAGGTCAGATGAAATAGTTTTGTTTTGATATTTCATTTCATGAATCTATGTGTTAAAAATAAGAAAGTAGTTGTTTCGAGCTTCTTTTGACTAGTCCTATAAGGACACAAGGAAGATGAGAATTCAAATTTTACTAAGTATTCTTTAAAAATGCTTTTATAATCTCACTTATGTATGTGATAAAAGATGAGATATAGAAGTGATGCTAGAAGAAAAATCCAGAAATGAAAAATCTTGTGTGTATAATGATATGAAGAGTGAGGAACATGATAGTAAATAAAGTGTATACTACCTAATCTCAATACTTGTATACCCTGGACAGGTATATGATTATTGGAGATAAGGCAAGTATGGAACTCTTAGATTGTTATCTTTGTGATTACTCTGATGAAGTAGTCATTCTGAGACAATCTAGGGAGTATAATGAAATTAAATAGGAAGAGCTAAGTGAACCTTCCCAATTAAATAGGAAGAGCTAAGTGAACCTTCCCAATTAAACAGGAAGAGCTAAGTGCACCTTCCCAATTAAATAGGAAGATCTAAGTGAACCTTCCCAATTAAATAGGAAGAGCTAAGTGAACCTTCCCAATTAAATAGGAAGAGCTAAGTGAACCTTCCCAATTAAATAAGAAGAGTTAAGTGAACCTTCCCAATTAAACAGGAAGAGCTAAGTGAACCTTCCCAATTAAATAGGAAGAGCTAAGTGAACCTTCCCAATTAAATAAGAAGAGCTAAGTGAACCTTCCCAATTAAATAAGAAGAGCTAAGTGAACCTTCCCAATTAAATAAGAAGAGCTAAGTGAACTTTCTTAATTACATAAGAGTTGTTGAGTGAATTTCCCTAATTATTTAGAGATTGCTAAGTGAACTTTTCTAACCACATAGGGTTTTCTAAGTGAACTTTCCCAAACAAATAAAGGATTGCTGAGTGGATTGCCTCTGTTAAATGTATATGTGTCTCCTTTGATAAATAATCTTGGGTAATAATAGGGGTATGTTCCTTTATGTTTCTTCCTTTCATTAAACATGACGATCAAGTAAGTATTGTGATATTTGATGCACATGGATTAGAAATAATCCGTTGATGGATACTTAGAAAAGTATCAGTTTGCTTTGGACTTTGGTTCCAAGATAATGATACATGGAACAAGCAATGTCCTAAAGTAAAAGAAATACTTTGTGCATGTGTACCCTTGGTGGTAACAACAGGAAATCAAATATGATAAGTATGAGATGTGTTCTCAATACATATGATGAATACCAAAGTAAGGTATTTGTGTTGGTTATCTATAGTTGCCAACTGTGAAATCAATCTAGTTACATAAAATAGGTGGACATCATATGTTAGGGGTTTATGCTCTGCATAAACATAAACAATGATAAGGTTGAACTAATGGAAGAACTTTGTTTGGATTAAAGACCTATAGTATCTCCATGATATTGAGATGATAATCAAAGACTTGATAACATGAGTAACAACTATCTTTTGTTATCTGGGATTTCAGGGAGAAATCCTTGTTAGGGGTTTATAATTTGTAGCACCCCTGACATGGGTTATGCTTAACCCTAGATGATTTACTTAATAAAGTTGATTATATACTTGCTCTTATCTCTTGAAAATTAATTAATGAATAAGAGGAACTTATATTTCAATTTTAGTCCATTATGAACTATGTTGATAATAATGTTTTGTTGTTTTGGACTAAAGTGAAAATTACCCAAGTTGAGGGGTTAAATTGCAAATTGTGCATGATAATGTGTTCCTCATGTGTTGAAGCATCATGAGAATGAAGATGATGCAGAGGTAGGGCTTGTGGTAGCCTGAGTACCAAGAAAGAGCTGATAAAGCAATGTTTATGCATTAAAACCTAGTTTTGGTGTAATGTGCAATTTACCCAAAACCTAGGGTTCAATATCCGAATTACCAATTTATAAAGGTCCCTTATGTTTCTTGGAATCATGTAGAGAAAATAATTTGAGAGGGGCGCCTCATTTGAGTAATTTTGAAGGAGAGAGAATCTTGATATTAAAATAATCAAGATTTAAGAATAATTGAAACCCTAATTCAATTTAATGCAAAAATAATTACATTAATTGGATTACCCTACAACCAAAACTATAATGGTTGAGTTGGTTATGTGTGGATGTCATTTTTCCTTGCAAAGGCAGAGGAAATATCTACGTGAGTGGAGAACCCACTCACATTAAGAAAAGAAAAAGAAATATCCACTCACTTATGGATATTATTATAATATGATTTAAGGTGATTAGTCGGTTTTCCTTTAAATCATGGATAATAGAGAGGAATAAGAGGCAAAGAGGATAGCCTAGTCCCTAAGGAAGAATAGGGGGAATATGGAAAGAAAGTTGAGGAGATAATTCCTACTTTCTCTCTCTTAAATGAATTTTTAATAAAATTCATATATAAGCACCTTTATCTTTGAGGTGAAGGGATAATTTCGAAACCCCTTTCACTTCTTGCTTGCAAAAATGACCAAGGGAGCTGCGATAAACAAGAGGACGACCCCCAACCTGTTGGTAAGCTTATTGACCTTCTTTCACCTTGAATTCATGGTGGAAATCACAAAACAATGCATGATTCATCTCTATTTCACTCCATCTTCAATCCTAGCCAATCTTTTCACTCCAAAGCATGAGGAAGAGCCTTGGGAGGGTTGCAAAAGCTTCTTCCACCATTGTTGACATGAAGATCCAAGATTTGAAGCTCAATTGAAGGCGGGTTTTATAACTTGAACCCTTAATATTGTTATTGCATTCAATTCCTTATCAATTGATGATCCTTTCTTCATTCACAAAATTTTATTTGGTTGATTGATGCAATCACCATGAAAATCACAGAACGTTTCATGGGTTTAGAGCTTGATGATGATGACATCATCATAAGCACACACCTCCCCAAATATCAATTGCAAACGGTTTCAACATCATGGTCCAAACAGTTTCACCAAACCATTTAGAGACCAAACGGTTTCCAAACCATTTGGTGATTTGAGTCCCAAACCGCATGAGAGTGTTGACCATTTGTATGGGTTGACTATTTGAGATCTGAACCCTAGAAAATGTTGGATGATGATCCAAGGGTTCCAATTGATTGATTCAATATAAAGACAAACCTCCAAGTGGAAACCCTAATCGGCTAAGTGTTGAATTTGCAACTAATTAAGTTGATGTTTTGAGTTGATTTGCCCAAACAGTTTCAAACCATTTGGAGGTCACCCCAAACGGTCTCAAACCATTTGTAGGTCAACCAAGACCGTTTGGAGGTCTAGGGTTGAATATGGTTGAGTAATTGAAGAGTTAGAGATATCAAATCAAAGTGCAATCAATAGCTATGTTGATGATCAATCCAATGATGCAAACCCTAATCGGATTTCACAACTTTTAATGGATAATGAGGCAAATGGTTTCAAACCATTTGGAGGTCATCCAAATGACCTCCAAACCATTTGAGGTCAGGTCACTTTATAATTTTATGGTGGTTCATTGATCTCAATTGAAGTGATTTGGTTTTCAAAATCGAATGGGTGATTCGGTTTTAAAACTGAATGGATGATTCAGTTTCAAAACCGAATGAAGGCCAAGCACCTCAAGACCGCATGAGGTTAAGCACCTCAAGACCAAATGGATGGTTGAAGGTGGTGATTTAAGGATTGGAAATCCAAGGGCCAATAATTGTTGAACTTCAATAACTCAATTGATTGAAGGTTTCAATGTAGCAAATCATGTTCAACCAATTGATGAATGTATCTAAAGAACCCTTGCGGTTTTGAGACTGATTTGGCCCAAACGGTCTTGAGACCGTTTGAGTCCAAATGGTCTTGAAACCGTTAGGGGTCAAACAGTTTCAAAACCATTTGGAGATCAAATAGTTTCAAAATTGTTTGGTGATGAAACCTCAAAACTGAATAAAGGTCAATTGTGATTCAATCATTTGGAAATTGAAGATAATGATTGTTCCAATGATCCAATGATTGATAGTGACGATAATCAATGAAGGTACAAAGATTGAAATCCTAAAAGTACCTAAATGATTAGTACCATTAAAGGAATAAACCCTAATTGCTTATAAGAACAATAACTTAGTACACTATGTAATCATAGTTGTATGTACTTGATTAAAGGGTTGATATAACCTAATCAAGTTGAGAGGATGATTGTATGGAAATTCATACATGAGTATGATTAATGTGGTGATTAAGGGTATGATCCTTATCAAAGTATCATGAAACCCTAATCATGAGCATAAACTCTAATTAACAAGGTTATTGAACCCTAATCCTAATTCAGGGCAATTCAAAGTGAAACCCTAATTTGGATGAATAGTAAACCCTAATTGTGGGTTATTGAATGTGGACCCTACTCTGGGGTGAAATTTATGTGAAAACCTAAATTAGGGAAAAGCAAGGTGAAACCCTAATTGAGGGAGATGTCAAGTGAAATCCTAATTTTAGGTAATACTATGTGAAACCCTAATATAGAAGGATGATATGTGAAACTCTAATGAAGAGTGATACTAGGTGAAATCCATATGTATGGGAGATGCTATGTGAACCTCAATTTATAAATATGGAAAATACTATTCATAATAATGGAATAGTGATTAATGTATTGACCAATGTAACACCTAGAGAGGTTGATAATGGATATCCTTATATCAATAGTTCCTAACTCAAGGATGAATCCATATCATTGGCAATGGTTGTATATTCTAACTAAGTGACTTATGACCAATATATTACATGATAAATATTATGAACTAGTGTATAAAGTATTAGTATGAGGAATACCCTAATACAAGCTAAGTGGATGAACTCAAGTAAGATAAAGGTGATGAGGGAAGTGATGCATCAATTTATGATAGATATCACATCCAACACCTCAAGACTGATATACCTTGGTGTGTTTTAAACCCAATCTATTTGGATAAGTGACACATGAAGTGTGTCATGTCAATTGGTACATTGAGATGTAATGCATTTTGATGACTGTAAGCTAACATGCCTTATGAAAATGTTAAACTAATCCAATAAACTATGATGCAATCATATTCTGATAAAGATGAGAGAGAAACTTATACTTTGTGTTGATAATTCATTTGATGATGAATGATGAGAATACATAAGTATGATTGAATACTTATGTTATCCATATTGATTCCTAGTTGTGTGAAGCAATGGAATAGGACTTGATCATTAATAATATGATCTTGAGAACCTATATGGTTATTTATACAAGACCCTAATCCAGGGTCATGTTATGTAATGTTACAGTAAACGCTAAATTAGGTAAAAAGACACGATGAACCCTAACCTGATGAGAATAGTGCATCCTAACCCTAAATTGGGTAATAGGATATTATAAACACTAATACTGGGTAATGCTATGTGAAAACACTAATACAGGGTAATGCTATGTGAAACCCTAAATATAGGGTGATGCTATATGAAGTCCTGACACAGAGTAATCCTGTGTGAAACTCAAATATAGATTGATGAATTATCAATGCAATAAGAAACCCTTGTATTGCATGGCACTGATATATAATTGTTATCATGAGTACTAATCATGCAGGTATGTTGAGATGATGAGCATAGCCAGGTGTGGGCTATGATGCTCTGAATATTGAAAATGTTTTATGGGCTTCATAAGCCATAATATGCCTTATTACTTCTTAAGGGGTGATAATAGGTGATACGAGCGTTGTGAATTATTTGGAATACTTTGTGTAGTAAGAATCATAATGTCCTAGGTCAGATGACCTGAAGGTATTAAGTTACCTAATAATCGATAACAAGTATTCTATGATGAGTTAAGGGTTTGAGTACCCATAATCTATAATCATGATGATGAACTTATTAAGAAATGGAAATGTACTTGATGAGATGAGGGATTAAGATCCCAATACTCTGGATGTAGACCATAACTCCACAAAGACAATGCCAGGCAATAGCTATGAGATCTAAGTCTGAAGAGAGTATGTGTTGTAGTTATAACTCTATAGTGAATAAATGTTATGTATGTTCTTCATATTCCTTAATGGATAAGTGACACACTGCTCTATCAAGTTATAGCTGCAATGCTTTAGATAAGAATAATGTTCTAATCTGTTAGATAATGAAATAACTATTGTTAATCAATTATGGTTCCTCTATCTAGGTTTATCCTATTAAACTGCAATAATAATGTTTCTGGTGGAGAGTTATATCTCTCGCTGGGACAATTTACAATTGTCTGACCCCTATGGGAATCACATTTTTAGGTGGACACGGATGAGGAGGTAGTAATCCTTCAGTAGGTGAAAGACAGCAGCAACATCAAGGACAACAGTGAATTCTCAGGTGGAGATACTGGCTATTATTCCTTGTATAGATGTATATAGAGTCCTATGTGTCGTCTCTGTACTCTCAGGTCCTCGGAATAGTAGTTAGTACTTTTGAGATTTATGCTCAGTGCCTCAAGATTTTATACTGCCTGTGTTTAGCTTGACAGGGCAGTTGATGCTTGTAATTCACAGAAAGAGATGATATAGGACATGTACCTTTAAACAAGAATGTAAATGTGTTACTTTGGTTCTATGTGAGAAAGTTTTCCTTTGATGGATCTCTTGGTAAAAAGGTTTTAATTTTTAGTGATTTTCAGTAATCCACTGCTTAGTGATCGCTTCTACATTAGTTAATCATGTTTTTGTGAGTTGGATGCGACAATTTATTCATCAGTCCTACTCAATACCCACCTCCTCAGAAAAATCCCTACAAGATCATCTATAGTAACCTCGTATGTGGTGGTTTGCAACATAGCTTGCACATGCCAAACCCAATGACAAAACAACAAGGGCTACCTCATACGTGATCCATCCTGATGATGTAATCATTTTTAGTATGTTGCTAGTGGATGCAAAGGACATGAGAGAGATTGACTCCAACGAAAAGGAAAACAACTTGTAGATGGTGAAATATTGCTCAACAACAACACATGTATTATTATACGATGTGGAACCCTCAAGCCTCTGTGTTACCTGATGACTCAATCAGTTGGATCTTTAGTAAATTAAGGAGACAATGAACTCCATCCCCATTTGTCGATGACCAAAAATGTGGCCTTGAACCTATGAATGATCACGATGATGACTCTATCCAATCAAAATGAGGTTCCCTAGAGCTGGGACAAGTGCTAGTGTCACATCCTACCTCTTCATACACTCCAAAACCATTAACACATACATGAGCTTTAGTTCCAATTAGACTCCATCACAATGTTTGAGTAGCTCCAGCTTGTTCATGATCCATAGACAAGTCCTTTATTTTGTTAGTATTAGTTTAATACAAATTATATCATTACATAAAAGGAAACAAGAGAACAAGTGATAAGATAAATGTGAGTATTATGAATGATAAAGATAGTTCTCATAAAACTAGCCCTAAATTTTGATATATTAGTTTTATATATTGGTATGTAGAAGTTTGTTCTCTACCCTGATAACACTAATCACAAACCCTATAGTGTATATCAAACAAATGACAATATTATAACCCCTACTATGTAATAGGTTATTATGTTGGTACACAATCAGTTGATCACATTGGTATGTAACATATCAATGTATATGTACTCATATTTGTACCTTTATTTAACATAACATATGGTTTGGATTTGTGTAGAATTGTATTAGTAATATCGATTGTCGTACTATAGATTAGTTAAAAATCAACATGCATTGCTTATGAAACATGAGCATATTAATAAGCTAACCTAGTTGATACATCTCCCTAGTGTTTTGCATATATAAATTAAACCCTAGATTTTTCTAAAAAAGCTATTATGCGCTAATAGTATATCATGTAGTGCATAACATTAACATAGTCGACCAAATTGAACTATATGATACACATAGAGGGAATGACATTGCAAGACTTAAATTGGAAGAATGATTATTTTTACCCACATGTATAGGTAACCTAGACATAGTTTGATTCATGTGACTAGATATGAATATTAAAACTAAAATAAATATGTAATGGATCATATGTACATTTAAGAAGACTAAAAATCTTAATATGTAATTAGGTAATTGGGACGAAGATAAGAAAAATTTCAAAATATATAATAGGAATGTATACACATGTTTGTTTTGGTTTAACTAAAATAGATAACATGTTTGTTATAACCAAGATTTTTCATGTATTTATACATATATTTGAATGCAAATAAGGAATTGTTATGGACATATTAGAAAGCTTGGTATTTTCTATTTCTTGCTTTAAAAGTGTGAATTTTAGAATATAAATTCTTTATATGAAATGAATTTTGTGTGTTTGACTTTTATCAATAATACCTTAATAGTGATTGGCTAATGAAAAATTGGAAAATTCAATAATAAAGTAATTTTCAAAAGTAATGGAGAGTTGATCATTAAATAAGGAGTTGTTTTAGAAATCTCTAGGAAAATAAGTACAAGGCAACCAATGAGTTTTATTTGGCCAGATATTGCACTCAATAAGAAAATATATTGAAATGAGATTGCTTGCCATGTTTAGGTCACAAAATATTATATGAATTAAATAGATCAAGTAAAGAAATTGCTTAATAGGCAAGAAAAGTAATTTTAACTTTCATATTTTAACACCAAACCTTGCCCAAATCAAGACTTCAAGTCCTATAGAATTGGGAACATATTTAACAGTGAAATTACCCAATATATTCTTTACAGTTATATGCTTTGCTTGATGGCTTTTTGTGTGTCAATAGGGTAACGTTGGTAACTTAATTATGGAAATTCTTGGAGAACAAGTTGAGGATATATGTGTGTCAAAATTGGAAACCTACTGGTATTTTTCTCATGTATACTTTTCATAACTATATTGGATGGAAAGACTAATGGAAGGAAAGTACTAGTCTCCCTAATGCTTAATACAATACTTTTTGTATAGGACTTTTGGACAAGTGTGTGTACATAAGCATCCATCATGGAAGGATGGATTTGGTAGGTTGTGGTTGTTTATGATAGGAACCCTTTCTGGAAAAAGGAAAGACCAGTGAGCCATTTCTTGATTAAAATATATATAGGTAGGGTTCTACCCTTCAATTCAGTGATCCTTTTCCCATCCATCCATCCTTACTTTATGGACTAAAAGCAAACATTTCTCCCCTAGCTACCTCTCTCTCAACCTGTTGGTTTGTTGTGGCCTTGTAGTAGAAATGAGCAGTGTTGCAGTTGCAGGAACTAAGAGATGACCAGAGTGTTGACAAGGTTATAGCGGGGGAAGTTCGATATAGAAGTTCAATAGGGGAAAAAATGGAGTATGATAGAAAACCAAACTTGTTCTCTGCATATGCCGTCAAGTGACTACATCCGTAGCTCTACCTTTCCCTCCTAGACTAGAAGCCTGGTTGCATTGGTGGAAGCCAAAGAAGAAAGGATGACCATAGGCAATCGTTGTACCATTAGGGTAGTGGTTGGCATATGGGGTTAAAGGAGAAGAGGTGTTTGATAGGTTTTCGTGATACTTCTCTAGGGCGTGGGGGTAATTGAGGCCACGTCGGCCCAACCTACGCACTAATAGAGATTTCCCTAGGAGAAGCCCTGATGTTGCGTGAGGGCTAATGCATGCAACCTTATGGTAGAACACGAGGTGGATCTGGAGGCGTATGGGATCATGGTGGCAACCCAATCTGTGACTCGAAGAAGCTCAAGAAGGCCTCACTTGATAGATGACCATGTTGAGGTTCAGGCACGTCCTAACGCGAGGAAAGGCTAGACTGCATGATCCAACAAACCACAGTGGTTCTACCAACTTTGATCCAATCTAGAAAAGAACTGAGCATTGTGAACCACGCTCCTCTTAATAGCCTGGTAGTGGGCTCTTATAAACACCAACCAATGGCAAGGCGCCATGTGTCCCCTGTGTTAAGTGATAAGTGCTTCTATTGTTTATGTCATAGAAATTCATAGTATTACCAAAATATAGCAAACCTACATACCAAAATGATAGGAAAAAGATGTAGAATCTAAATAAAATACTCTAGTACACTTATTATGATTCCGATTTCAAAAGTATGGTCAATATATGATTATGAAGTAGTAAATACAAACGAAACCCTAGATCTGATAATTAATATGATGAATATGCTAAGAATATTTACTTTGCCATTTTAACTGATATTTTGATTATAATGAGACCCTAAGATGATGATGTATAATTAGGGTATCTATGGTGAATAATACTCAACATGTATAATTGGGGTTATGAAACCGATGATATAACTTGCAATAATTTTAATTGCAAATAACTTGATTTAAATGTTCATAATATCCTGATGGGTTTGATTTTATGAGAATCCTAAACTTTGATATTTTTTGAATAATAATGACCATGATTAAAACATCTGAGTGATAAACATAATAATTAAGGTTTCAAACCTAATCTGCCTTGTCATGATAACCCTAAGTTATCAAATCAAGGTTAGTTGCTCTAAATGATTTGACATGAATAACTTGAAAAATAGTGCTTCATGTAGTATCTAATATGGATCAATAACTTGAATAAGGTAAGTTCCAATGGAATTAGGATTTGATACCATTATTCCTTATCTAGACGTGAGACAACCCTATACCCTAGATTAGGATGTATGTTAGATTAGTGTGTCTTGTATATGATTAGTGACAATTTAAGATATACATACATGTAGATTGAATGATTTTTAGAACTATGCTTAGTCCAATGGATTATACATGATTAAGGTAATCTATATAATTTTTAATGAAAGCAAATGTACATTAATACACCTATGAATACTCACCCTACCACTTTTTTTGGTTTTCCACAATTTCCCAAATAGATTGCAATTAGAGGTTCTTGATTTTTTTTACTCCCTACAATCTATAAAGATACTATGAGTATCATCTTATATAAACATAACTTCCTTGAACCCTAAATAGCTATCTCTGGTGAGTTAAGGAGCATGGGGAGAAGTCATGATGGGAATGACTGGTGATCAAGCCTGAAAAGTAAGATCAGTATAGGTCAAGCCCAAAAAGCAAGGTCTATATATAAAACCAAGTCCAAGTGAGGGAAGATTATGAATGTCCATTGCAGGGACCAAACCCTAAAGATAGGGTTACCCATAAACAAGATCCACTGAAGAGAGGGCACACCAAAGAGAGCGAAAGGATAAGGGTCGAGAATTTATATAAAGAAAATGCTTGTTCGATTATGTAATATTAATTTTTTATATGGATGATTATATTGTTACACCTACAAGCACTTATTTTTTGCACCCTACGTACTCAATATAGAAATATACTAAATTGTTCTTTGTTTCTTGGTTTTTTTAGTAAAAGTTAATTATGAAGATATCAAGATATGACTAACCATATGAAATCACCTAAAGACATTAAAGCTAAGAAAAGGAGGGTATGTTAGATAAATCCATCTCATATGTGTTATTTTGATGATATAATTTCATGTAAATCCAGAGGAGCATCTTGTAAATTATATTGGAATTTTTAGAAATTATTTGCTATTTTTTCTTATTTGGTAAAATCTGGATCCTTGAAAATCTTAGGCAATGGCTCTCAGCTTTAAGGTCCTTCCTTAATTGGGGATACTAAAACTTGAGTTTGTTACATTTGGTATCAAATCCTTATATTTTTCAATTAATATTTAATAGTTTATAATTTCAAGTAATCTATAAAAATATAAGAGAAATTATTAAGTCATGATTTGATGGTAATGGAGTCTAGAATGGATTATGGTTTTGGGCGATGGTAGTATTTTTGTCTACACCATTAATTTGGCATATGAGGACTCCCATAGAAAATGTGATACCAGCCTAGAAAGAACCTATCGTTTTCCTAAAGTAATGTTTCCTCTAGGTCTTCTCATATGAAATGTCATCTACTTCTCATCCTCTTACTGAATGACCCCAAAGGACACTTCCCTCCTCATATCAAGTTAGGGTTTTTAGAGAAAAATTAGGATTAAGGCATCCTCTACCAATTAATGTACATTTACTGTGGAAATAATGACAAGGTTTAGGGAAAAATTATGGGTAAAACCTCGAGGGATCTAGGGCTGGTTTAGGAAAACCCTTAGTTGGTCAAGTGAATCATAAAACCCTAAGATATTGGGTGTTGTCCCTCACCCTAACCTTAAACCTTAATCTTGGGTTATGATAAAAGTATGAAAAAATAGAACCCAACGCGTATAAACCCCAAGTAATGGAAAGAGAAAGAAACACAATGAGTTGGGATACCCTATCTTATCCATGCATGCAAGTACGTGGAGTAAGGCATGCATAATTCCTGTCATGATTTGTACATACATATGAAACATAGGCAATAAGTGGTTGCATGAAAAGGAAAATATGAAAACATGTAGTGTAAATTGTAGGGTTGCTTTTAAGACCTAGGATGGGTCAACCCTAGAGTGGTGAAAAGATCTATGAGGGAGATAACACCCTAACCCTGGGAGGTCATGTTGTGATAAGAATGTCTAAACTCCTTCTGCTAGGCACCCTAACAAGATGTGTATTCCTACACAATAATGGGTAGGAGGTAGTCATGCACCAAGTGAAGGTGAGGAGCATCAGATTAAAAGAGGAATAAATTTTAGAGCAGATGCCTAATGCCTTGTTGGAGTACATTATAGATGGAATGGATGAAATGAGTTTAGTTTTACATAATGGGATAATATGGTTTTTTATGACTTCAGTCAAATTTGAGAATTTGACTATATTTTTGATAATACAAGTGTGTGTGCTTCTCTGAGATTAGGTAATCTCAGTGAAGATAAGATGTGAACGTGCAAGAGCCTCAATTTCTTCTTTGATGGGGGGGACCTACAATGTTAGAACTGGATATAGGGTTAATTCTAGATAGAATGGGACCCAGAGGAAGGAGGTCAGAAATCTAAACTCCAAGGTACGTTAAATTATGAGAAATATTTGTTTCTATATGTCCTAAAATAGACTAACCCTTAGTGAATGAGTTGAGTTTCTATATTCATGATTCCTGGAGTCTTGTTGTACCATATATATCCTAAAGAGAACCATACCTAGAGACAAGAAAGAGGCTTCGTAGATATATGTGTGTATGATGTGAGTACAAACCATTTAGGTGAGGGAGAGAGAGTCTCAAGATACTAAAGTGGTAAGGGAAGGTAGCAAGTTGTGATGCCTCATTCTCAGGTTGGTGGTTCCTTGTGTAAGATTTCAAGGGTTTTTTACGAGGAAGAGAGAGTTTAAAAAGAATATTTAATGAGTATAGATCTAAGAAGAGAATGACATATCATGTTTTGATCTAGTATGTGATTGAGTGTCTAGGTCAAGCAAAATTTATGATCGATACTAATGAGGGAGACCCAAAAACCCTAGACCAAAAGGGAAGACCAGATCTAGCACAAATAATACTCATAAAGTTGAGTGAGCTCATAGATATTGAGCATGGCACCTCCCCCAAGTAATGGGTTAAGGGAAACCCTACGTGGACTTCTCATATAGGTTTGACGAGCCTCTCATACAAGTCAGTTTAGCTTCACCATAATATTAAATATATGTATGAAACTGCATGATGGAAGTTTAGAAATGGTGAAGTATGGATATGAAATGATGGAAGACTTAGAAATTGATAAAAATAATTTTGTATATAATTAGTTATCCGCATGCATGGAATATGATAATGTGAAGTAACTAGCTAATCTCAGGATGAACATTTAATAAAGATTGCAACCTAACATCAGAAAATACAATGAGATAATGTTCATTCTAAATAGGGATGTGGTTTTAGTTGACATATGTGGTAATTAAATTACCTTATTAAAGTACTCTTTATCTCTTCTTGGCCTACTACATAGTATGGATTGAATTATGAGGGCACCGAGTACTTGACATATGTCATTAAATGAAATGATTGTTCCTATAGTCCAGGTTACATGAAACATAATATATCAGTTCCATTATATCTAAAATTTTCAACTCTTGGTTGTAAAGTACTTGATTGAGATTCAAATTTTGGTTGGTAGATCACATGGTATAATGATACAACTCTTAGGAAGTAAATGCATGGATGATATAATGGAAAATATGGCAAAAACATGTCTTGTAATGACCCCCTCCCCATGTTAATCCCAATAAAGGTGGAATGACAACTGGACCCACCGACCACCACTTTTTCTTAACTACATGCTTTGTCCTAACTGACATGTAAGCCACAATAAACTTTCTGACTAGTCACCCATCCTAGTGCTACTCTGGGATGAGCACACTTAACCACAAAGTTCTTTAGTGATGGGCTCGCTAAAAAGGTGGTGCACCTTGGTGATATGGGTAGTCCAATCATCCCTTTTAAGATCATTTATCTGAGACCTAAAATCCTGGGATGTTACATGTTCCCTTGTGGTGACATAAATTTTGGTTCAAGTATGCTTTTGTGATCCTTGGTATGCCAAGTATTAGTTTTATCTTGTCTTGGGATAGGACCATCCCTAGAAGGGTGTATTCACAAATCAGTTTTAGAATTGAGGTAGCCTTAAAAGTCACTTAAAGTTTGAAAGATTAACTGCATGAAGCATGAAAGCACAAATATTGAGTATAATTCTTTAGACCTACGTATGCCATCTTGAAGGGACATGAGGAAAAGTCACTATGAGAATGACCAATAGTATGGGACCAAGCCCGAACAGGAAGGTCACCATGAGACCAATGCGGTGATATAATGTAAATTATGTGGGTCCTAAGAGATGAAAGAAATTTATTTTAGAGAATTATAAGGGATATAATGTACTTTGTTATTATTAGAGAAACCTTAAGAGAAATGTACAATGAAATAAAGTTTTCACATCTCAATAGTGTCCATGGGAAGGATAGAACCCTAAATCAATCCTAAGATCAAGTAGGGATGATTAAACGTACAAAAGACTTATGAGGTTAGGAGGTGATCATATACTAGGTGCATAAGACCATGAGATCAGGAGATAGACATCCATGTATACCCAAGGCCATGGGGTCAAGTGATTGGCTACCTTCATAAGTTGATGGTGCCTAAGGGTATAGTGTGAGAGGCACTCCATAAATGCATGAGGTCCTTGGGGGTTAAGATTTGATCGCTTGGAAAGGTACCTATACCCTAGAGATCTTAAGGGAATGACTAAGGTTGAGTAAATATGACATGTAAAAGCAAAGAATATAGGAAGTCATGTGATGATGTTTGAATAAGAATCCTAAAACAGTTGTGGATCAACTCAAAAATTATGGAAAAGATCAAATTCCATGTGGGTGCATGAAATGCTAAGAAAATTGTGAACTAAAGGTATTCATGGTATGGAGTCATTGTTGAGAGTGATTGGAAAAAAAATTCGATACTAAAACATAATGTGTGAGTATACCATGTCTGGCCTTGGAATGGGATGAACTTTGTATTGGATTTCAGCCAAATACTCATTTCATATTATTATGAGTGTGAGATATTGAGTAGACACATGTTACTAAAAAAAGATATAAATGAGAATGAATACATAAGTTGAAATTTTAGTTGCATGATCTAGGATTTGAGGTTTTAACTCACCCATAGGGATGATAGATGGGAAACCATGGTAGTCATCAAGTGAAATTGAAATCACAAATAGAATCATAATTAGAAAATGGGACTAGAATCACAAAGTAATCACTAAGTGAAAAGAAATCATACAATGGGATTGTGGATATACTCTAAAATTGAAATTGGATACAAATCGTACTAATGTGATACATTAATTATTTTGAAAGGGTGTTGAAGATGATTTAGATAAAGATATCTGAGAAGGATTGTTATTCCTAAGACCCGAAACTATAAAGGGATATTATTCACCTTAAAATATTTTGGGTGAAGTATGAAATAATAAATAAGTTCTTGTAAGATTCTAAGCTAATTGACAAATTAGATAATTAATGGAGTAATTATTTATCCATGAATGAAAACACAAGTGTTGAGGTACCAAATAAAGATAATATAATATGGCTGTCGGGATACTTGAACATAATAACAAAACTAAGATCATTCTAGAAATTGAAATAGTAAAGGTTCCTTGGAAGCACCATGATGAGGATGAAGCCACATGGGATCAAAGGATGGAATGGAAAAGTCTCATCCCCATCTTTTCAATGACTAGTCAAATTTAAGACAAAATTCTTTTATAAGGGAAAGGATGTTATAACCATGATTTTTGCATGTATTTATACATAAGAAATTGGTATGGACGTATTATAAAGGTTGGTATTTTCTATGTCATTTTTAAAAATTGTAGACTTAGAATACAAATCCTTCATATGAATTTTGCAATAATAAAAGAATTTGCAAAAATAATTAAGAATTGATGGTTAAAGAAGGAATTGTTTTGGAAATCTTTAGAAAAAAAAGTTGAAGGCAACCAATCTATTTTATTCGACTCAATATTGAACTCAATAAGAAAATATATTGAAATGAATTTGCTTTCCAAGTTTACATGGGAAAGAGTTATTATATGAATTTAATTGATCAAATAAAGTAATTTATTAAAAGTCAAGAAAAGTACTATTAACTTTCATATTTTAACACCAAACCTTCCCCAAACTGAGCCTTCAAGTCCTAAAGAATTGGGAAACATATTTAATTGTCAAATTATCCAATATATTCTATATGGTTATATGAATTTCTTAATGTCTTTTGGTGTGTTAATCAGGTAAAGTTGGTAACTAAATTAAGGAAATGCTTGGAGAACAATTTGAAGATATATGTGCATCAAATTGAAAACCTATTAAATATTTTTCCCATGTATACTTGTCATAACTATGTGTGAGGGAAAGACTAATGGAAGGAAAGTAACTAGTCTCCTTAACGCTTAATACAATCCTTTATGAATAGGACTTTTGGACAAGTTTATGTACATAAGCATCCATAAAGGAAGGATGATTTGGTAGGTTGTGGTTTTCTAGGATAGGAACCCTTCCGACAAAGGGAAAGACAAGTAAGCCATTTCTTGAGGTAGTGTTCTACCCTTATATTCAGGGATCCCTTTTCCATCCATCCATCCTTCCTTCAAGGAATACAAGCAAACCTTTCTCCCCTAGATTCCTCTCTCTCATCCCCTTGGTTTTTCGTGGCCTTAAGGTAGAAATATGTAATGTTGTAGTTGCAGGAACCAAGAGATGACCAAAATGTTTTCAAGGTCATGGCGAGGGAAGTTGGTATAACAGTCGTAGGAGGTTAGTAGGGGTGAAGATGGAGGATGGATGTGACCTGAACTCATTCTCTGCATGCTCCGTTGAGTGATGCAGCAATAGCTCTGCTTTGCCCTCTTGGACTGGAAGAAGGGTTTCTTTGGTGGATGCCAAAAGAGGTAGGATGACCACATGCAGTCTATTTACCATTAGGGAAAGGGTGATAGCTGAAGGGGTTGAAGGAGAAGAGGTGTTTGGGGGGTTTTAGTGACACTTCTCTAGGGCTTGGAGACTTTGGAGGCTATGTCGGCCCAACCTACGTGCTGACAGGGATCACCCTAGGAGAAGCCATGTTGTTGTGTGAGGACTAATCCATGCAACCTCAAGGTAGAATGGGAGGAGGATATGGAATTTTAGGGGATGATGGTGGCGGCCCAACCAATGACTCGAAGAATCTCTAAAGGGCCTCATATGAGAGATCGTGGCATCAGGGTGTCGGGAACGCACTAACACAAAGAATGGGGAGATTGGATGGTCCAACAAACTACAACAATTTCCCCAACTTAGATCTACTCTAGAAAAGAACTTAGCATTGTGAACCGTGCCTCACTTAACAGCCAGTCATAGGGATATTATAAGCGCCAACCAATGCCAAGGTGCCACGTGTCCCCTTTGTAAAGGTAAGTTCTTCTCTTGTTTAATTCATAGAAATTAGTAGGATTACCCAAATATAGCAAACCTATATACTAAAATGATTATAAACAATGTACAATCTAAAAATAATACTCCCAAATCATAATTATGATTTCTATTTCAAAAGTATGGTCAATGTATGTTTAAGAAATAATAAATACATGGGAAACCCTAAATCTAATAATTAAGATGATGAATATGCTAACAACATTTAGTATTCCATATTAGCTGATATTTTGATTATAATGAGACCCTAAGATGATGATGGAGGCAATGTATAATTAGGGATTCTATGTTGAATAATACTCAACATGTGCAATTGGGGTTATGAAACTGATGATATAAGTTGTAATAATTTTAAATGCAAATAAACTAATTTAAACGTTCTTAATATCCTAATGTGTTTAAGTTGATGTGAATCCTAACCTAAATATTTTCTTAATAATAATGATCATGATTAAAACATCTACAACATAAATATGATAATTAAGGTTTAGAACCTAATCTGCCTTGTCATGTAACCTTGAGTTGTCAAATCAAGGCTATTTTCTCTAAATGATCTAACATCAATACCTTGATAATTAGGATTTCACCTAGTGTCTAATATTGATTAAAAACTTAAAAAAGTAAGGTGTCATGGAATAAATGTTTGATACCATTATTCCTTATCAGAAAATGGGACAACCCTAAACCCTAGATTAGGATGTATGTTATTTTAATGTGTCTTGAATATGATTAGGGAGACTTTATGATATACATACATGTAGATTGAATGATTGTTTGGAACTATCCTTAGTCGAATGGATTATATCTGTTTTAGGTATTCTGCATGATTCTACTTGAAAGAAAAGGTATGTGTCTATGACTATGAATACTCTCCCTATTGACTGTCGTGGTTTTCTATAGTTTCCTGAATAGATTGCAATTAAATTACTTGATTTGTTATTTACTTCCTACAATCCATAAAGTCACTATTTGTATCATCTTATATAAACATAACTTGCTTCAACCCTAAATAGTTATCTCTGGTTGAGTTAAGGAGCATAGGGTGACAGAAGTCATTTTGGGAATGAGTGGTGATCAAGCTCAGAAATGAAAATCACTACAGGCCAAGCTAGGAAAGTAAGGCCATTATATAAAACCAAGTCTGGGTGAGGGAAGGGTATGAATGTCCACTGGAAGGACCAAATCCTAAACAGAGGGTTCCCCATAATGAGGCTCCGCTAAACAGAGGGCACACCATAGAGAGTGAAAGGATAAGGGTCGAGAATTCAGATAAAGAAAATTCTTGTTTGATTATGTAATCTTAATTGTTGCTATGGACAATTGTATTGTTACACCTAAATGCACTTATTTTGTTTTCACCCCACATATACAATATAGAAATATACTAATTCGTGCTTTGTTTCCTGCCATTTTAGGTAAAATCTAATTATGAAGATATCAAGATATGATGAACCGGATGAAATCTCCTAGAGACATTAAAGCTAAGTAAAGGAGGATTAGTTAGATACATTCTTATCATATGCATAGTTTTGATGATAGAATTTCATGTAATTCCTAGAGGAGCATCTTGTAAATGATATTTGGATTTATGGAATTTAATTGTTATTATTTTTTATTTGGTAAACTATGGAAACATGGGAACTTTAGGTAATGGCTCTAAACTTTAAGGTCCTTCCTTAATTGGGAGATGTTGAAAGGTGAGGTCATGACAATTTTCCTAGGATGAATATTCAACTTTGAAGACCATGTATAACTATTGAGTAAACCATTAGTCATGAAAACTAGGTATGTGCAATCCCTATTCATTTGAGCAATAAATTGAGTATAACCTATTTTTCCATTATGATGCATATTCAATCATTTCTCCTTCTTCATACCATTTCAATACTCCATGAGACATAATAGTCTTATTGTTTTTGTAATATGGACTTATTATTGGATGATGGATTTATTACCCATTCTGAAATATTTACATTATTGAATCATTTCATCTTGCCATATTATATTTCATATTTATTAGAGTAGTAATCCATAGTAGCGATACTTTTGTACCACCATACTGGTGTATAGGGTTTCACTCCCCTTGCCCATGAGGTATCTGGGTTTTACTCCCCCTTGTCCTCATAGGATCGAGGATACCCCATTCTCCCTGTATCGAGATCCTATGGTGTCTCAATCCTATAATAAATTTACATAGTCTAACCCACATGCACATTTTTATTATTATTGTGATCTATTTGGGCAAGATCTTTGAAATGATTGTATTGTTGTCCTAATTTTGTTGCCTCATTCTTTTGTTACACATATTTCAAATACATCCTTTTGATCTTACTTATATGATTACACCCCTACTTTATTGTATGCACCCTTATCTTTTATCTTATACATCTAATAATGCTCAAATATGTTTATTATGAACATACTAAGAAGTGTTATGATGCATAACCTTTTGCCTCCTCTTTTATTGAGTGTCATTCTGAAAATTGCCCATGTATAGGAGTGTTATATGACACTTATTCAAGAAGATCACCTTCAGAATGATGACATGATGATAGCTTGGAAATGTAGGGTTTCCCTCTATAGTTGTGCTCGTGTACTAGTGTTTAGACTCATTATGTTTGTAGTATTACCTCTTATGGTGAGGAACAATTGTATATGAATCATCATGTAACTTTATAATAATTTTGTTTCCTCTTCTTATTCATTATCGCTATCTTACTGTATACCATTTGGGAATACAATTATATACATAGTTTCCTCATGTTTTTAGAATAGGATGGTTTTTTATTTCTTAATTTTGTGAAGAGTGAATCCTCGCTCGGGTCCCACTAAAGTAAAAGTGAAATAAGTACACCTTAACACAACCTGGCTACTTTAATATATATGTTAAAGTCATGTATGATTAGTTTAGAAAATTTTTGTAAAATACACTATAGTCCTCACACATGAGTGGTAATAAAATGCCACAAACAATTATTGAGAGGATTTAAAGCATTAGGTGCACACTTGATATACAATTAATGAAATATATATCAAATAATTTTAAACATAAAATAAATGTGAAATTTGGATTCCTTGCATTAGAATAGACCTTACTAAAATTTCAAAGTCAACAGGATGTTAATTTCACTCCCATTTAATCAAATGAAAATTATAAGATTTATTTTATTTTAGTGCATTCAGAATCTTAATTTTACCTAACTTTATATTTTATTATCATGTAATCCTATGTTGAAGACCCTTGCCATGGACTACGTTTCTAAGCCTCCATATCATTTATTTCTTCCTCCTCCTATTATTCTCTCCTTCACTTTTTCTCCCTATATCTCCTCCACTATTCTTCCCTTTCCCCTCATCCTCCTCTCCTAACCCTAGCTGCAAAGTCACTAGTCCTTGTTCCCAACATCAAGGCATATAGAAGGTGGATGCCACTCATATGTGTAAGACCTCACAACAAGGCCTCCAAAGGATCTACTAATTTCCAGTCAAATAGGATCAATCTTGTTCTCCATTAGCAATGAGATATACCATTTGTTCCCCTTCCAAAACCAGAACCTACAAAATGAAGATCTCGGTTCATAAATCTCAACCCCTGAAAGTTCAATAGAAATGTCGGAAGACATGTATGATGGAGCTCCCTCTCCATTTATTCATCAATCCTTCTCAAGATCCACCTCCTCAAATAGAAACCATAGATGATCATCTCTAGTAATCTCATATGTGGTGGTCTAAAACATAGGTTTTAGGTGCCAAACCCAAACACCAAGCAATAGATAAATGGAGGGATACCTTGTATGTGATCCAACCTGATGATGAAATCATTTTATGTATTTTTCCAGTGGATGCAAAGTCCATGAGAGAGATTGACTCCAATTGAAGGGAAAACTACCTATAGATAGTGAAATGATGATCAACAATAACACATGTATTATTATATGGTGTGGTATCCTCAAGCCTCTGTGCTACCTACTGACTCATTCAATCATATCTTTAGTGAATTGAGGAGACAAAAAACTCCTTCCCCATGTGTGGATGAACATAAAGCCATCCTAGAACCTATGAATGGTGAAGGTGATGACTATATCCAATCAATATGAGGTTCCCTAGATCTGTTATCAACATGGATGACTTTGCCTACCTCTTCCTAAACTCCAAAGCCAACAAAGCAGACATGTGCTTCAATTCCAAATAGACTCTTGCCATCCATCACAATGTTTGAGTATCTTTTTCTAGTTCATGATCCATAGGTCAATCCTTTATTTTTGTAATACCAGTTTGATAGAAATTCTATCATTACATAAAAGGAAACTAGAAAACAAATGATAAGTTAAATGTGTCTAGTATGACTGATAAAGATAGTTCTCATAAAACTATTATAAAACTTGATTGATTAGTTTTATATACTGGAATATAGAGGTTTTTCCTATACCTTGCTATCACTAATCCAAAATCCTATAATATATATCAAACAAATGAAAATGTTAGAACCTATATTATTTAATATGTTATTATGTTGTTATACAATCAGTTCATCACATTGGTATTCAATATGTTACTGTGTATGTATTCATATTTTTATCTTTATTTAACTTAACATACGGTTTAGATTTTTGTAGAATTGTATTAGTAATATTGATTTTCACACTATAAATTAGTTAAAAGTAAATATTCATTGCATTTGAAACATGAGCATATTAATAAGCTAACCTAGTTGATATATCTCCTGAATGTCTTGCATATATGAATTAAACCGTAGATATTTCTAATTAAAATATTATACTCCAATAGCATCTCAGAGAGTGCTTGGTTCCTTTATTATACATATTTAAACTACATCCTTTTGAACTTACCTATATGAAGATAAACCCCTACTTTATGGGAAGCACCCTTTTCTCTTTCATTTTACACATCTAATAATTATTAAATAATTTTATTATGCACATACTCATAAGTGTTTTGATGCATACCCTTTTACCTCCTCTTTTTCTGGGTGTCATTCAAAAAACCACCTAGGTATAGGAGTGTTAGATAATAGAGATTTTGGAAGATCACCTTTGGGAAGATGATATCATGATAGCATGGAATGGTCAGGTTTTCCTCTACAGTTGGGCTCATGTACTACTCGCTAGACTCATTTTGTTTGTAGTATTATCTCTTATGGTGAGGAACAATTGCATATGAAGTATCATGTAACTAGTTTTGTTTTATCTTCTTATTTATTATCTTTCTATGTTATGTATATTTTTGGGAAGAAAATTGAATAACTTCTTTCTTCATTTTTCTAGAATGGGATGGTTCAATATTTCTCAATTTAGTGAAGAGTGGATCCCATTTTGGGTCAAAATATTGACAACTAAAATGGGAAAACAAAAAAGATAATAAAAGAGGGAGAGTTGATAGTAGGTTATAAACTTCAACTATGGATGTGAGATTGTGAGAAAGCGACGGATCATGTAACCTTCTAAAGTGTGGTTATAAAATTCATGGTCTTTTTTCTCAAATTTCTTCTCATGTTGGTTATTTTCTTAGAGGTTATTGGATTTTTCTTGGTGTGGTTATTGTTTTTTATTGTGCATACTTTGTTGTATGTTGCATAACAATTCTCTTGGGCCTAAACCTTCCATGAATTACTTCAAATGGTATCAGAATATGATTCATGAAAGATGATTGAAAAACATCAGAGACAAATAAAATCATGATGACACCGACAACTATTGTATGAGTTCATCTTGTAGATTATTTTGATGGTAACATTATCACATAATAAAATGATTCATATGAAAGGATATTATGTTACATATATGATAGAACATGAGGATCTGATATATCTTTAATCTCAAGAGTAATCGAATATTGGTGCCCAACAACTCTGTCAATAGTTTGTCAAAGTCGTTCATGTTGTAGTTCATAACAAACTAACTATATGACTCTAGCATGGACTACAGAATCATGCCCATGGCCACTCTTAACCCAAGGGGAATCCCAATCTTTCTAGGTTCTCAACATACCAAATCATCTTGAGCACATGAGGACCTATTGGCTCACCTTCTGCCATGGTACATTTGAATAGTGCCTTGGAGACATCATATCTCTCTTGTGTTGCCAGATCTTGGTACATGTTCTTGAGATATGTGGCCATCTCAGTCACACCCATATTCACATGATGTCTCTACAACTCATAGTTCATGGAGCATAGCATCAAACATTTGACATCTACAACATCTTCATTGTGCTTCATGTAAGCATCCTTGTCAGCCCTTGGAGCATTCTGAGGTGGTTCCTCTAGTTTTGGCATTTCTACGACATAGATATTTTGCTCCTATGTGAGAACAATTCTCAGCGTCCTGAACCAGTTGTGGAAGTTCTTCCCATTTAGTTTGTCCTTCTCAAAGACTCATCGCAGAGAAAAGTGATTTTTGTTCGTGGCCATTTGATTCTACAAAAGAATTTACAATTTTGTCAAAAACTCCAATTTTGATTTGATTTGATTTGATTACATTTTGGCAATAATTTTAGGTCTTTAATTAATTATTGTTCTAATTATTTTGTTCAAATTGATAACCCTCAAGTATCAATTCATAAAATTTCATCAAACAATATTCTAGTGAGCAAGATCCAAGATAATTCAACTATGGCCCGACCAACGCAACAAAACACAATTAATTACCAAGGTAGGCAACTTTTTCCAATTGCATCATATGCAATTCTTGATAGATAATATGCACAACTCCTTGCCATAATCATCTTCATGCTTTTGGGCCCAGACACTCTGAGAATAACTGATTAAGCCTGACCCAATAGCAAATATGATAATAATGCACCCCGTGGAGGTGGAACCTACATTATTACCACCACATTTCCATGAGGTATATGACATACCATGAGGAGGATTAACCTATGCTTAGTCAAACAAGTTTTACTGCGTATTGTTGTTGGAAAGCACATTAGACATAATATGTTTGATTGAGGGTTTATATAGATATCATATATATACATATACTATATTCAATCAACACATATATAGTATGTATCATATACATGCTATATCCCACAATGTAAACATACAATATAAAACAAAAGGTGATGATTATGGCCATGCCTACTTGTAATTTCTTGGAGCCACAAGGAATTACTACCACCTAGATCGATCATCACATCACATGTATGAACCTATTGTTGGTGTAGATTTGCTCTTTCCGATTTGGGTAGATCTATTCAACCCTTGAACCGATCGTCTCGCCTCTTGGTCGGTCAGTTGGTCATCACTTACGGAAGTCTAGCCTCTTATCCATCTAAAGTTCGGACTCCTTCCAAACAGTCGACTGGACCCACCATGCAGTTGTCAGGCAGCATCATTCTATCCTCCATGGTCCTCCAAATGGTCGACTCGTCTCACGAATGGATCGTCTTCTCGATGATAAACATCTTCTTCATCATTGCAAGATAAAGAAAACAATCCAATTGCTACTTTATTACATAGATAAAGAGAAACCTTGAGTTACATTCGAGGGGAGCAAAGGTAGGAAAAAATTAACTTTACATTGGGAAGAGAGAGAGGTAGAGGCACGATACACAGACCAAGATAAAATAGGAATAAAACCATATCATCCAACCACACATGGATTTTGTATTTAGGCCATAACCACACTACACATCCACCATCAAAACCACTTTTAGGGCAACATGTACAAATTACATATACATAATATAATATAATATAATATATATATATATATAATATATATATATATATATATATATATATATATATTGGTTTGGGATTATGTAGTATTTGATTGGATTTATGTAGGAGATAGTTTAAATAATTTCATAGTATGTAATAAATAAATGATTAAACCAAAATCCAATCATATCAATTATCCTAAATCATAATAAATTGATGTGGTTCAGATACCACTATTGCGAAATATGGGCACAAAGTATAGCAGCGGAAACAAAAATTTTAACTATTTGTATTCCCATAACAACAACATCACATCAACTACTATTAAATAGGAAGGATGATTTAGTGAGTTATACCTAGTCATTGAGCATGTCCAGTGACAAAACTCACTTTAATGCAACTGTGAACAAGTTACCCTTGGATGGTGGTTGTGCAACCCCTGGTCTTCACCACAAACACAATAGCTTCTACAATGCCTCTGTGATCTCAGCACAAACTGTAGGCTACAATTGTCCTCTTAACAGCATCCAAAGGACTCCTGCATCTATAGTAGTTCACATAAACCAACTAGAACTCCTGACGTTCAACTAGAATGGATAGGAAGGAGTTGTCCCTCCCATTGGTGTACTAGCCACCAACTTCTTTCTCACAAAAACAATTGTTAGTTGTTTTCTCCCATGGCTATCCCTCCCTTATCGGGTAGGATTTTCCTGGGCTATCTTGGTTAGCATAACCAGAGAGGACAACATTTGTTAGAGGAACTTATTCTTAGTTGTTTGTTGTGTGCGCATGGAAGCCCCCAATACCCCTCCTTTTATAGGAGAGGTTTTCGCTAAGGTTCCCAGTTAGTACACAATTTGTGAGGGAGTGGAAGGGATCTCAAGATCTTGAATTTTCACAACCTACAAAGCATGAGACAGTCATCTAGTGATCTAGATGGTCATCTGGTCACACGAGATAGTCGTATCACACTGCCAATCAGCCATTTGGCAGTTTCCCAATCACACACAAATTTGGCAATTTTGATTCCAATTAATATCACATATTAATTCCTTGCATCACAAGTAATGAGAAATCAAAACAATTCGGGAACATCCAGAATATTTGTTTTCCCCATTCGAGCCATCTCACCCAGACAACTGTCTAGTGAGTCTGAGATGAGTCGGTCAATTCAAGGATAGAACTTTTCCAATTCAAACTCTGGTTAGCCTGACAACCCAAACATCCATCTCAGCACTTGAGACACCCGTCTGACTGCCTAAATGGCCATCTCACTCAGTGAGATGGTCGTTTGGGAAACCAGTCAGCCAATCAATTGATTTGTTGTGTGAATTGAATACCTATACACTTTACTAATCAATCCAATCATCATTCAACATAAACTCCTATGCTAGATGAGTTCCTTTGTGTGTGACCCCATATGTCCGATATCACATTGGCAATGAGTTTCATATAACTATCTTATGACATCATAAGCAAGGAGTGGTGCCTAGTCACACATCAATGCTATCCAAGTGAATGGAAATTTGGAGAACAACTTCAACCTACAATCTATGTAAGGTGTTAGAGTGATTGCATAATTCCTTTTTCAATGATATCCAAGATGAACTTGAGGCATGGATGGTCACCCTGTCAATGTTCAATCCATTTTCCTTGAACCAAGTGCAGACTGTCTGAGATAATGTGACCTCAATATAGTATATTGATTCACATGTGCATGTGTGTGCATTTCTCAGTCTTTCTTATCAAGTGGCCAGGATATCATACTCCAGTAGGAGAGATAAATCCCATTTCAATCACTCATAGTCTATCCCCATGTGTCAAAGTCACCCAATCATCACCTTTATAACAATCCATGTTTCAAGATTATGTTTGATGATGTGAAAGCATACCCAATGGCATGTGACAAGTGAATTAATTTTAGATCTAAGAAATACAATCACCACCTTCACTATGGGAGATGACTATGACCACTAATGATGGTAATCATGTGTCATGTCTCAAGGTGGGTTTGTCTGATACTCTATTCCCTAACATGTATTTGTGTGCTTGGTTTGATATTTTCATATCATGAATTATGAGATTCGGTCATCAATCAACCCACACTCTAGGGACATGATAAGAATTTACATTCTCTTAACATTCATATGATCTCATTCTCTAAGGCTAATATTGAAGACATACATAATTGAGTATTGTCATTCTATAGACATTCACTATGTATCCTCATTATCTCAGAACTAAGTGAAAAAGATGAATTCAAAGCTTTCATTTATTAGTATTAATCATATACTTTATGGTATATGCCATGTCAATCACGATATGATTTTCTCTATGGGCATACCTTACCAACAACAAGGAGGTTGTAATCTATTGCAAGGAGGACAACTTCAACCTATAGTCTGTGGTGATATCAGGAGCTACTGTAGACATGGTTCCTTATTGTGCATGGTGAAGACCAACAACTACACAAACACCATCCAAGTATGACTAGGAGTTGCTACAGATGAGTCCCAAGGCAACTAGGAGTGCACAACTACAATAACCAGTTATAGTTGTTGGACTTTCTCTAGGAACACATATGAACTCGTTAAACCATCCTTCCCATCAGATAGTAGTTGGTGTGATCTTGCTGTTGTTGGGAATACAACACTTCAATTTTGTTTTTGTTTCCAAATCTTTGCCGATAATTCCCTATAGTGATATTTGTGCCACATCATTTTACTATGTTTTGGGTTAATCAATATTATCGAATTTTTGGTTTATCACTTTTATTTATTGCATACAATGTGAATATTTAAAAGGACTAATGTCCATATCCGATCAATGACCACATAAAAATTCCAAACTAATATATATACACACACATATATATGTATATATATGTGTGTGTACATATATATGAATATATATATATGTATATAAATATATATAAATATATATATATATGGTATATATGCAATTTACACGTGTCACCCTAAAATTGGGTTTGATGGTGGATGTATAGCATGGTTATGGACAATAACCCAATTATTTATGTGTGGTAGGATGGTTTGGTTTTATTCCTATTTTATCTCAAATTGCATACTGCGGATCACCTTCTTCTTCCCAATGTAAAATTTATTTCTTTCCTACCTTGGCTCCCCTCGAATGTAACTCGAGGTTTCTCATTACAATGAAATAAGTTTATTAGAAGTAGGATAGTTTCCTTTCTTGCAATGATGAAGATGAAGATCAGCATCAGGTGAGCTGACCATTTCACATGATGAGTCATTCGGATGGAGGACTGAAGAGGGAAGACCACAAGAGGAGTGAACGGATCGGTTGGCAAATCCAAATGACCGTTTGGAGTTTTGCATACATTAGTTGGATAGAAGGCCAAGCAATCATTTAAGGCAACCAACCGAATAACCAAGAGGTTAGATGACCGTTCAAGGCTTGAACCAATCAACCCAGATTGACAAGTACAACTCTACACCAAGAACATGTTCATGCATGTGATGTGATGTTGACCTAAGTTGTAGTAATTCGTTGTGGTTCCAAGGAATTACTTTAGATATGGACATAACCATCACTTTTTTTGTTTTATGTTGCTTTTTTACTTTTTGGGATATAGCATGTATATGATACATAATAGTACGTGATGATTGGATATATATATATATATATATATATATATATATATATATATATATATATAAATACCTCAATCAAACATATTAAGTCTAATATGTTGTTCATTAGCGGTGCACATGAAAAGCTTGATGGATCTAAGCATGGGCACCCCAAGGGTCGTGCACTGTCTATCTAGTTGAAGTGTCATAGTAATTATGTGGACTCGCCAAGTTGGGTGCATTATTATCGTGTCGACTTTTGGGTCGGGCTTAACTGTGTGGTCTTAATGAGATGAAGCACCAAAAGCATACAAATAATGATGGCAAAGAGTTGTGCATATTGTCTATCAAATAATTGCATAAGATGCATTTCACAACCTTGCCTATCTTGATTATTGATTACGGATGATGGCGTCGACCATGTAATAATTGAATCATTACAAGATTGTTCATTACAATCTACCGAATTGATATTTGAGGGTTGTCAATTTGATCAAAATAATGAGAGTGATAGTTAATTAAAGACCTAATTAACATAATCAATTTTAATCAAAATGAGTTTTTGACAAATTTTCAAATTCTTTTGTAGAATCAAATGCAAATAAACAACAACCACTTTTCTCTGCAATAAGTCCTTGAGAAGGATAATTAAATGGGAACAACTTCCAAGACTAGTTCAGGATGTTGAGAATTGTTCTCACACATGAGCACAAGCTCTATGCCCTGGAGACACTAGAGCTTGATGAACCCCTTCCCAATGCACCTAAGGCTGACAGGGATGCTTACAAGAAGAATATTGAAAATTTCATGGATGTCAAGTGTCTGATTCAGAACTATGAGTTCTAGAGGCAACATGAGAACATTAATGTTATTAAGATGGTCACACATCTTAACAACATGTTACAAGATTAGGCAAGACAACAGAGATATAACATCTTTAAGGCATTGTTCAAAGGTAACATGGTAGAAGGAGTTCCAGTAGGTCCTCATGTACTCAAGCTCATTGGGTATGTGGAGAACCTAGCTAGATTGGGATTCCCCTTGGGTTACAAGTTGGTCATTGATGTGATTCTATAGTCTCTACGAGAGTCATACAGTCACTTTGTCATGAACTACAAAATGAATGACTTTGAGAATCTGTTGACATAGTTATTAGGAATGTTGAAAACAGATGAGGCACAAATGAAGAAATACAAATTGAATTCTATGATGATGATCAACAAGACAAAGGGAAAGTCTAAATGTAAAGGCAAACCTAAGAAAGTTCTAAAGTTATCTAGAAGCATATATCTTCATATTTCAAGGCAAAGGGAGGTGTAAAGAAAGAGGTGATTGCCACCATTGTCATCAGTCTAGACATTGTAAAAGGCATTGACCTCTATTTCTGGAGGAACTAAAGAAGAACAAGGAAGGGGAAGAGGCCTCTACTTCAGGTATAAATGTTATAAGATAAATTTTATTACTTCTTCATCTTGGTATGTGATACCGAATAGATATCTAACATGCATGATGTGTAAGATCTGACAAGAAGTAAAGCCTTTATGAAAGGACAAAGATGGACTATACGAAGCAAGAGTTGTTGTATATTTAGTCTACATTTAAATTTATCTTATCCCTTTGGGCATGTAATAGAGTTAGTTGAACAACTATTTCATTATGACAATAATAGAAATATTTCATTTATTCATCTTGTATGACAAGGATGATAATGAATAAAGAGTTTTTCGTGTTTATCATTCAAAGATGTGATCCTGAATGGCAATGCCCAAACATCTAGTGATGTTTATCTAAAAGGATCTAAAGATGAATGTTTAAATACCTACAAGATTATAATTAATAACACAAATAATATTTAGAAATGTCATCTAGAGTAAATATATGAGAAAAGCATTTGTAAAATTCATATTGATGTTTATCCAGACTCTTTTGGTTATTGAACTAATAAGAGACATGAAAGTATCAATTATGAGAAATATGAAAATATACCCTTCACTTAATATAGTGGGAGGATACACATTCAATTAGGGCTTATACATGTTAATGTATGAAGATCTTATAAAATCAATTCTAAAGATAGTTGTTTATGCTTCATTACATTCACTGATGATATCAGTTGAATAAGGGTTTGTGTCTAGTATAATACAAAACATGAATCTCTAGAAATGTTCAATGAGATTATGAATGAGTACAAATTTGATAAAATCATTAAAAAACTTTGATGTGATCAAAATGTTGAAATACTTTACATAAATAGTTTGAGAACCTTCTGGATAGACCTTGATAATGTATTACAAGTGAAATCCATCTGAACGTGATGATATGTCAGAAAGAAGGAATTACGTCTTGATTGGTCATGATGTGATTATCATTTAATCTAGTCTTATAATCTCCTCATAGATATATACTTAAAACTAAAACAATGTACCATATTAAATGGTTTAAAAGACATCATATGTTATATGAGATGGGAAGGTCCTGATATGTCTCAAGAATTGAAACTTATACAAAGACAGTAGTTTCTTGAAAGGATTATCCACAAACCATAACTGTTGAATACATCTATTAATCCCAATCCGGTAACAAAAATGTTTTGTTGCTATGATAACTATGTTCCAAAAGAATTGGTGGGAATAAAAGTAGAACTCGAAAGGTTCAAGGTCAACAAGGAGGTACAATGAGAACATGTGAGAATCACAAATTGTTTTGAATCACAAGTTCCTTATGTACAAAAAACCTCATAGTTGTAGTAGAACACATCTGAGATTGAATTATTGTGAATACAACAATACAGATAGGTTAGTCTTATGATGATGAGCCAATAAATCAACTAGATACTATTGAGAACCATAATCTAAGAATTGTCTCAAATTCTTTATGGACTCCATGTTAATTAGCAAGGTATGATCTTACTTGTACTACCTAAAGCGATAAGACCCGAAGGGTGCAGTTGGGTTTTCAAAAGAGGAAAATCGACATGTATAACATAAAGGGACAAATTGGTTATAAAGGCTTTCAGATTAGTTTGAAGGTGTTGAACATGATGAAATTCCTTTCCAATTGTCATGGTTGTTGTTGCACTGAGAATAGACTATGAGATTTTTCATATGAAGCTTACAACCAGATTCCTTAATAGGATTATTTGAAAGGATGTGTATTCGACACATCCTAAAGGTTTTAGAACTTCATTACTCCAAATAATGTATATAAGCTACAAAGATCAACATGAGAGATTGAAATAAGAATCTCAGAGATGAGATCTTTTGATTTGACAAGATAGTCAAAGAGTTTGTCTTGAATCAAGATAAAAGATGAAATTTGTGATTACAAAAGTTTTAGTGGGAGCATATATGAATATTCCACATGATGATGGGGAATAATATATCAAAACTCTTAATACAAAACATTAACTTCAACACCTCATTTCTACCTCCTTTAGGTAGTATCATACCAAAAAGTGTCACAAAGCTCAAGTCAGCCTTTAAGCAACACAAACTGAACCACCCCAACTTCCTTTTACCTAAAATTTGGTGACCACATCTCCTTCTCAATATGCATCAATCTAGACCATGTTGTAGCTTCTTAATATGGGCATAATTTATGACATGGAGCAGTTAACACGCCCAATCAGATCTGAATACTAAACAATCACATAGATCATTGAAGAACTACAACTTGATGCACTTTAGCCCACCCAAAGTAGTCGGTGTATACCAACCAAGGTTGTTACTAAGCCAACAATCAAACAACATTGCATCAATTGATGATCAATGCAAGAAGTAAGTTACACGAATATACAGTCAAAAATATTATATAATTTTATTAAAATAAAATCTATACATAGCTTCTTATTAACATTTAAAACATATGTGTACATTATTAGTCAAAATAATTTTAAATATTTGAATATAATCATAATAAATACACCATAAATATGATAAATCATGCAATTAAGTAAAACAATGCACAACTAAAACAAGCCATGGTTGAGGGTCTTACAAGGCAATTGCACAAAGTCAAGGATCTGCACGAAGGGGCCTGGTAAGAGATAAACATGGTCTTGTAAACACATACATGAAAATTATAATTAATTTATATTGGTGTCTCATATCTACTTCCTGAAGACCATGGAAAAAAATATGAAGTTCATTTGTCTAGTCGGTAAAAAGTTTTCCCACAACAATCTAAAGTTTCTAGATTTTAGAATTGTATTAGCTTTCTAGATCTTGGCCTTGTGTAATATATGTTTCACCCAAAATCCCCATCGATTCTTCATAGACGTGATAGGAGAATAATTGTATATGTTAAACCATGACATTGGACAATGAAGGGAGGATATATACTTTACATAAATGGTCCTAGTCCTTCCACTTAGTGATTTTTTCAAAAATCTAAGGGTTTGTTTCATATGGTTGGGAGATCATGATTCATTAAATTCACTAGACGGCCATTGTAAGATAGGTTGTCATATGACTTTTAAAACATTAGAAGTTGACAACTTAGAACTTTTTAGGCATTCTTAAGGTTGTAATCTTGGTATGCAAGGATCCCTAACCAATCATGTAAACTATGACACATATGGTTATCTAAATTGTTGTAAATTAATTGTAGTACATACAATAAGCACTCAACTACAATTAAGAGTAACATGTCATTTTCAAATGGTACAACTCACCGAGTGTTAGGTACCACCACCCTACAGATAGTGAGTTCATAAGCATGTAGATATTGTACAAGTTGTCTCACATGCATGAGAAGATTTACCCACATGCAATAACATGTAGATAAGTGTAGACTTGTAGAGAATGATGACCATAAAAATGATTGTAGAATGTTTTCATCTAAGTGTCTAGAAGCCTTATTTATAAAATACTTGAGGAACCCCACACCAACCAATTTAAACAAATCCCCAAAAAATGTGATTGTATATGTATATGGAATACACAAAAAGCTTTCTTATCTACTTTTTCCCATTTAGTAAAGAAATACAATATTTACCAAAATACAATTAGCAGTTTTCCTTTTGAGAGATATAATACGAAAGTCAACTCTCTCAACCCATATGGTTGAGCCCAAAATGGATCGGCCGGGTTGGTGAGGTGAGGTATGTTGTTCCAATTGTGTGTGTGTTTAGGTGCATGCATGTGTTGTAGTCACCATAAAATCTAAGGGGAGTATACCCTCGTTGAGTTCTTTAGAACATTTTTTTCATGTGGACTTCTGTTTAAAATTTACCGCTCCAATTAGAAGTAGAAATCGTTGGACTAAACTTTTTTTCCATCCACATGAAAGAAAAATACTATTTTTTCTCCTCCACTCATGTTCTACATGCAGTTCCTTGGTGCCTGACCCATGTGAGGTCATGAAAAGTGTCATAAAGTTGAAAGGAATTAATGAAAAGTTCTATTTTGTTGATAATAAGTAATAGTTGAAGTAATTCACAGATGTTTCTAGCCCAATAAAACCATTATGTGCAAGATATAGTCAAAGAATGTCGTGTAACAAATAATACCCACGTTGTCATTAAAGCCAACAATCACCAAGAAAATACCCAATAAGAGATACAAAATTGGTAAGCAGGACTTAAAATTATATTAAGCGAACATTAAAATATTACAAATATTGTTGCTCTCCCATTATCATGTGCCCACTATAGAATCACTAACCTACTCTCACTCAATCACGTTTTTATTGTCTTTTTTGACTTTGCTTTTTGGAAAATAATGTTGCCACATGTTGAGACACCATATCATACATCTTTAAGTCTTATTCAATCCCATTAATTCAAAATAAAACTATGCCAACAATAGCACAAAACTAGTTCTAGTTTTAGGTCCTTGGAAGTTGTTTAGTTCTCGGAGGCCTCTACCATTCATGGCTATTTGAAGTACATATTCGACGTTGTCTATCCAAATCCTTTAAGTGAGATCTCTCAAAGATGTACAATTTGATAAAATTTACTACCCGTAGGGAAAAAATTATGGGGAGGGGGCTACCGGGGTTGTAGCCCCCCTCTACCAAACAAAATATCAATTTTCTAAACTAAAATTATATACATATAATTAATTAATTAATTAATTTCAAAGATCTAACAATGCTTTTCCGGACTGGAACACTTTGTGTATAGTCATAATTGAAGGCACATGGGTGCATTATCTAGTCCTTGTTAAAAAAAATTGAGCTCAATCTCTCATGCCACAGAATAAAAAGACATTAACACAAATGCATTTGTTTCAAAATTCTAGAAAAAAAGAGTAACCAATTAGAAAGACACGAGTTCATTTACTTGTACTCAATGGTTCAAATTCAACTTCTTATTATAACTATTTTACATCTTAGCGCTCCTATTGTGGTTTTCTTGAATCCTCCACTGACTACCTCCACATCTAGTAGGAAGAAACACATCCTTCACACATTTGACCCACCATATCATAGGTATGTAGCTTCTCTAACTGCACTCACTTGACACCATTGCATGGTCAACCTTGTCATATATTTCTCCTTCCAACAATGGACAAATTTAAATCTATACTTATGAAATTTTGCATTTGAAGTTGTAGTCTCGTACTTGATTGCAAATAAGAGTCGAATACCCATAGAATTATTTGGGTTCATGAAGCCACTATCTATTCCACTTCTTTATATGTAACTCTCGTATCAGTGGATCATACATCAGCCACTTCTCTTTGATTAAAAATTTCCAACATATCAATGTTCTCCATTAGAAAGGATATTCATAATGATATATATCCCCTTGTGAGTGACTTGCATGACTCTACCTTACATTGATATTTCACTATCAACTAGTGTTCTTAAAACTGGGTTGGACTGGCATGTTAGATAGGTTGAACTTGGAACAAGGAAAAACATTAGTCTATTCAAGTTCAAGACCTATCACCCCCTCCCAAAACCAACCAAATCCAGCCAACTGACTAGTTCAATCGGTGGAACCAGTCCGGTCATCCAGAATCGGCCGGGAATACAGTTTTTTAATTCTTTCTATACCTTTCTATCCTCTTCAACTGTTGTGATTTTTGAAGTTTCCCCTACTTCATATGATATTATTTTTTTTATCATTTTTGTGTTTTTCATTTATCATTTTATTGAGTTTATACTTACATATTTTTTCCTTTCCCTCCAATTGTTTTGTGTATTATGTATGATTTGTTGTGTTTTTCTATTGTGTTTTCTTCCCATTGTATACACTATTGTTCCCTTGTGTATTTCTTGTCATATATGTGTATTCCATGTTTATTTCAACACCTAATAGTCTATATTCATGCAACATGTGTTTATAAAAGACAAAAAAGTACTACAAAAAAAACTGAATTTTAGTAAGTGTTTAATGAAAAGTGAGCATAACAAGCTACAATTTGTATTATATGTGAATCAAACTTCTATATTTTACATTTTTTCATATTTTGTGAGGATGGTGTTAAGACTTGATGTTGTTTGTCGTATGAGTTGAACTTTTATCTTCATCATAGTCAAATTTGATCATAATTGTTCATATCTTTATATCTTGCATATCCTTTTAGCATATCAAATATTAATATGACCACATTTCTGATGTCACCATTTGAACCTGTCAAACCACCGGTTGGACTAGTTAATCAGGAACCAATAGCCTTACTAGGTCAGTCACCATCCTGGTCCTGATAACATTGCTATCAATAAATCCAAGGCAAAAATGAAGAAAGACAAGCACAAGTTTTTGATGATGATCAGCAAGACAAAGGGGAAGTCTAAAGGAAAATTCAAATCTAACAAAGGTTCTAAAGCTAGCCAAAATCCCAAGTCTTCAGATCTCAAAGAAAAAGGTGGAGTGAAGAAAATAAGAGGTGATTGTCACCACTGTCACTAGCATGGGAATTGGAAAGAAAGTTACGCACTATGGTTAGAGGAACTAAAGAAGAAGAAGGAAGGCATTGATGCCTTCACTTCAGGTATAAACATGATAAGATAAATTTTATTACTTCTTCAACTTGGTATGTGATACCAAAAAAAGATCAAACATACTGATTTGTAAGATCTGACAAGAAGTAAATGTCTTCATGGAAGGACAAAGATGGACAAGACAGAGCAAAATATGCAGAAGCCTTAGTCTATATTTAAATTTATCTTAGCCTAATGGCCATGTAATAGAGTTAGTATAACTTCTATTTCATTATGCCATCAAATGGAAACATTTACTTTTATGACAAGGATGATTCAATAAAGTGTGATATTAATGATTCTATTTCAAAAGATATGATTTTACATGGCAATGCCCAATCATGTAAATGGTATTTGTATGAAAGATTTTAAGAGAGATGCTTAGAATGTTAATACCAAAGAAATATAATTGATAACTTAAGATTATCATTAGCAATAGTCACTTTGGAAGTACACATATGAAATGCATGTCTAGAATACATACTGATGTTAACCAGATTCCCTTGTTTATTTAACCTAAGGTAACATGCAAAGCCTTATTTCCACACAAAGTGACATGGCATCCTTCGCTAAAAGTAGTGGGAGGATAAGACTTCCATCAAACCTCATACATATGATGCATGAAGATCTAATGGAATAAATACTATTGATAATTACTTATAATTCATCTCATTTACTGGTAATATAATCATATGTACCAAGTAAAATAGAAACATTAATCTTTTAAAATGTTCAATGAGATTATAAATAAAATATGACTTTGATGAAAGTATTAAGAAACTTTGATGAGATCAAATATGGAAATATTTTGCATCAATATCTTGATAACCTTCAAGGAAAGAACTGTGTTAATGTATCACAAGTCAAATTGATTTGAACATAATGATTTGTCAGAATGAAGGAATTATACCATGATGAGTCATGATATGATTATCAATTAATCTACTCTTCTTATATCCTCACTGATGTATACCGATCACTTCTAAATGGTTTATAAAGACATCATATATGATATAATTTGGGAATGTCCCAATACATCTAAGTATTCAAACTTCCATTAAGAAATTAGTTTCTTGAGAAAGGTTCATCCAATGCCATGACTGTTGAATATTACTATTAATCCCAATCCAATGACATATTTGTTTTGTTAATATGATAATTGAGTTCCTAAAGAATCAGTGGGAGTAAAAGTACAACTCGAAATGGTCAAGATCAACAAGAGGGTATAATGAGAATCATGATAATCACAAGTTGTTGTGGAATCTCAAGTTCATTATGTAACATAGAACATAATAGTTCTAGTAGAACGCATCTGAAATTGGAGGATTGTGAATCCAACGATTTAGATGGATTGGTCATATAGGACGAGCCAACTAGTCAACTAGAAGTTATTTATAAGTAATATAGAATCCACATAAGCTAACAAGGTAGGACCTTGATAGCGCCACCTAAATGGGTAATACCTAAAAGGTGCAATAGGGTCTTGTGGAAAAGACCTACATGGATAACATAAAAGGGCATATTGGTTGAATAATAATTTCAAATCAAGTTCAAGTTGTTGGACATGATAGAAATTCATTTACCAATTGTTGAGCTTGTTATTGTAGTTAGAATAGATTGTGATATTTGTCATATGCATACGGGCACCGAATTCCTTTATAGAATACTTTAGAGGATGTGTATGTGACACAACCTAAAAGGTTTCATAACTTCAAGAATTCAAATAATGTCTATAAACTACAAGGTTCAATATGGAATTAAAACAAGCATCTCAGAGATGGGATCTTTTGACTTGACTAGATAGTCTAAGAGTTTGACTTGAATAAAGATAAAGAATGAAATTTGTGATTACATACGATTTAGTGGAAGCATATATGGATATTCCACATATGATGAGTAATCTAGATTAGTCTCTCATGAACCATATATTCCAATTCTTATAAAGAATGGAAACATTATGAAAAGATACCATATGATGGATCTATCATGAACACTATAAAAACACTTATTTCATGTAATCTTATATGTACTGGAAATGACAAGATGATACTTAAATCCAATAAGGGTTATTGGAAAGTCATTAAGATATCTATTAGTACTTGAGAGGTACTTAAGAATAGATTCCTAGTAAATAAGGATAGAAATAAAAGAAATAATTGGATGTAAAGGGTTACATCAATGCAAGCTTCCATAGTGTCAAAAGTGATCACAAATAAAATATGTTTGATTTAAAAGGATAAGTGTTGATTAGTTGGAAAGGTTCCAAACTAACAACCATTATTTCTATTGTATAATAGAAGCCGAGTATACTTGTGTTATGAACATAGAGTAATATTAAATGGATCTAAGGGTTCACATGATGAACTTATAGATGTTCCAACCATTGATGACTCAGTAGTGATATTGTGACAAAAATGAAGATAATTGTTAGACATGGAGTATCAAATACCATATTACGACACTTCTGTCTCATACGAGAAATTGTACATCGAAGAGATAAGGAAACATGCAATATACCAACTTCTCATTCATATGATGATTGACATGGCATATACCATATAGGATTTCATTAATACTAATAAAGGAAAACTTCCAATTCATCTATTTCACTCAGTTATGAGATAATGAGGATACAAAGTGAATGTCTATAGAATGAGAATACTCAATGATGTATGTCTTCAAGTATTAGCCTTGGAGAATGAGATCATACAAATGTTAAGAGTTTTTACATGATTCTCATGTCCCTAGTCTATTGTTACTGTGGAAGGTAGATAGACACCAGTAGCACATAAGACTAGATTGTGGGTTGCCTGATGACTGAATCTCATTAATCATGATATGGCAATATCAAACCAAGCACACAGATACATGTTAGGGAATAGTGTATTGGACAGACCGACCTTGAGAAGTAACACATAAAAACCATCATTGTTGGTCATATTCATCTCTCGTAGTGAAGGTGGTAATTGTGATTCTTAGACCTAAAATTACTGCACTCGTCACATGTTGTTGGGTATGATTTGACATCATCAAACACAGACCTAAAACATGGGGTGTTATAAAGGTGAAGATTGGGTGACTTTGACACATGGGGATAGACTGTGAGTGATAGATATGGGATTTGTCCCTCCTACTGGAGTATGATATCTTGGTCACTTGATAAGTGAGATTGAGAAACCCATGCGCATGCACATGTCAATCAACAAATGATATTGAGGTCACATTATCTCATATAGTATGCCCTTGGTTCAAGGAACATGGATATAACATTAATAGGGTGACCATCCATGCCTTGAGTTCATGCTAGATATTAGACACAAAGGAATTATTCAATCATTGTAATAGCTTACACAGGTTGTAGGTTGAAGTCATTCTCCAACTTTCCATTCACTTGGGTAGCACTATTGTCCCATGAGGCACCACTCCTTGCTTGTGATGTCATTTGATAGTTAAGGACACTCACTGCCAATGTGATATGTGACATATAGGGTCACACACAAAGGAACTCATCTAGATAAGGAGTTTATGTTGAATGATGATTAGATTGATTGCTAAAGTGTTTAGGTATTCAAATCACACTGCAGATCAAATGATTGGATGATTGGTTAGCCAAATGACCCTCTCACTAAGTGATAAGGCCATTTGGGTAGTGACACGAGCGTCTCAAGTGTTAAGACAATCATTTGGGTTGTCATGCTAATTAGAGTTCGAATTGACTAAGTTCTGCCTGTGAAACAACCGTTTCAATGTGATTGAACTGACCGGCTCATCTCAGACTCACCAGATGGTCTTCTGGGTGAGTGAGACATCACATGGGTGTGACAAATTTTTTGGGACTAATGAATATTCTATATGTTTCCCAAATAGTTTTGATTGCACATTACTTATGGTGCAAGGAATTTATATGGGATATTAATTGGAATAAAAATAGCCACATTTGTGTGTGATTGGGAAACTCCCAATCGGCCATTTGGCAGTGTGACATGACTGTCTTGTGTGACCTAGACTATCTCACATGACCATATGACCATATGGTTCATTAGATGACAATCTTATGGTTCGTAGGTTGTGAAAATTCAAGATGTTCCAGTCCCTTCCACTCCAACACACATCACGTACAGACTGGGAACCCTAGCCCAAATCCCACCTATAAAAAGTGGGGTGTCGGGGGTTTCCAAGAGCACAACACAGACAACTGAGAATCAGTTCCTTTGACAAGTATTCTCCTCTCTGGTTGTGGTGACCGAGAGATCCCAAGCAAGTCCTACCCAACAAGGGAGGGATAGCCACGGGAGAGAACAACTGACAATTGTTGTTGTGGGATAGAAGGTTGGTTACTAGTACACCAATGGGAGGGACAACTCATTCGTGTCTAGTCTAATTGAATGAAATGAGTTCTATTTGGTCTGTGTGGAATGCTCTAGAGGCACACATTTTTTTACTATTTCTAGGAGGACAATTGTAGCCTGCAGTCCGTGGGAGACCATAGAGGCGCTACATAAGTTATCATGTTCGTGGTGAAGACCAGGAGTTGCACAACCATCGTCTAGGGGAAACTTGTTCACAGTTGCATTGAAGAGAGTTTTATCACTGTACTTGCTCTAGGACTAGGTATAACTCGCTAAACCATCCTTCCTATTTCATAGTAGTTGACGTGATCAAAATGTAATGGGAATAAGGATAGATAATTTTTTTGTTTTCGTTACTATACTCTATGCCCATATATCCCAACACTTGCCTCTTGAGAAGTCCACATGGACCACCTAGAACTCTTGGTTTTATAGTAGAACAAATAGGAAGGAGTTGTCCCGTCCGTTGGTGTACTAATCACCAACTTGTTGTCCCATAATTGTTTCTTCCTTGCTATCCCATAATTTAGTGGGTAGGACTTACTTGAGCTCTTTGTTGGTTACCACAACTAGAGAGGACAACATTTGTTATATGTAATTGATTTTTATTATGGGAAGCCCCCAATAACCCTTTATTTATAGGAGGGTTTAGGGTCTAGGTTCCCTGACTGTTTGGAAATGGAAGAGACGAGAAGATCATGAATTTTTGCAACATGCGAGCATCCAACTGGTCAGTTAGTAACTAAACTAGTCAGTTAACATGCAATCTGATCAGTTCACACTCCAAATGAATCATTTCACCATATTTCCCAATCACATATGAATTGTCAAATTGGAATACATTTAATGCACAACATGATGTTAGCACTAATCCTTGATGCAATCAAATTTCTCCATGATCTGGGTGACTCACCCACATGAACTGGGCTTCCCACTCACCCAACAGGGCAGTTGGTGAACCAAGCTGGTCGGTTCACTCTCTAGTTTTGTCATAATTTCACCAATTCATTATCCAATCCACCTGACACTCCAACCGATCATCTCCATACTTGAACTAGTCAGTTGGAAGTCCACTCAGTTTATTTGTTGCTTAAATTGAGTACCTAAAAACTTTAATAATCAAGAATCCAATCATAATTCATGATTAAACTCCTCTTCTAGATGAGTTCCTATGTGTGTGACCTTATAGGTCCCATATAACATTGGCAGTGAATGTCCATAACTAGTTTATGACATCACAAGAAAAGAGCGGTCCATAGTCACACATCAGTGCTACGCAAGTGAATTGAAAGTTGCATAACAACTTCAACCTACAATATGTGTGAGGTGCTACTCTGATTGTCTAATTCATTTGTCTCTAATATCAGATTAAACATGGGGCATGGAGTCATTATTCTCTTGAAGTTCAATCCATGTTGCTTGAACCAAGAGCATACTGTTTGAGATATATGTGACTTCAATGTCATATATTGATTCACATGTGCATGTGCATTTGTTTCTTAGTCTCTCTTATCAAGTGGTCAGGATATAAAACTCCAGTGGGAGGAACAAATCCCATCTACATCACTCAAAATGAATCCCCATGTGTCATAACAACCCAATCATCACCTTTATGGCAATCCTTGTTTAGGGTTATGTTTGATGATGTCAAATTATACCGAACAACATGTGATGAGTGTAGTGACTTTAGGTGTAAGAACCACAAAAACCACATCCACTATGAGAGATGAATATTACCACCAAGTATGGTTCCATGTGTCACTCTCAAGGTGTGTTTGACTGATACATTGTTCCCCATCAAGTATTTGTGTGTTTGGTTTGATATCACATATCATCACTAATGATATTTTGTCATCAACAAACCCACACTCTAGTCTTGAGTATTAGTGCTATCTATCTACCATCCACAATAACAACCGACTAGGGACATAATAATAATGTACATACTCTTAACATTTGTATGATCTCATAGTTCAAGTCATGTACTTGAAGACATACTTCATTGAGTAATTTTCATTCTTCCGACATCCATTATGTTTCCTCATTATCTCACAACTAAGTGAAAGAGAATGAATTGGAAGCTTACCTTTATTATTATTAGTCAAATCCTTTATATAAAGCCATCACAATCATCATATGATTGGATCTCTAGGCACACATACCAACATGATTTTCATCATAGATTTGGTTTTTTCCTTCTTCATATGTGCTTCAACTATCCTCAACATGCCAATAACTCTGACAACAGCTTGTTAAAATCCTTCATTTTGTAGTTCATGAAAAAATAGTTGTATTATTCTGGCAGTGACTGTACAATCACATTTGTGGCCAACTCTTTTCTTAAATGAAATCCCAGTCTATCAAGGTTCTACCTACCCAATCAACTTGAGTACATTAGGACCTACTAGATCTTCTTATGTAATATTGCACTTGAGCAATGCCTTTGAGACATCATATCTATCTTGTCTTTCCAGATCTTTGCATATGTTCTTAAGATATGTTACCATCTCAATAACATCTACGTTCTCATTCTGTCTCTGCAACTCATAGTTCATTGAGCAACTCATCAGGCATTTGACATCCACAAAATCTTCAGAGTGATTCTTGTAAGCATCCTTGACAGTCTTAGGTGCAGTGGGAGCAAGTTCATCTAGATCTAGTGTATCCAAGACATAGATCTTGCACTCTTGAGTGAGAATGATTCTCAATGCCTTGAACCAGCAGTGGAAGCTATTCACATTCAGCCTGTCCTTACTGGTCACAAAGAAAACGTGTCTATGTTTGACATTAGATTCTACAAAAGAAAATTTTCAACTTTTGTTAAAACACTTTTGATTTGTTTTAATTTGACAAGTTTGATAATATTAATATGGCTTTTAATTAACTATCATTCCCACTATTTTGTTCAAATTGATAGCACTCACTACCAATGTGGATGATTGCAGTGAACAATCTTCTAGTGAGCCAAGATCCAACATAACTTAGTTATTACCCAAGAAATGCCAACGTCCATAACCAATTATTAAGCAAGGAAACATTTCCTAATTGCATCTCATACAATTCTAGGATAGACGTTGTGTAAAAGTCCCAGCCAAAATCCATATGTATGCTTCTAGGCACATAATATTATTAAGGTCACTTAGTTAAGCCTGACCCATAATACAACATGATAAAATATGCACCCTTCTAGGATAGACCCACATATCTACCATCACACTTCCATGAGATAGATGACACACCACTCTAGGGCACGTCCACACTTGGTCGATCAATCTTTTTAGTTGTGTTGCTTGTGGAAAATATCTTAGACTTAATATTTATTGATGGATTTTATATATAAGTACATATACATATCTAATCACCACATACTTATAATATGTATTATATACATGCCTTATTCACAAATGAAACAATCATAAAATGTATGAGCGATGGTTATGGACATACTGATGCAATTGTTTGGAGCCAGAAAAATTCTACCACCTAAGGTCATACATCTCATGTAGGAACATGTGTTGTGTTGTTGGGGCAGGTCAGTCGATCAACAAGACCCTCTAGTCAATCGGTTAGACTCCCACTTGGTTGATTCGATTCCTCTGGTTGGTTGAGTACCTTAGGCTCATGCGGTATACTAGACTCTTCTAGTCAATTTGATGGGCCTCTAGTCGGTCGACTACCTTAGGCTCATGCGGGATACTAGACTTTTCCAGTCAATTTGTTGGGCCTCTAGTCGATCAATTTGATCCTCCTATCGTCTAGCCTCCTTGGTCCTCCAATTGATCGACTCAACTCATGAGAATATCTTCTCTTTCCAAAATAGAAATTAAAACATCCTATTCCATATTACATTATAAAAGGGAAAACCTCAACTTACATTCTAGGGAAGTGTAGGAAGAATACAATTAATTTATATTTTAAAAGGATGGGAGAGGCTCAGTATACAAACTAAATTACAATAGGAAATAAACCAAACAATCATGGTTGCACACCCATAGGGGTTTTGGCCATAACCACGTGTGCATCTACCATCAAACCAATTTAAGGAGAAATATATATATATATATATATATATATATATATATATATATATATATATATCATATCATATCATATACTCACACACACACACACACACACACACACACACACACATATATATATATATATATATATATATATATATATATATATATATATATATATATATATATATATATATATATATATATATATATTGGGATCATATTTTGTATTTAATCAGATATGCACATTCATTTTAATATTTGCATTGTATGTTATAAAATAAATCTGATTACATCAATTTATATCCATGATTGCATTGTAAATTGGTGTGGCTCTAATACCACTGATGGGGAATAGGGGAGCCAAAAAAGGCAGTCAAAACAATTTTTTTTCCCTATTCCTTTAGCAATAGATCATGTCTATAATGATGTATCTAGTAAAGAAGGTAGTAAGAGGTATACCTGATCCTAGAGAAAGTCCAATGACTACTCTTGCTTGATGATGTGCACTCTCCACAATATGCACACGAACGATTGCTAGTGACAAACTCCTAGTACAGCACCACAGATGGTGGTAGTTGTTGTCCTCCTAATGTGGCGAGAATGGTCTTCGTGCCTCTATGTAGTCCAAATGGACCATCAGTAACTCCATGTTGGGCTACCAAAGTAGACTTCAAGGAGTAGTCCCTTTGAACCTCAACATGCTAGCATTGACTTGCTCTCCCTTTTTTTCTTTCCCTTACTATCTCTCCCTTTAATGGGTAAGACTTACTTGGGCTCTCGCTTTACCAAAGTTGTGAGATGACAACAATTGTCAGTGCTTATTGTTGTGTTTCTGGAAAGTCTTCACTACCCCTCTATTTATAAGAGGGCTAGGGCCAGGGTTTGAAGATTAATTGGGAGATGAAAAGGCATATTTTCATGAATTTTTGTCTACTGCATATTATGAATCGGTCGATTCACTTCTGAACCGGTCCGTTCACATGTGAATCGGTCGATTAAACACTTGAACCAGTCAGTTCAATATATTTTCTATTCACAAACATATCATCTTTCAATGTAACTATTAATTCCCAACATGGCATCACAATCAACCATTGATCCAGTCTTATAGATCACTCAACCGGTCGATTCACATTCTAAACCAGGTGATGGATATTCTAAACCAAATGATTCACTTCTAAATCAATCAAGATTCCAATTCCAGTTTAACCAATGTATTAAAAATGTTATTCAAATTGAATAATTAAACACTTTGCTAATCAAATTAAACCATATTCATGAGTACACTCCTTTTCCAGGTACATCCTATGTGTGTAACCCCATAGGTCCCAATTTATGTTGGAAGTGAATGTTCATAACCAATTTATGATATCACAAGCAATGATAGGTATCTAGAAACACATCATTAATAAACAAGTAATTAGAAAGATGGAGAACAACTCCAACCAACAACTTGAGATCAGTGCTACAACGATCATATAGTTCCTTTGTCTCTGATATCTAGATTGAACGCAAGGCATAGAATAATCATCTGCATAATGTTCAATCCATTTTCCTTGAACTAGAGTAGACAATATGAGATGCATGTGAGCCCATGTATCACATATTGAGTCATATGAACATGGCCATACATTTCTCAGTCTCTCTTATCAAGTGGCCATGATATCAATCTCACGTAGGAGGGACAAATCCCATCTATATCACTCATACTTAATCCTCATGTGTCACAATGCTTTCGAACATCACCTTTATGGAAACCCTTATTCAAGGTCAATTTGGATGATGTCAAAATGCATCAAACGACATGTGATGAGTATAGTGACTTTAGGTCTAAGAATCACAATCACCACTATCACTATAAGAGTTGATTTTGACTACCATTCCATGGTCTCCATGTATCATTGTAAAGGTGGGTATGTCTAATACATCGTTCTCTAACATGCATCAGTCAATACACAATCCAAACTTATGTACTATTGTTGTCTAGTTTTCTTTCACAATAGTATCTGACTAGGGACATAACAAGAATGTGTGTATTCATGTCATACATATAATCACATTATCCAATTCCTCATCATGAAGACATATGCCATCTAATAGCATCACTTTTTAGACATTTATTATATTTATGTCATCATTTCATAGTTGAGATAAACATAATAGACGGAATTACCTTTATCATTATCAAATCAAGTATATGGTGCCCCATTACAATCATCATATGATTGGATCTATGGTCATTAATATGAACACAGGGCGTCTTTAACTATTTGAACTAATAAATAAATATTTTGTGGTGCAATGTTTCAATTGTAGTGACCATGTAATTGCCCTAACCAAAGGTTTGTGGTGTCTATTTTGGAGCTGCCTAATGGTGTGGCCATGGGGAAAATATTCAGAACCAACTAGTGGTATATCAGACCATACAATCACCTAGATCAGAGTAGTGGGATCCCACTCCAGTACTATCATAGAGAAAGATGATCGCATTAGATAGGTTGTTGGAAAATTGGTATGTGTTGATGATCATTATATTAATCACACAAGGACTAATTTCACTAGATTAGCTGTTGAGGTCAATACAAGAGAACCTATCCACCTGACCATTATCATAAATTGTAGGCAATACAAGATAGAGTATGAATCTCTTTCGAATCTATGTCTGGAATGTGGGAAACGCAGACATTTTACAAAGGACTACTAAGGTTTTGATAAATAGATAGGTGATCCAGGAGGAACCCTTCCAATAGAAGGATGTGATGAAGCAAAAGTGTGATCGATAGAAGAGGAGGAAAAGTGGTAGGTCTACTCTGGAAAGAAGATTCTAATGAACACAAAACCACAATACAAGGAAACTAGGAAATCCCAATAGAAAGGAAAAGGAAATACTAACAAGTACCAAGTCCTACAGGAGAAGGAAGCAGAAGAAGGGGTGGTGGAGGAAAACCAATTGATCCATGTAAGAAACACTAGAGATAACACAGCATGCCAAAAGATCTTGAGGAATAAGAAAAAAATAAGTAATGAAATCGAAGGAGTGGTAAAGGACAACATGAGCCATAATGAGAAAGTTAGCATTAACAAGCCACAAGTAGAACAAGTACAGCCCCTAGGTGCAAAAACTAATAAGAAAAATAGTCATAAAATGGTGAACCCTGTTGATGATGAAGTAATCCAAGGAAGAGGTAATGTAATGGAAATACAGAGAAGCTCAGAGGTCGAAATGGTTGCAATTGAAGAAGATATACGCACCGACAACACCAACACTCAGATAATCACTACAAGAAGGAATTCAAAGGAGAAATGGGTTAGAAGTAAGGCTCCTACCACTCCTCTTAGCCACCCCCACACCACAAGAAGGAAATACTGAAAGGAAACTGCTGAGCAAGGAGGGATAGTTGGACATACCTATTAATTGCCCTTTACCTTCCAACCTCTAGATGATTAATATAGTAGTATGGAATATCAGAGGAATTGGAAAATATAAGGTCAAACACGCTCTCAAACATATTATCATCAATCATAAAATCAAATTGGTTGTAATTGTTATGCCCCGCATCTCAAGAGTGGAAGTAGTAGCCGTAATCAAAGACTTGGGTTTCTTTGGATCATATAGAGTATAGGAGAGAGGCTTGGCATGTAGAAAATGGGTCTGTGGAATGACAAAGACTGTAATGTCCTGGTCATTCAAAGTCACAAATACTATATACAATGTTGCATCAATAGAAACATGGATATCACCTTCATCTATACATGCCTTAGCCCAAGTGATAGACCAATCATTTAGCAAAATTTACATTCTATTAGTCTAAGGACAAACAAGCCAAGGACTGTGATGAATGATTTTCATTGCACACTTTCATTGGATGACAAGATTGGGAGTAGTAGATTCAACTACAACGAGGCCACAAAATTCCATAATGCTCTCATCCTCAAAGGACTTATTGATATTGACATATCTAGTTACAATTCACCTAAGAAAAGTAATATTACACAAAAAATTAGATAGGTTTGTAACTAATACAGTCTGGATCCAAAGTTATATAACATGTCTGGTGATATTATTCCTTGGATTTGTTCATATCATAAACCAATTACCATCCTAAAGATCCCACAAGGAAACTAGGTTACTCACTTCAAGGTAAAGGCATCTTGTCATGCTAATCCTGAGTTCCATATGATTCTAGACTCATTCTGGAATAAAGATAATATGTTCCATGTTGCCCTTAAGAAAGCGAGACATCTGATTATGAAATGGGATAGACAGAGCTAAGACAACATAGAAAGAAAAACATAAACTCTTCTCTAGCATCAGTAACATTCAAAAAGAGATGGAGAGGACCTACTGTTTAGCAAGAAACCAAGTTTGTTCACAGCTTGAAATAGAACATGAGAACTTAAATCTAGACGAGTCGGAAACAAATAACTCGTGTTAATTGTAAATAACATGGCACAATGATAGCAAATTCTATCATGCCTATGTCAGTAGTCGAAGGATAACTAACCTAATATCTACACTCCTTTATCTAAATGGTATTTTGATCGAGGGTGATGAACTAAAAAAGTTGGTAAATGAACAATTTTAGTCTTTGTTCATAAGTTCATCTTCTCCCACTAAAGTAGACTTAAACGCGCTACTAGGGTAGTTCAAAAAGATGTCTATTTCTCAATTAAGATAGATAGTTGTTGCACCTACTAAACCAGAGGTATGGGGAATTCTTAAAGACTCAACCCATACAAGGTTTCCCCCTTGAATGGCACTAACAATGCTTTCCTTAAGAAACATTAGAAGACGATCAGGCCCTTTATTACTAAAAAAATCATTAGAGACATCCCGAATGGAAATGCAATTCTAAATGATATACAAGATTCTTTCAGTGTACTCATCCCAAGGTCATGAACCGTACCAACTACTATCAACTTTAACCTATCTCCTTGAATAATGCCTGTCTCAAGCTACCATCAAAAGTCATAGTGGAATGACTAAAGAAGCCCATCACAAGCTGGATTCCTCTAAGTCAAACCAATATTATCCCAAGAAAAATCTCTGACAGTATTATCCTTGTGTAGGAAATCACCCAAAATATGAGTAGACAAGGTATTGCCCCTTTTATGGTGATAAAAGTGTACCTATCTAAAACTTATGACCACATGTCATGGTAGTTTATTGAAGAAACTACCTAGAAAGACAAATGTCCAGGTAACATAAAAAAATTAGGGTATCAACTCCCTAGCTTGTGGCACAACTAGCATCCTCTAAAATGGGGAGAATCTACTAGGATTCAAGGCCTCATGAGACTTGAGAAAAGGAGACCCTTTGTCCCCCTAACTCTTTGTCCTTTGCGTGCAAAGACTATCACAACTTATTGAGACAAGTGTGAACAATAAGAAGTGGAAACCTATTAAGATTTCACAACAAGGTCCTAGCATTTCATACACATGCTTTGTAGACAATATTATCCTTTTTGCCAAAGAAAATGTGGACCCACATGATTTTCATTCACATCTATTCCAAATAGTTTGATACAGCGTGTGGGTAACACATCTCTATCAAGAAGACAAGGATCTTCTTTGCCAAATTAGTTGATCAGCAAATAAGAAATTTCATATGTAAGAGTAGTAGGATTATGGAAATAAATGACCTGGGAATGTTCCTAGGAGCTTATATTCTCCACAATTGAGTCAAAAAAGACTACATATGCAAGTATCACAAAAAATATGGACAATAGGGTCAATGGATGGATGGAGAAAACCATATATCTAGCTAAATGTCTATGCCTAGCCAAGTATGTTCTTACAATGATTCTGACTTACTTTGTCCATATTGTGAGGATACCTATTAGCATACACAATGACATCGATAAAATCATACAAAAATTCATTTGGGGGGGAGGACACAAATCTAGCACAACCCCTCTTGTCGCGTGGAACATTGTCACCACTGGTATGGAAAATGGAGGTATGGGAATTAAATCAATGGCTGACTGGAACAAGGTAGTTATTGGAAGGAGTAAAAGGGACCTTATCTGTTACAACCTCAATTTTGCATACGTTTTCATAATTGAAATGTAATGTTTTTATGAATATGGACTTAATTGAAAAGGTTGTATGCTTTGCTTCAAAGAATGTATTTCTATGCAAAACTCCCTTTTGACAGGAATTTCATGGTTCCTATTATTAGATTAATCCAATAATGGATATAAAAGAGAAGAAAAGTCCAAATATTAGAACAAGATACAAGATAATGAATATTAAGCAAAGTATTTATGAGAATTATATAGAAATCTCTTGAAGGTGGCATTAATGGCCAAGATTGAGTAAATTTTGTTTATATGTGATTTCTAATGGAAGAAATAGGAAAAGAGGAAAAAGGAAATAAAAGATAAAGAGAAATCCTTGAGAGTAAATCTTTTAATAAAGAAATAAGTAAGATAATGAGAAATAATGGATGTGGACGCATCTAAAAGGATAATAAGCATCCTTAAAAAGGAATTTCGAAATATTAGATTTTCTTGGGGTCTAAGGAGTCCCAATGGAGAAGAAGAAAGAGAAAATACAAATAATATAAAGATCTTAATATGAGGATAATGTGTTATATAATTAATGACTTTTGGTATTATAAAAAATAAATACTTCTGTTATAAGGAAGTAAAACTTCATGGCCAATGGATTAAAAGCCAAGAACAAAGAGAGTAAAAGTAATAATTTTCAGATTTTCCATTATGTAAGTATTCCAAAAAGAGATTCCTTAATAACCAAAGAATATGAATAAATATGTAAATAATTAAACGTGAATTTACATCTTAGCAAGGAAAGTATGTTGTTATAGTTGATGGGGGACTTTTTCTCCTCGTGGGAAGGCATGCTAGGGTGCTGCTATCTATCCCTATATAAGGGGTAGACCCATAGCTTTGAGTTTTCCCTATCTCACACCCTTCTTCAACTTGTACCCCCTCAAATATTAACCAAGGGGGATAATGCAACTCCTAGAGTGACGAGGATCCAAGGATGGGAGTATGGACAAAGCGCAATGCTCCCACGATACCAGAAAGGAGCCCGACCATGCACGACGCTGCTCTGGCCCCTGCACGACACTGTAAGAGGTCTGCTGGCCGGCCGCACGTCATAGGTCTGACTTCACCACCCTAGCCATTGCTTGGGGGTGTTGCTGGGCATGGTAGGCGGCGGCGGACATAGAGGGACCAAATTCGGTGGTCGTTGGGGTCGGGGAAGGGGAGTTGGAGTCGCGCCAGCCTCTGCTACAACAGAGGCGGAGGGTTTCCACGAGGAAGAAGATGAGCGGGTGGTGTTGGATGGTTTTACCCCTCCTGGGTATGAAGAACTAGGTCTTTACACGGGAGCAAAAGAGTAATTCAGTTATAAATCGGCCGAGTTACGCAATGCATGGGATGGCTGACGTGTCAGCATCCCATTGGTCCAAGTATGTGAATCTTACAAAATTCATATTTAATTAATGGTAGCTCAGATTGGTATATATAATATATGAAATTTGCTCAGAAAAATATGAGGAATCTATTAAAAATAGATTTAGTGCCTAATTCCTCGTGCAATTTGAGAAGTAGTTAAAGTTGTCAACTTTAATGCATTAATGATTAAGAAACCCTAACATTGATGTGTATAAGATTGAGAAAGGTATTATGGGTATTTTTTATCAATATTAACCTATTGATTATAAAAAGGACACATTAGATCCAAAAGGATGATCTTTATGCATAGTTTAATGTAGGGTTCCATGTACTTGAATATGCTTTAATGGGTCTTAAAACCCTAATTTTGGTAATTATGACTCTTAATGGCTTTAATTGTTCAAATCCATGAATAAAGATGAGATATGATGATTCTAAGCTATTTTGAGTATAAAAGATTCTAATTGTGGATAAATACCCTTAATTTGGTAATTAGGGTTTTCTAGTAGATAAATGTGGAATTAGTGATAAATAGAGTTCATATGTGAATTGGACTATAATGAAATATGAGTTGTCAATTTGAATGAAACCAAAGATGAAAATTGGGTTTGATGATTTTGACATAACTTAAAAGGATAAAGATGGTAAAAGTGATATATTAGACTTAATTGACATTTCAGTATGCCTATGATGTTGAAATTAGGGTTTGTGGATTAAAAGAGCATTAAACACGATAGAAGCATTATGGAGGTTAAAACCCTAATAAAACCCTAAAGTTGGACTAGAAATCCTAAGGTGGAATCCAAGTCGATCTTGAGAATGTTTTGGATAAAATAATGAAAATTGGATATTATGCATTAATTTCAAGATATTGTTCATTGCTTGTTTGATTGTCTTGAATATTAATGCTTGGACATCAAGTTACTCTGGATCATGTATGTGGTTACACTTATGGTTAATCGCTTTAGTTTCACGGTGATTCCCGGATGTTTTATCGGTTGCCTAAAAATAACTGCTTGAATGACTTTTATTTCATCCAACTATAAAGTGACTATGATTATCACCTGAAATATGTATACCTAACTAGCTCATATCCTAGTCCTCCTCTGTGGATTTTCTAATGATCGAAAGGATGACCTAGTGCATGGTATACCTATTAGGTAGGACCATCGGGTTATCATGAGTTAGTGATTGGGCTACCTATGGGTAGTTCCATGAAACTCTTCAACATATCATGAGTTAGGGATTGGGCTACCTATAGGTAGTGCCATGCGACTCTTCAACCCTAGTTATTGATCTACCTATTAGGTAGGATCATGGGGGTTAGTTGGGATCTACCATATGAGAGGTAGTATCCATGTCCACTGCAGGGACAAGCGTAGAGGTTAGGGTATGTATGGATTGAGTAGTTATGTTTAAGATGTAAAGTTTGCTTGCTAAACCATAATTGCTTGCAATATGTTGTTACAGATAATTGTCTGATTTTTGTTTCCCCCACATACCGGCATATTCATTTGTTCTAACTGACGTTTTGTTTGTCTATGTTTTAGGTACAAATTTAAAAGGACAAATAGTAAAGCGGCATATTGTGAAATTAAGAAATAAAGTGCAAGGAGGATTAGTTAGAATAGAGTCCAGAGGTGGATTGACGTTACAAATCCAAGTTTTTGAAGAAAAAGGTATGTAAAGTTTTATTTTTATTCGAGCTTTCAGTATAGTCATGGTAGAATTTAATAATTGTTACTAATTATTTGTCAAATCTTTGATCCGGGAAATTGGGATAACGGCACTGACCTCTTGGTCTTCCTTAATTGGGGGTTACTGGGAGGTAGGGTTGTTACATTTTGTATCAGAGCATTGGTTCCTCATGAAATCTTTAATAATTATTAAATTTTACAAATTCCATAGAACCGAGGGAGCTATTAGAGGATTTTCTGAAAGACAGAGGTGTCTAGAAAGGATCACGTCCGGGGGATGGCAATATTTTCCTCTGCATCGCTAGTCGGAATATGAGGACTCCTAGATTTGTGTGACTGCCTATCCAATGTCTTAGGATCTGACTCCAAATATGATACCTTTAGGAATCTCTCATCTATTTTCATCCCCTATCCCTAGTTTTGTTAATATTATGAGGTTTAGGGTTTTCTCTCTCTTCCTCACCCTCTTGAAGTCAGGGTATGTATAATAACGGTAAGGAATCCTCCACCAAATTAATTAAAAGCATGTAAATAAGATGTCATGGACATAATCTTAATAGTTTAAGCGTAAAATAAATAATAGTTACATGCTTAGGTTGTATGACATGTGTTGTCATGCCCTCAGGAGAGACCTGAGGTTAGACCTTCTTGTCAAGAGGATGAAGTAGAGAGTTGGTCTTAGAGGAAGAAACCTCTATTAAAGGTAGAGACCTGGCATATCCTTTGAGGATGGTGATAAACCTAACTCTAAGTGGTGGTTGGAGAGAGAGAGATGGCATGATGAGATGGAGGTCATGGTCAACCATGTGTGTGGGTTGACATGCTTTAGGTTTTGGATACCTATGATAGTATGATCCATGTGAGGTTGGCTGACCTAGTACCTTTGGTGACCCAACTCTAGGAAGGGTCATGCAAGTTAGAGTGAAGGATAACTCCTTCATTAAAGAGGTTAGTAAAGAACTTATAGAAACCTTATGGGCTTATATGAGCATGGAATAGTATGCACCCAGAGTACGTTAATAGTACTAGCAATAGGTTAAAAACCTAGGCCTAGAGGGCATAATGGATAGCTTATGAGATAAGCATAAAGAGCTATGAGCAACCTTGAGTGAAAATAGGTTGATCATACGTTTCACCCCTGTGGGTGTATGTGTACGAGCTTGATCCACCTTCTTGGAGAACCTCTAGTAGTAAGGTTGTTTGTAGGGCTAGCTCTAGAGAGAGAGCAAGACCTGATCCAGTAGGATGGAAGCTTAGACTTCGGGATATGAGGAACCCTGAGAAGTTGAGTATGTTATGACCTAAGTGGATGGTCGTGGTTTCCTTATGTAGGGTTCTTATGGTTTCTTGGTTGTATTTAAGAACCAAACCCTAGAAGAAGGATGAGGATGCTAGTACCTATGTGTAGATGATATAGGTGCTTATCTTCTAAGGATAGGAAGAAGACTTCTTTAGACCTTGAGGAGGTTTAGTAACCAGTTCTGAGGCCCTATACCTAGTTGGTTATCCTTTAGGAGGACTCAACTCTGAGGTCTTTCTCACATAGAAGGATAATAGGAAGTGCATGCAATACCTGGTACATGCTTGGTTCGTGGTTAAAAGGTTGAGCATGCAGTTGGACATCAGAAAAGTGAACCTAGGGTTCCAAGACCTAAGAGGGGAAGTAGTGTACCTGATGCTCACACAGATGTTTGAGTTCCTACACATGGGAGCATGGAACCCCACATGTTTAGAGGAAAGGGAAACCCCTTGGACTAAGGTGTATGTTTGATGAACCCCTCACATATAAGTTGGTGACATGGGCAGGTATGATCTTGGTCCAATATTGAGGATTGAGAACAAGTATGACCTACCCTGGAGACCTAGTATGGTTTAGAAGGTGGTTTGTTTGTTAGCTATGTGCCTTAGTAGCTTGCTAGGGCTAAGTATGCTCATGTGGATATAAACCTTAGACGTAGAGACATTTGTGACCTTGGTTGCTATCAAGATGTAGTTTCCTCCCATCTTGGGAGAGGGACCCTTCTGCAGGGTATGTACAGCTTTTGTTGGGTTTGAGGTAACCTAAAGAGGTCTCATAGTATCTTGAGAAGTTAAGTGGAGAGTACATAGTGTAAGAATGAACATGTAGACCCATAGATAACCATCACTAAGTGCATGTGAATATGTTACCATGGAGGTAATTGATATGGGGCCTGACCGAGGTAGATAGGTCACCATGATCCATATGAAAGGATGTAAGTCACACCACGAATGCCGAGAGAGATGATGGATACTTGGGTAAGGTTTCACACTAGATATGTACTATGCTAGAATCCTAAGTCTATCCTAGGGTCAGGTAGGGATAAGATAGATGGGAGTAGGAGTTGCTTAATTCCCTAGTTGCACATGACCATAGGATTGGGAGGTAACAACCATCATTGTCTAATGGCCATGGGTTAGGAGAATGATCACCTTCATGAACTCATGGGACCCAAAGGGTAGATGAGGAAGGCACTCTCTGGATGCATAAGGGAAGAGGGATGACCCCAAAAATGTCGGCACCCTACAGACCTAGAGGAGATGACCAAGGATGGTATCATGACCCAAGTGGGTTTGAGGCCAGTTTTCCATGGAAGTAACCTTGATATCGAGATGTTCATGATGTAGGGACATGTGTTCCATGTTTCAACCTAGAATATAAGGTGTACCAGAGATGTGGGATGCGCCATCTCCACTCTTGGAACGGGAAGAACTTTGAGTTTGTACTGCATCCAAATGCTTATTTCCTCTTGTTATGGGGGTGAGAGATAGGGCAATATGCATGCCATACAGCACGAATAAAGATGATGTGAGTGGAAACATTGCTATGATGTACCCTTGTGGAGTGTAGGATGCGTGGATGGTTTACAAACACCAAGAGAACTAAGGTAGTCATCTTATGAGGATGTTTTTATCATGATCTATGTGGAATATATGAGTTATACAAGGTTGAGTTTGATAACCAAGAGGATGAACTCAGAGTTTTCTTGATGAAGATAGACTTATAGTCCTAGATGAGATAATAAGTGGAATACATGGAGGTGTATGTCTTCAACTTTACCTAACACATAAAGATGAAAGATGGTAATGGATGCTCTTATTGAGATGTAGCTTCCTAGTCTAGGTAGTTAAGTGAACCCTAAGTGGTGAGATATGTTTGGATAACACTCAGATATAATGAGATACGTTAATAAAGTTAGCGGTTGCTTGGTTAGCTTGCCTATGTCTTGCTGTGATAGAAGGATGGTGGTAGAACCTCAGATGCACTTCTCTGGAAAAGAAGGTGATGAAACCCACAACTAGAGTGTTTTAGGGAATCCACCATGAGGAATCATGACGTATAGAAGATCATGATTTCAAGTTCACCATACACTGTGGTACTATTAAGATAGTAAGTGGAAGTAGTACTTTGGATGCGTAAGATGAAGTTGCATGTGGCTTGTCACCATGCATGCCAGGAGGTGAAGGACAAACACCAGTAACCCAATGAGTTTATATAGAGGATAAAGAGTCCCTGAGAGGGAGTGGGAGTTCATCACTATAGATGTTGTGGTAAGTCTCCCTGGACCAAGGAAAGTAAGGATGCAATATGGGTTATGGTAGATCACCTTACCTAGATGACATGATCTAAGAGAAAGAGAGAGTACTATCGGGAGACAAATCCAGTTGAACTATATATATGAGAGAGAGATGGTTCAACTACACCATGATGTGAGTTCAAAAGTTCTTGAGTGTGATCTAAAGATTCACTTCCATGTGGTGGAAGTAGGTACATGAAGAACTCGATGCTAGTACAACTTATCACCCCTAAATGATGGTTAGTATGATCCAGACTAGAGGGTCTAATGAGAGCGTGTATGCTCATTCAGGGTGATACATGGAGACATTTCTTGTCTTATGAAAGTTTTTATGTTAGCCACCATAGCAAGTATTGGGATGTAGGAAGCTCTGTAAGGGAGGCTGTGTCGGTGACCGCTTCATTAAGATGATTTTGGTGAAGGGACCTCGTGAAGGTCAAAAAAAGACCACAGTGTGTGCAAATGAAGTCGCTTTGATCGTGTGATGGCTAAAAGAGAGCCCAGAGGCGACATGAGTCGTGAGCTGATGCAAAGAAGACTGACATGTAGTTCATTGTGGGAGAACATGTGATATGAAAATCATACCCTTCTAAGCTATAGCTGAGAAAGCTGAGTCCCCTATACATGGGTCCATTTGAGATGGATTGGTGGAGATGCTTGTGTGAAGCCTTACCCCTACGGATAAAGTGATGTATGATGTGATCCACAAGTATGATCTAGAGCACTATGTGAGGTACCCGAGCCATGTGTTGAGCAATGAACCTAGTGAGCTCCCAAGGGAGGCTAACTTACCCTGAGTCACCTATAAGGGTATAAGATACCAAGGTGAGAGAGAGATCAGGAGTAAATAATATGAGATGATAAAGGTTCTTGTGAAGCACCATGGAGAGGGTAAAGCCATATGGGAGCCATGATGGACATGAGGAACTCTTATCCTACTAGTTTGTAAGTTTGATGGAATTTTGAGGGAAAAATTCCTATAAGAGGGGAAGGATGTTACAACCTCAATTTAGCATATGTTTTCATAATTGAAATGTAATGTTTTTATGAATATGGACTTAATTGAAAAGGTTGTATGCTTTGCTTCAAAGAAGGGATTTCTTTGCAAATCTCCCTTTTGATAGGAATTTCATGGTTCCAATTATTAGATCAATCCAGTAATGGATATAAAAGAGAAGAAAAGAAGAAAATTCCAAATATTAGAAAAAGATACAAGATAATAAATATTAAGCAAAGTATTTATGAGAATTATATAGAAATCTCTAGAAGGTGGCATTAATGGCCACCATTGAGTAAATTTCGTTTATATGTGATTTCTAATGGATGAAATAGGAAAAGAGGAAAAAGGAAATAAAAGATAAAGAGAAATCCTTGAAAAGAAATCTTTTAATAAAGAAATAAGTAAGATAATGAGAAATAATGGATGTGGATGAATCTAGAAGGATAATAAGCATCCTTAAAAAAGAAATTTCGAAATATTAGATTTTCTTGGGGTTCAAGGAGTCCCAATGGAGAAGAGAAAAAGAGAAAATACAAATAATACAAAGATCTTAATATGAGGATAATGTGTTATATAATTAATGACTTTTGGTATTATCAAAAAGAAATACTTTTGTTATAAGGAAGTAGAACTTCGTTGCCAATGGATTAAAAGCCAAGCACAAAGAGAGTAAAAGTAATAATATTCAGATTTTCCATTATGTAAGTATTCCAAAAAGAGATTCCTTAATAACCAAGGAATATGAATAAACAAGGAAATAATTAAAAGTGAATTTACATTTATCAAGGAAAGTATGTTGTTATAGTTGATGGGGGACTTGTTCTCCTCGTGGACAGGCATGCTAGGGTGCTGCTACCTATCCCTATATAAGGGGTGAACCCATTGCTCTTAGTTTTCCCTGTCTCACACTCTTCTTCAACTTGTACCCTCTCAAACCCTAACCAAGGGGGATAATGCAACCCCGGGAGCGACGAGGATCTAAGGATGGGAGTATGGAGGAAGCGCAATGCTCCCACGACACTAGAATGGAGCTCGACCATGTATGATGTCGCTCTGACCCCTACACGACACTGCAAGAGGTCTAGCGGTTGGTCGTACGTCATAGGTCTGACTTCTCCACCCTAGTCGTAGCTTGGGGGTGTTGCTGGGCACGGTGGGGGGCGGCAGATGTAGAGGAACCGAAGTCGGTTGTCGTTAGGTTTGGGGAAGGCGAGCCGGAGCCGCGCCAACATCTACTGTGGCAGAATTGGAAGGTTTCCGTGAGAAAGAAGATTAGAGGGTGGCATTGGATGGTTTTACCCCTCCTGGGTATGAAGAATCGGGTCTTTCCAAAGGGGAAAAAGAGTAATTCAGTTATAAATCGGTTGAGTTACACAATGCATGGGATGGCTAATGTGTCAGCATCCCATTGGTCCAAGTAAGTAAATCTTGCAAAATTCATATTTAATTAATGGTAGCTCGGATTGGTACATATAATATATGAAATTTGCTCAGAAAAATACGAGGAATCCATTAAAAAAAGTTTTAGAGCCTAATACCTCTTGAAATTTGAAAAGTAGTTGAAGTTGTGAACTTTAACACGTTAATGATTAGGAAACCCTAACATTGATGTTAATAAGTTTGAGAAAGGTATTATGGGTTTTTGAATCAATATTAACTTGTTGATTATAAAAATGACACATTAGATCCAAAAGGATGATCTGTATGTGTAGTTTAATGTAGGGTTCCATGTACATGAATATGCTTTAATGGGCCTTGAAACCCTAATTTTGGTAATTATGACTCTTAATGGCTTTAATTGTTTAAATCCATGAACAATGTTGATATATGATGATGCTAAGTTATTTTGAGTATAAAAGATTCTAATTGTGGATAAATACCCTTAATTTGGTAATTAGGGTTTTCTAGTGGATAAATGTGGAATTAGTGATAAATAGAGTTCATATGTGAATTGGACTATAATGAATTATGAATTGTCAATTTGAAAGAAACTGAAGATGATAATTGGCCTTAATGATTGTGACATAACTTATAAGGATAAATATGGTAAAAGAGATATATTAGACTTAATTCACATTCTAGTATGCCTATGATGTTGAAATTATGGTTTGTGGACTAAAAGAGCATTAAACGTGATAAAAGCATTATGGATTCTAAAACCCTAATAAAACCCTAAAGTTCGCCTAGAAATCCTAACGTGAAATCCAAGTCGATCTTGAGATTGTTTTGGATAAAATAATGACACTTGGATGTTATGCATTAATTTCAGGATATTGTTGATTGCTTGTTTGATTGTCTTGAATATTAATTCTTGGACATCAAGTTACTCTGGATCAGGTATGTGGTTACGCTTATGGTTAATCTCTTTAGTTTCACGGCGATTCCTGAATGTTTTATCGGTTGCCTCAAAATAACTACTTGGATGACTTTTATTTCATGCAACTATATAGTGACTATGATTATTACCTAAAATATGTATACCTAACTAGCTTAGATCCTAGTCCTCCTCTGTGTCTTTGCTAATGATGAAAAGGATGACCTAGTACATGATCTACCTGTTAGGTAGGACCATCAAGTTATCAGGAGACAGTGATTGGTCTACATATGGGTAGTGCCATGCAACTAGTTAGCATATCATGAGTTAGGGATTGGGCTACCTATGGGTAGTGTCATGCGACTCTTCAACCCTAGGTATTGATCTACCTATTAGGTAGGATGATGGGGGTTAGTTGGGATCTACTATATGAGAGGTAGTATCCATGTCCACTTCAGGGACAAGCATAGAGGTTAGGGTATGTATGCATTGAGTAGTTATGTTTAAGATGTAAAGTTTGCTTGCTAAACCATAATTTCTTGCAATATGTTGTTACAGATAATTTCCTGATTATTGTTTCCCCGACATACCAACATATTCATTTATGTTGACCGACATTTTGTTTGACAGAATTTTAGGTACAAATTGAAAAGGACAAATAGTAAAGTGGCATATTGTGAAATTAAGAAATAAAGTGCAAGGAGGATTAGTAAGAATAGAGTCTAGAGGTGGATAGAAGTTAGATATCCAAGTTTTTGAAAAAAAAGGTATGCAAAGTTTTATTTTTATTCCAGCTTTTAGTATAGTCATGGTAGAATTTAATAATTACTACTGATTATTTGTCAAACCTTTGATTCGAGAAATTGGGATAACGGCACGACCTCTTGGTCTCCCTTAATTGGGTGTTACCGGGAGGTGGGGTTGTTACATTATCGCTCGTAGATAACCTCTATGAAAAAAGGTGCTTTGAGGAAAGTACATGAACTATAAGGGGCAACCTGGTGCACAAGAAACACCATTCTAGAGATCCATTGATGAAAACAATGAGCTCATCACCGCTAATACCACTAAAATTATCAATAATGGAGAAGGAACATTTGTGTAGCATGACCAATAGGTTCCTTATTTCGGAAAACTCATTGATGTGTGTATCAAACTAGTGGAGACTGAGATTTTAGACATGAAAGTTTTTAACCTAGTCAACCTAGATGACAGATGGAACAAATAGTTCTTACATGACTACTTGCCTACATAATGCATTGAAAGGATAATGAACCAACCCCCTCCAGACCCGACTATGCCATCAGATACTTGGGCTTGGATTCACAAAGATGAAGGCAACTATTCAGTGAAATTGGCATACAAAATAATACACGAAGTCAATTCTAACTTTCATGAAGATCCATGGAATACAATATGGAACCTTGGAACATTGAGCAAGATTTAAGTGTTTATGTAGATAATCGACATATATGTAATTATGACCAATATGATAAGAAAACAAAGACACTTTACTGATGACAATACTTTCCCTTGATGCAACTAGGATGAAGAAACAACCATACACACACTCAAAGATTGCATTTATGCAGGAACAATATGGGACCAATGCACTCTCTTTAGTAATCAGTCCAATATTCAAGGCAACTCTACCTATGAATGGCTACCTTTGAACATTGAGATCTGGCATGGAAAACATCTTCAGTAATGAAGAATAAGGTGAAACATCGTATCCGATAAGGATCAAGACATATGAGATAGTACTTGAATGTTTCATAATGGAAGTTTTAGAACCTACAATAGCAATGTGTTGAAAGAGTTCAAGACAAATGGATTTAGTGAGAGAGAATCTAGATTAGTCTCCCATTAACCATATACTTCCAATTCATGTGAAGAATGGAAACATCATGAAAAGATACCATATGATGGATCTGTCTTGAATAATATAAAAGCAATTATCCCATGTAATCTTATATGTAGTAGAAATAACAATATGATACTAAAATCCAATAAGGGTTACTGGAAAGTCATTAAGATATCTGTTAGTACTTGAGAAGTACTTAAGAATTGATTCTTAATAAATAAAGATAGCAATAAAAGAAATAGTTGCATGTAAAGGGTTACATTGATGCACGCTTCCATAGTGACAAAAGTGACCACAAATAAAATATGTTTGATTTAAAAGGATAAGTGTTGATTAGTTGGAAAGGTTCCAAACTAACAACCATAATTTCTATTCTACAATAAAAGTTGAGTATACTTCCATTATGAACATAGAGTAATACTAAATGAATCTAAAGGTTCATATGATGAACTTATAGATGTTCCAACCATTGATGACTCGGTAGTGATATTGTGACAATAATGAAGATAATTGTTAGGCATGGAGTATCAAATACCGTATTACAACACTTCTGTCTCATACGAGAAATCATACATCAAAGAGATAAGGAAACATACAATATACCGACTTCCAATTCATATGATGATTGATGTGGCATATACCATAAAGGATTTCATTAATACTAACAAAGGAAAACTTCCAATTCATCTATTTCACTCAGTTATGAGATATTGAGGATCCAAAGTGAATGTCTATAGAATGACAATACTCAATGATGTATGTCTTCAAGTATTAGCCTTGGAGAATGAGATTATACAGATGTTAAGAGTATTTCTATTCTTATCATGTCCCTAGTCTATTGTTACTGTGGAAGGTAGATAGTCACTAGTAGCACATAAGACTAGAGTGTGGGTTGGTTGATGACTGAATCTCATTCGTCATGATATGGCAATATCAAACCAAGCACACATATACATGTTAGGGAACAGTGTAACGGACAGACCCACCTTGAGAAGTAACACATGGAAACCATCATTGACTACCATATTCCTCTGCCATAGTGAAGGTGGTGATTGTGAATTTTAGACCTGAAATTACTGCACTCGTCACATGTAGTTGGGTATGCTTTGACATCATCAAACACAACCTTGAAACATGGGATGTTATAAAGGTGATGATTGGGTGACTTTGACACATGGGGATATACTGTGAGTGATAGATATGGGATTTGTCCCTCCTACTGGACTATGATATCCTGGCCACTTGATAAGCGAGACTGAGAAACCCATGTGTATGCACATGTCAACCAATATATGTTATTGAGGTCACATTATCTTAGGCAGTGTGCCCTTGGTTCGAGTAACATGGATTCAAAATTAATAGGTTGACCATCCATGCCTTGAGTTCATCCTAGATATTAGAGACAAAGTAATTATATAATCACTACAACTCCTCACCCAGATTGTAGGTTGAAGTTGTTATCCAACTTTCCATTCAATTGGGTAGCACTAATGTGCAACGAGGCACCACTCCTTGCTTGTGATTTCATTAGTTAAGGACACTCACTGTCGACATGATATGGGACCTATAGGGTCACACACAAAGGAACTCATCTAGATGAGGAGTTAATGTTGAATACTTATTGGATTGATTACTAAAGTGTTTAGGTATTCAATCCACACAACAAATCAACTAATCAGATGATTGGTTAGCCAAACGACCCTCTCCTTGAGTGATAAGGCCATTTGGGCAGTCAGACAGGTGTCTCATGTATTGAGATGACCATTTGCCTTGTCAGGAAAATCAGAGTTCAAATCAGCTAAGTTCTGTGTGTGAAACGGCCGATTCAATGTGTCAAAATGACTTCATCCTTCATTATGTCCTTACATATAATCTTATTTATAGGCCATTTGTTCACCATTTCATTATTTCTTCACTTCATATTCCTATTATCATATATATTATATTTTTATAAGGGTTAAATCCTTAAAATCACAATAATATTTTTTTTCATAGTGTTTCACAATGATTATTTCTTACTTAACAATATTCTTTCATGTTTTATTATATAATTCAATTTTAACATGATTTTGTGTAATGCCCAGTCCCATTTCTGAAGGTTCTAATAGAGTTTTGTCCTCACTCATGCAAGTCTGACTGGCCTAAACCACACATCCAAACAGAGTGGATCTAGAGTAGTCAAACTCTTAAATTTATAATTCCCCAAAACTCAGACCTCCACAATTATTATTTGGGGTCCAATGTACTAAATTAGGGTCAATCCACATGGATAAGGAGTGATATGTGTTAAGAACATAGAACCTTAGCTTGTTACACCAAAAAAAGAGTAAGATTAAGTTTGGTGTTCCTTAGGGAACAATGTTACTTAAACAATCAATGTAAGTAAAACAAGTAGACAAAGTAAGAAGCAAAACAAGATAACAAGTAGAAACAAAGGGGTGATACATCAAGTGTGGATGGGAACTTGGACTGGTTTTCACCATCTAAGGTCTCTTACTAACATGCAATGCTCAGACCCATTATATACCCTTAGAAAGATTACAAGCAATCATCATATATGTCTATTCCTTCCTCTCTCAAGCTTAAGATAGATCTAGATTATGTGGTTGTCTCTCTCTCTCGAAATGGAAAATAAACAATTACAACATAACCATATGACCATTAGCTTAAGCATTTTAACATTCTCATGCATTGATGCAACTCCATAACACTTACATATACTCTTTTGAGGAAGTAATAATCAAACATCACAAGATGGTAGATAATCATACCAGTGAAGCATTAAGACCAAGAGTATGGAGATAATCGTTGATAAGAGAATATATATTCAAGGGATATAGGTAGTTGCATGTTGGGAGAGCCATAGTGGCTACTCTCAAACCAAGATACATGTTTAGCCACTCATGGAGATGAGTAACATTACATATTGACAAGTACTTAATGACATGAGGGGAATTGGTGGAAGGGATGAACAGAAGAGATGAAAGAAAGAACAACTTTAGGGAGAAGGAGATGCACCAACAATGGCCTAAGATATCCAAGGTCAATGGACTGGGTTCCCTGATCTAGGGATGACACATAGGTGTAGTGGGTGCATTCCTAACTCTACTTCTCTTGGCAAAGAGGTTGGAGTACTATGACAGTGGGAAGCGTGCAACGTCTTCAGACTGTCTTCCTTCAGACTTAACAAACCAATGGATGAGTTGGTTGATGGAGGGATAATAGATGGAGATGGTTGTGGAACATATCCTACATTGGGTGAGGGTGGAAGCCCCCTACATGGACGCCCATGATTTCTATTTATAACTTAGATTGGCTGCTCATTTCTTGTGCCACAAGTTTTGCACCTAGCACATGTCTTGGGGCACATGCACAACTAACTTGAATGACTATCCCATAAGGTCATCATATCTTTGTGTACAACTGAGCTATTAGTTTTTTTAAATGCCATGTCTAGAGGCGAGCAGTCGGGCCATCAAATGTTTGACATTCATCCGATCATTGATTTCTTAGCCTGTACATCCCTTGAGTCTTTACGTCTCAAAAACCATCATATCTTCTGGATCAATGGCTAGGGGGTCAGTTGGTGGAATACCTGATGGCCCATCGATTTTCAGAATTTGATGGTTGTTATGGCTAACCGTGTTTGGGCTATCATTTCTTTATATCTAATGGCCAAATAGGATGATTGATGGGCCATCAGATGTTGGAAACTGATGGACAGTCTGGTCATCCAGGTGTCTAGGCTTTCATTGATTTTTAAGGAACTGACAGACACTACCTTCATAGTAGTAACCATACTCCTTCAAATGCCCACATGCAAACTAGTACTTATCTTTAAATCAAGGATTGAGTGGTAAACATGCAAATGGTAGAATGTTAAGGTGATCGAGCTTAACAATGAAGAGATTAGGGGTAAACTAAGGAATGAAAATTCCATAAAACCTAGATTATATCTTGTCTCAAGCTAATAGGTTGAATCAAAGTATTGAGTAATGACTACATGCTTTAATTATTTAGTAATCTTATTTGTATAGACATATCCATATGTCATCCTTAGGTCTAGATTTTTGTCTGACAACTTGATTCACATATTGTGTCCCCTCATTTCATTCCCTAAGATCTAGAGTTGTGTGCCCTTTGTGCCTACTGATGCCTTCCTTTTTGTGGAAAGGAGTTCTTCTTCATGATGTATACAATACCCTTTTCCTAGTTGAACTTCTGCAAGGTTCTTTCTAGGAGTATCTTTCACACCCAACTGTTATTTTAAATCCATCCTAGCTATTGTACTTAGGTGGTTTGAGGTTAAGGTCTTCTACCTTTTTTAGGGTTGCACAACCACGTACCCTACCATAATGATCGTGACCCAATTTTATGTCATGATGTAGTTTCAAGTGGTTATTTGAGGTCTCCTTTGAAAGGTAGGTGGGAAGTTTGCCTTCTGAGCTTGTTCCCCTCAACATCTTTTGCAATTGGCACAACTCTCAGGATTTTATTCCACACGACATTTATTCTTTCTCACAGGATTGGGGTGATAGGATTTTGTTTTAAGGATGTCGTCAAACCTCTTTTGATAGCTAAATGGGGATTTTTGTACTAGAAAGGGTACTTGTTTCTCCTATTAGCAAGGGTTTTTCATTTTCTAACCTGTACTAAGAGGTTATCATACTCAATGTGGACTACATAGGGTTAAATCCTCATTATTTCAGGGAAATTCTATGGAGAAACAGTATTCCTTGTACACAGTTTCTTGAGATAAGAGGCATAGAGACATGGTTATACATAAGAATTATTGTTAAGTGCATTAATGTATTACTTTTGAAATAATTACGATACAAGGCAGAGTGAGGACAAGAAGTTCTAAGGTAAGAGTGGTGACAACACCCAAGAAAATTGGACTCCAAATTTGCCTTTTTACAACTTCTAATGCATCAAAATTGTCCTTTAAAGATGCAACTTTATATACACCTACAACATTTTCATCAAAATCGGCCATTTGGCTTTTAAAAAATTTCAAAATTTTGACAAAATATTTGTCAAGATAAGTAAGGAAAGGTTAACATAAAGCAGTGTAGGGAAAACTGAATTGAAATTCAAAACTTGAGCATAAAAATGTACCAAGCTCGCCAATTCAGACGCCCCAAAATTATCATGTACCTTGTCCTTGGCGTGTCACAGCATGAGGTTGAGTAAGAACATAAGAGTTTAATGTTATGATCTGGTGATTGCCAGACTGATGTTAGGATTTCCATGGCATATGCTCCTTGAATGTGGTGATAGTAATCATCTTGGTAGAAATTACACCTTCTTGTATGTCGTAGCCAACATTTTCATCTAGAATAGCACGCAAAATCCATAGACGTTGGAGCTAGGTTGTTGGTGGGGGCTTCTGTGATAGAATTGAGGCTTTTCATATTGAAGTCCTCCTCCAGGAACTCCCCGTCCAAACATTCTTATGGGCTTGACGATCTTTGCGGACATCTGGGTTGCTTTTTCTCGGTGTTGCTTTTAGTCGTCTTGTGCAGAGGTTCCCTTTTTAGGCTAAATTCCACATCTAAGATGTTATATAAGATCATAGTTTTTGCTATTAAATCTACCCAAAGAAGTGTCCAATGCCCATCATGCAGAATGGGGACAAATATGAATCCTGGTAGATTGTAGTTCAAATGATTGATTAGATTTTGAAGTTCCCTGATTGTTTTTTATTAAGAATGTCATTGACAATGTCATAACACGCCATGTAGACATCGTCGATCTGGTCAACTAGAAGCAACTAACAAGTTTTCATGAAGTTAAACATCATATAACCTCTTAGTGTGAGAATTTCTTTGAGGTTTGGCCTACGGATTTGGACATTGTTTCATTTGATCCCAGTGACAATCTCATCTTCCCTTGGTCAGATTTATTCCATGATGAGCATTAGATCTTCTAACAATATCTTGTAGCATGTGTCCTTGTCAAAATATTCAAAAGTGTGATGTATTAGATGTGTAGTCACTAACTCTATTGTTTCTTCCCATTCACCATGCCTATCTTTTCTTATTCATCTATCTCCACTTCAGCTCCTTCATTAGACCATGCAAGTTCTTCCATCTTCACATTTTCCTCTAGTGCAGTCTATTCTGGTTGAGGTGGTGGAGTGGTTTTTGGCATTGGACTCGTGGGTGTTGCAGTTGGAGGGTTTGTAGGTTGGGGTGGAGGTGAATTCGTTGTTATCTAGGAGAGAGGGGAACTCGATTTGGATGAGGCATATTTGTCTTGTTGCAGTTTCCTAAGATGCTTTCGCCAAGGAACTTTGACAGGTAGGAGAACTAAGGAATGCATACTTCTTGGTATATCTTCCATGCGATTGTCATAGAGTAATCATCTTTCATGGATGATTTCCATGACATACTTTCCTATTAAAGCATGGATATTTTTTTAGGTATTTATTCAAGTAGAATTCCCTTATTTAGTGCTTCAATTGTTTACAGTACTATGAAAGTGTTGTCTCCAAAATCAAGTAGTTGTTGGGGCCCACTATAGTTGATGTTGAGTTCCTTCCGCTTTAGAGGATACCACTCGTACGTGTAGTGAATGAGACATTTTGAATAGGTTGGTATCATCTGTATAGTCCTTGTTTCTAGCTTCTCAAATATCATTCCTCCAAAAGGTAGGTCATTAATGTTTGGATTGTAGAGGGTGATGTGCCTCATGGACAAATCCACCCCAGTCAACAGCCAATGGTTGAACGCCTTGAAAGGTAGCATGATGTACTAAAGAGATCTAATTTTGTGTAAAGTTTCCTGTAGTTCTAGAGCCGCCGGTGCCGAGAAATTTTTCACATATAATTATATGGCTATGGTTGATGTGTCATTAAATATTGGTCCTATCATGTCCCTATACATATATTATTCAATAATTGTGCCACAAAGGACCTTGAAGAAGACTCTTCTTATGTTATATTTGTATCTGAAGGTTGATTGTAGGTCATTCCTCGTCAAGTGATATTTGTTCTTATTCTATAGAAAGTCATCAACTATCTAATCATCATCTAGAATGTCATCTAGTACATGGAGGGACATCCCTTCCACTAACGTCATGTCCATATTCTTCATTTTACATGGTAGTGGTGGCAGTGTTGTTGGATCAACACACATCAAGAGGTGGTTCTGGAAACTCAAAGTGTGTTGGTTTTCTTGGAGCATTGGCAAACATCAGGATTATGTTGTCCTCATCGTGCTTTAACATGTCCTCCTCCATTTACTCTACAAAGGATACTTGATGAGATTCGTCAATGATCAGTTCTTCTATTAAGAGTTCATTGATGAAATCCCCGTAGTTGTACTGAGGTGTTGGAATTTCATAATGTGTCAGGGGATCTAAGTTTTTCGTCATATCCTCTATCATCTCTGGTGCCTCCTCCCTTCCTTCTATTATCGAAATCACATCATTCGCAAATGTGGGCTCATCTTCTACAATAATAGTGGCATGCTCTATGATTGTTGGGGTACCTTTATCTCCAAGTTCAGTAGGTTCCCTTTGTTCTTCATTGTTGGTTGAGAGTGCCCTGGCGAGGTGGGGGAGTTAGAAAGTTCTTCCTCCCCAGTGGGTACTTTCCTATTCTTAAATAACTCTGAGTTGATTTCCTTGGAGGATACTTCTTCAATCACCTTGTAATATGTAAGTGGTGCATCCTTGTTGGGATGTACTTTTACTAGCACCATGTCACTTCTCAAATTCACATAGGCTTCATCTGCATCTTAGGGTAAATCTTTCTTATTATTACCTCATCATCGCTTTGGCAATGGTTCCTCGTTGGAGGGCGATGTTGGCATTGGCCCCTTCCTTGCCCTTTCTTTGGACCGTAATATTTCATTTTCTTGGCATAGGTAATCACGTGTCATGCCCGACAGGGCCTCCATCATTTGCACTTGATTTGTAGTTATCAGCTAGATCTGTTGAGGCAGGCCTTGTAGGCACTGAATTTCAATGGTTAATTTCTACACCTACAATGTTAGTGTAGATAAAGTAGTAGTGATAGATGGAATTTTTTTAAGAAGAGGTTAGGGCGATCTCATGGATGTTATCAATTTGTTGCCCTATCTTTATAAATCTTGCCACTATAGGAGCTTTTCATTTATGTTCTATGTTCCTTCGTGACTTGGCTTCCTACTATGGCACCTTTGCATGGATGGAGATTTCTTTCTCCCTATTGGCATGCAGGCTCAGCTCATCCGCTTGCCTTGATAAAGGTGCTTCTCTGTTGGATACCTCACATCTTGAAGATTTTAGGATAGCTGGTTGAGGTGGAGAATTGGTTGGTTTTGCTTTTATTCCAACCCTCATGTCAACTTCTTCGTCAGTAGGGGCATCACCTCTACCTCTACTAGTAACTTCTTTTGATGTAGTGTGGTGAGTTTCCATGCTGAAATTGACGGAGGGTTCTACTCATTTGTTTACTCACCTCTCTAGTTCTTTTGGTACTTCTGGCATGAAATTTCTGCCTTCTTCCGCTGAGGTATCCATGAAGTCAACTACAATACAGATTATCCTCATGTATCTCTAGCATTTCTGACTCGTAGAGTGACTTCCTTTTCTTGTTGTAGTTCCTCTAGTATAAAAATGATTGTTGTTATCACTGGAGGGTTTGAGTGCTCTTATTCTGGATATGATGCCTCATGTATGGGGGTACCTCTTCTCTTTGTAATCATTTTCTTTGGTAGGCAGATAATAAGTGTTTTCCTTTTTGGTCCAATAGTCGTGTTTTATATGTGCATAGTTTGTACCCTAGTTGATAATTGTTCTCTTATGGATTGGAGCGGCACAACTCCTCTTTTCATCTTTAGTATCTCGTCCTCCCAAAATAGCAACTTATCGTAGTAATAGTTACACATCTCTGGGAGTGGAAGTAAGTCATTCCTTTAGTAGAATGTGTAAGACATTGGTGATCGGAAGGTATTAGGTCATGATCAGACCATCCCCAATAGTCTTGTTGAAAAATTGTTTGGAATACCTAGGCAATGGGTGATGTAGGTGATCAATCCGCCCATGTAGAAATCCTTTGATCGCTCATGATTTACTATTTCTTCTAATTTTTTGATCATGATCCTCCTAAAGTTGACCAGTTTCTTTTCTAGTATACTCCACATGGTGTGGATTTCCATGCTGGTGACATTTCCGACATCGGTTCTAAAGAATAGGGTGTTGGCAAAAAGCTTATGCAAATTTCACATCATTACAGAATGCATCATTGAAACATTAGCCTTTCCTGAGCTGAACTTGAATTCATTTGACAACTTTTTCTAAGTCTTGTCAGTGTTGAATCCTCTAGCTTCTCTATATCCTCTAGCCTTATCCATTTCTATTGCTTGTTCGTTAGAGTCACTAAAGATGGGATTCAACTATCATTCAATGATTATGTAATCTTCTTTGATTATTTATACCACCAGTTTGAAGGGTCCCCCACACTCTATGGCTTCCTCTTTAGTAACCATCTTCTTCTTTAGTGAGACAAGAACTCCAGAGTGAGTTTGTCATATGAAGGTTGGTTGTTGAAGCAGATTTTGTACAACCCTACATTTTGTAGATGCTCCTTTACCCTATCATATATCTCTATCCTCTACAGGGTTTCCACATCTCTAAACCTTATGGCCTCGAGGGTCTTTTTGGAAAACATGAGCTCCCATGTATCCATATGTTCATCATCTCAAGGTACGAAGAAATTATCTGGTTGTTCTCTGTGGATTCCCTGAACTGCTTCTAGTTGTTTAGGTTCCAATATCCTGCTCATTTGCTTGGCTTATCTGTGAGAGGAGGGCTAAGTTCCTTTCTTTTCTTTAGAGTTTGGGCTTCCTCTTCTTCTGAGGATGCATACAATTCATTTCTCCAGAGGTGGGGTCCTCATCGGAGAAGCACACATTGGTGGAAGACTCTCCAGAGGTTGCTTTTTCTCTACAGTCTTCATCGTCCCCTACACTAGCACTGGTGAGGCTTGCTTCTTCATGGGGGTTGATATACTCAACTCCACCCTCTTCCTGATTGAGAGGTACATGCATTATAGTCAGTCAACTGGTACCTGTTTCCTTGCTATATTCTCCTGCCATTTTTAAAATTTTTATTTTGCAATGTGGGTATGACATACATCTGGAAAGGTTAGTCTCATAGTTAAAAGGTATGGAAAAGATCTGATGTATTTAAAGTGGACAGGCCAAAAGAACCAAAGGTTTTGGAGTTAAAACAACTGGTGACTCGATGGAATGAACAAAAATAATCTATGGTTCAAGAAAGCTGATGGTCAGATCCAAAGGATAAATATTCGATTAGAAAAACCAATTATTTTCCTTTACTATTAGAAAATGGAATAAAGAAGCAATGGAACTGAGCAGGAGGATTCCAAGTACCAAAATGATATGGTGGTAAAGAGTTAAAGGGCGGTGAAGCGTTACTTTCCATTGTGGGTCTCAAAAGAACCAATGGCAAAGAACTGATGGGTCAATAACACATAATAGTTAATCAAAAGTTTCTCCATAGGGCAAAGAACATATTTCTGTGAGAAGTAAGGAAAACAAATGACGATAAAGTATAGAAGGTTTCTTGGAGCAGAACCACCAAGTAAAAGAATAGAGAATTTAAGAAAGTGTAAGAGAGAACTGATGAGTCCTTTAGGTGGAGAAACTGATGGTTTAAAAGATACAAAGATCATAGGAAATATGGTTTTGCTTATTTAAGATCCTTAGTTCAGATGAAACAATGTTGCAACTTGTGGTTTATGCATGTGAGAGGCGATTATAGGAAAAACAAAGCATCAACACGTAGAACAAGGAAGGAAAAAGTGGAAAAGGATTTGATGGAGGAGGTGGTACTAGTTTCTTGAGCCCTTGACCGTCATGTTCCTCCTATTTCATCGAGCAACCATTCTTATTTATTGATTGCCTCAGTCTTCTTCTTCTTCTTCTTCTTCTGAGCTTCATTGACATCTTTATTCACCGTACTTCCGCTGGCTTGAGGTAGGGGATGACATTCGAGTTTTGAGGAAGATTAATTTAATCTCTAGTTAGGGTTAGGATTAGGTTAAGTGATTAGGTGGCTAGGTTCAAACCTCCTGGTGAGCCTTTATTTCGCGTACGACTGGTAAAAGTGGGAGGGTAGGGTCCTCTTTCCTTTTATAGAAATCTCCTCTTTTACTTGGTGGGTCCCAATATGTCCATCAGACCTTTATCATTGGTCTTCGTAAACTATCTGACAGTATGTACTTAATCAAAATCTGATGGCTCTGTTGCCTCCCTAAAGACCATCATTTCTCTACAACGTGGGTCATAATTTGATGGTTTGACGAATATGTAGATTCGGTAGTTAAGACAGGAACAATCTGATGATTCAAAAGTCTTTTGAAGGGTCTTCTGTGCTACCTTAAGTGATTACATTGCTCAAAATATCCAACTGATTGGTAGTTTCTAAATGGGCTCTGAAAAATTGATGGATCAATTGATTGACAATATGATGGCTTCAGAAACTTGAAGATTGGACGGCTAAGTGAATTATCAAATGTTGAAGATTCGATGATTTTTTGAAACCATCTTTTCATGATGATGGTTTGAATGTATGTCCATCTAATTAGTAACTCCTAAGATCTGATGGTGTCACAGATGCATATATTTGATGGCTCTTCAAGCAGTAATACTTTTCGATGGCTACACTAGCTTCTTGAAACTGATGGTTAAGCAGTGTACTCCAAAATATGATGGATTTTATCTTTTATCATTGAACGATGGACTAGAAAAATGTGATCCTATAGTTCTTCTAATATTGTCATCTGATGGTGTGCTTGTAAAGTATCGATGGTTCTTATGAGTTGTTCTTGTAATAGGAGTAGGAGTCAAGTTTTTTTTACCGATTTTATTCTATGGGCACTAGAAACTAAAAAGTAGAACATACTTGCCAGGAATGATGATGAATCATTGGTTATAAATTATGAATATCTAACTATTAAACAAGATATAAAGCATATTAGAAGTTTTAAGAAAATATTTTTAGGAATCCTTGGGTTGCTTCCCAAGAAGCATCAATTTGTAGACTTTCGCTTGACATTCTCTTGATCAATTATTTTGGACTTCTTATAGAAGTTTTGGTGGTGGTTCCTCTAATTAGAGTCCCACTCTTCTTTTGAATGCTTCATCTTCATGGTACCTCTTTACTCAGTGTCAATTCACTTTGAAAGTACCAGTATTTTCACAAAAGATCTCCATCAATCCTAATGGGTATATCTTTGATGTTGTGAAGGGTCTGAGCCATCTTGATTTTAGCATCCTAGGAAAGAGTCTAACTCTTGAGTTAAATAGGAGAAATTTATCCTCTTCAGACATATCTTTCATCTTCATATAAGCATCATGCTACACTTTTTTCCTTTGTTTATATATTCTTGAATTCTCATAACCATAGAGTCTAAGCTCCTTTGATTCTTGTAGTTGAAAAAACCTTTTCTTTCTTTCCAATTTTGGGTCCATGTTCAAGATTTTATTGCACATAAGGTTTTGTGCACTAGCTCAACTGGTAAGTGGCAAGCCTTTCCATGTATTAACCTGTAGGGGTGGTTCTATAGGTGTCTTATAAGAAGTATGATACGCCCACAGGGCATCATCCAACTCCATGAACCAGTCTTTTTTCATCCTCCCTACTGTCTTTTCCAGTATTTTCTTAATCTGTCTGTCAGATATTTCTTCCGGATCAGAGGTATATGGGTGGTAAGGAGTGGAAACCTTATGTATTACTCCATATTTCTTGATCAGTGCTACAAATTGTCTTTCAGCAAAATGGGATCTTGCATCACTGATGATAGTGAGTGAGAATTTAAATCGAAGGAAAATAGTCTTTTCAAACATTTTGATCACAAGCTTCACATAACAGGATGAGGTATCTATTGCTCCTATCTATTCCGACATAGTTCACCATCACTAGGATGTACAACTTACCACTAGAGGATGGGAATGGTCCCATATAATCTATCCCCCAAACATAAAAAATCTCTACCTTAATGCAATCCTACACTAGCATTTCATTTCTCCTTGAAATGTTTCCTGCGAGTTGACACTCACTACTACAGAAATAGCGTTCAGTGTCGCTTTTCTGGGCGTCAGTTATTAAGGAAAACCGACGCCTATAATATCAGACGTCGGTTATGTAGGCAAACCGACGTCTATATTTGAAGACCAGCCAGACACAGGTACCGCTTTGTATTCAGCGTCGGCTGACTATAACCGACCGATGCCTAAAAGCGCCCACGAAATCCAATTTTCGGACGAAAAAAATTTGGGCCACATACAACGTCGATGTTTTAACTATTAACCGACGCCTATTTAAAATGAAATTTTGCGCGAAAAGTTCCACTTTAGGTGTTGGTTATCCTTGGATAACCGACGGTGATAATGGTTCCCGCCAAATAATTTAGGGTAAAAGTTTTCTATTTGGGCGTCGATGTTTTACTAATAACCGACACGAAAACATAATAGGCGTTGGTTGTGTAGATAACCGACGCCGGTGATCAACTTAATAGACCCGATACCCGACTCTTCCCCCTTTCTTCCTGTTTCATCGCGACTTCTCTTCTGTGCTGCTGCTCACCGCCGTTCTCCCAAAATCACCCATCGTCGGTTGCTGCTGCTCGCCGCCGCTGCTCTGGTTCTCTTCTGCTCACTGGCGCCGCTGCCCGCCGCCCGCCGCTGCTGCTTCTTCTCCTGGTGCTTCTCCGGCCGGCGCTTGCTGCTTCTCCGACCGTCAATTGCTTCTGCCCGCCGCCCGCCCCCGGTCGTTTGTTGCTGTCGCTGCCACTGCTGCTCTAGCTCCTCCACACACTGCTGCCGCCGGCGGTCCTCTCCACCCTATCTCCAGGTAGCGCTACCTCTCCTTCTCCGTAGCTATTTACCAACTTGCAGCAAGCACGACCATGGTTGTGTTGGCCTACCACGGCCGTGTTGTCCAGCATGGCCGTGGTAGGCCAACACAGCCACGGCCGTGCTTGTTGTTGGTAAGGATATGAACAAATTATCATGTAATGTTTTATTTAAATCCTAGGATATGAACAAATTTTTTGCTTGCATATATTTGTGCTTCTAATCCTAATGTTCGACTTAATTTGGTAAATTTGGATGCATGTTGAATAAAGATTTAAACTTGTAAATTCTAGCATCCTAATTTGATTTGATTAAACCTAACATTGATGAAACCCTAACATCAATTGTGATGAAACCCTAACATTAATTGTGATGAAACTCTAACATGTACATATCTATTATTGTGTTTGTTGGCCTAGAAACCCGTCCAAGATTGACTCATTAGGAGTAAATCTTGGATAGTCCCCGGTTTGGGATTGTTCTTGAACACCTAATCTCACTTAGGATGTAAGTGTATAATGTGTATTGGGTTTTCGAGAAAATTTCGGCAGCATTTCCCCGTTTTTCTCTAAGTACATATGTACTTAGAGAACAACGGGGAAATGTTGCCGAAATTTTCTTGAAAACCCAATACACATTATACACTTACTAGTGAGATTAGGTGTTCAAGGATGGGATAAGTGGTACACATTTATTATATATAAGAATGACATCAAATGTGTTTGTTGGCCTAGAAACCCGTCCAAGATTTACTCATTAGGAGTAAATCTTGGATAGTCCCCGGTTTGGGACTGTTCTTGAACACCTAATCTCACTTAGGATGTAAGTGTATAATGTGTATTGGGTTTTTGAGAAAATTTTGGTAGCATTTCCCCGTTTGTTCTCTAAGTACATATGTACTTAGAGAACAACGGGGAAATGCTGCCGAAATTTTCTTGAAAACCCAATACACATTATACACTTACTAGTGAGATTAGGTGTTCAAGGATGGGATAGGTGGTACACATTTATTTATTATATATAAGAATGACATCAAATGTGTTTGTTGGCCTAGAAACCCGTCCAAGATTGACTCATTAGGAGTAAATCTTGGATAGTCCCCCGTTTGGGACTGTTCTTGAACACCTAATATCACTTAGGATGTAAGTGTATAATGTGTATTGGGTTTTCTAGAAAATTTCGGTAGAATTTCCCCGTTTGTTCTCTAAGTACATATGTACTTAGATAACAGCGGGGAAATGCTGCCAAAATTTTCTTGAAAACCCAATACACATTATACACTTACTAGTGAGATTAGGTGTTCAAGGATGGGATAGGTGATACACATTTATTATATATAAGAATGACATCACATTATACACTTAGGATGTAAGTGTATACCCTAATCTTTTCCTAATATATACTTGTTTCCTAATATATACTTGTTTTCTCTGATCATAGAATGGATAGATCATGGATGTCCATTCGTAATCGTTGCACCCCAGAGTTTATATATGGTCTTGATCAGTTTATTAGATTTGTCGAGGAACATAGGAAAAAACCTACAGATAGGTTCTACTATCCATGTAGGCATTGCGGTAACAACTTGAAAGTCAACACTGGTGAGGAAATCAAAAGTCATGTCATGTGCAACGGGATTGTACAAGGCTATATAGAATGGCACTGGCATGGAGAGATTTCAAAATCAAAACCAGTAGATGTTGATAGCAGTGCTTGGGTGGAAGAAGAAATTGCCTCCGATGACGTAAATGTGAACGAACCAGTTCCAGCAGACATCGTTGATGCGATTCTAGATAGTTGTAGGGTAGAGCACACCGATCCACCTCCTATCTTTAGAAACATTGTGCATGATGCTGAGATACCGTTATACACAGGCTGTGCTAAGTTTACGAAGCTTAGCGCTGTGTTGAGATTGTATAAGTTGAAAGCTAACAATAGATGGAGCGACAAAAGCTTCACTTCATTCTTGACTTTGTTGAAAGAAATGCTTCCTGAAGGAAACGAGCTGCCAATCTCAACATACCAGGTAAAGAAAATGTTGTGCCCAATGGGAATGGAGGCCAAGAAGATACACGCATGCCCGAATGATTGTGTATTATTTCAAAAGGACTATGTAGATTTGAAAGATTGTCCAAAATGTGGTGTGTCACGGTATAAATTGACGACTTCGGGGGAGTCCAAAACTGGTTCTCCTGCCAAGGTGTTGTGGTATCTACCTATAATATCACGGTTTCAACGCTTGTTTGCAAATCCGACAGATGTGAAGAATTTGAGGTGGCATTGAGATGTTAAGAAAAATAATGATGGGATCCTACGACATGCGTCTGATTCCCCACAGTGGAAGAAGATTGATCTATTGTACCCCAAATTTGGTGAAGAAACTAGGAATCTAAGACTTGGGCTTTGAACAGATGGGATGAATCTGTACGGGACATTGAGCAGCCAACATAGCACTTGGCCAGTCATGCTTGTTATATACAATCTTCCTCCCTGGATGTGTATGAAAAATAAGTATGTTATGTTGTCGTTGTTGATATCGGGCCCTAAACAACCCGGAAATGATATCGATGTTTATCTTGAACCTTTTATTGATGACTTAAAGAAACTTTGGGCTGAAGGTGTGATGACCTATGATGCTTCAGCAAGAGAGACATTTCGTTTGCACGCTATGTTGTTTTGCACTGTTAATGACTTTCCAGCATATGGGAATTTGTCTGGATATAGTGTCAAAGGAGCTAAAGCGTGTCCTATATGTGAAGAAAACACTGATTCAATAAGACTAAAACATGGCGGCAAGACTGTATATCTTGGTCATCGAAGGTTTCTTTCAAAATTCCATCCGTATCGTAGGAAGCGCAAAGCATTCAATGGATGGAATGATGAACGGAGTGCACCTAAACCTATACCAGGGGATGTTGTTTATGCAAGAGTAAAAGACATTGTCAATGAATTTGGTAAGAAATCACAATTTAGTATGGCCACACGGAGTTACAATTCTTCATTCAAGAAGAAGTCAATATTTTGGGATCTTCCTTATTGGAGTTCTTTGACAGTCAGGCATTGTATCGATGTAATGCACGTTGAGAAAAATGTCTGTGATAGCATCATTGGTACTCTGTTAAATATACCAGGTAAGACTAAAGATGGGATAAAATCCAGACTGGACCTACGTGAAATGGGAATAAGGTCAGAATTAACAGAATTACGTGAAATGGGTAATAAAAGAACATACTTACCTCCCGCTTGTTACATGTTGTCTAGAAAGGAGAAGAAAACTTTTTGTGAATGCTTGGTAAATGTTAAGGTGCCACATGGTTACTCATCCAACATCCGTAGATTGGTATCAAAGAACGATCTGAAGTTGATAGGTCTTAAATCTCATGATTGTCACACTCTAATGCAACAAATATTGCCCGTGGCAATTCGATCTATATTGCCGAAGCATGTAAGGTTTGCAATTACCAGACTTTGTTTCTTTTTCAACAGTCTATGCAGCAAAGTTATTGACCCTGATACTCTCGATAATTTGCAAAGAGAAGTGGTTGTTACCCTATGTCAGCTTGAGATGTATTTCCCTCCTTCATTCTTTGATATCATGGTACATCTTGTTGTCCACTTGACTAGGGAAGTGAAAATGTTGGGACCAGTTTTCTTGCATTGGATGTATCCCTTTGAACGATACATGAGCGTTTTTAAAGGTGATGTTTGAAACCGTTATCGGCCTGAAGGGAGTATTATTGAAGGTTATGTGGCGAGAGGTTATGGATTTTTGCAATGACTTTCTCAGTGGTAATGACACTCCTGATAATGACAAGAATATTGAGGAGGGCAAAGGAATTTTGGGATCACGGGTGAAAGTAATCAGCCGTAAGAAGTTGGAACAAGCTCACTTGTATATTTTACACAATATGGACGAAGTGAGTGTTTATATCGAGGAACATACCAATTTCATAAAGAGACAACATCCTCGAGCAAGTTCAATGTGGCTTGCTAGAGAGCATAATAAGACTTTTACTAAGTGGTTTGAAGATAAAGTCTTACATCAACTATCTCAAACACCAAATGATATTACAGAAACTATTAAATGCCTCGCCTTTAAACCAAAACCGAATGTTATGTCTTATGAAGGGTTTGACATTAATGGATTCACATATTACACAAAGCACCAAGATGATAAGAGTGTCGTCCAAAATAGTGGGGTCACTCTTCAAGCGTCGACTATGTACTTTGCAAGTGCAAAGGATAAGAGTCCACGTGAAGCTAAAATGTCATATTACGGTGTCATTGAAGACATTTGGGAGTTTGACTACATAGATTTCAAAATTCCGCTCTTTAAATGTAATTGGGTTGATAACACCAAAGGAGTTATAGTGTATGAATTGGGTTTCACTTTGGTGAACTTTGAAAAGATTGGCGACAAGGGTGAACCATTCATATTGGCATCACATGCGAAACAAATATTCCATATAGATGATCCTACAAATGATAAATGGTCGGTTGTTCTTCATGGTAAAAAATAGTTCATTGAAGATCCTATAGATGAAGAAGAGTACTATGATAAGTATGATGACTCCAGTCAATTCTCAGTTGGGTTGCCAACTCCACAAAATATTGAAGCTAATGATGACTTATATGTGCGCGGAGATCACAATGAAGGGTTGTTAATTGATAAAAGATCACAATTTTAGAGACATGTATGTTTATACAAATGCTAAATGTTTGCCTTTTTCTAGTTAATACAAATGCTAAATGTTTGCCTTTTTCTAGTTATTACAAATGCTGAATGTTTGCCTTTTTAATGACATTTTCAGATGGCTGACCATGATGAGCATGATGTCCATGATGAGCATGAAGTCCATGATGAGCATGCTGTACATGACGAGCATGGAGAGGATACCAATGTAAGTTCTATAAACATATCCTGTATTTCTATAAAATTCATTATCTTCTAGTTAAGTCATATATCCTATATTTCTATATTGGGCTAATTCAGTGTGTTTATTTTTGTCAAATTTTAGGTTGATGATGCACATGTACCTACTGAAGCACTGGAGCAACTTGATGCGCAGCACCAAACACTTAACAAGAAAAGGGGCATCACTCTGTTGAAGAAGTTAATAGTGCTAAGTGGCAGTGGATCCAAATTGGTTGTGGAGTTTTATAATGGAGGAAATGCAATTGGAGTGAACCGCAATAATTTTGTAAACTATCTTGGGTGTACCACTCAGAGCCATTTTGGTGTTAAGTATGATAATTGGCATAAAGTTCCTCAGGGGAAAAAAGACTTGATATGGAAGGATTTATGTGTGAGTTATTATTATTTGCAATTCTATTTTGTAGATTACAAATTCTATTATTTGCAATTCTATTTTGGATACTAGTTAATAACATTTCTATTTTACAAAATCTGTTTGCATTGGATGAGAAGTTGAATCGTCAAAGTGTGATGCAATGCGCTGGAAAGATGCTTAGGAATTATAGGACAAACCTGAACAGAGAATACATAAAAGAGGGTGATAAGAAGAAGAAGTCAGCCCTTGAACAATGGAACTTCTTGGACAAAGAAGATTGGGACAATTTTGTAGCTTCAAGAAAATCTGAAGAATTCAAGGTATTAGGCGTCACTCCCAATTTAATTAATATACATTATATTCACCTATTCAAGATTAACATTTAGTGCTACTAACCAAATCATTAATGTGCATACTAACTAGGCCCTCAGTGACGCACAAAAAGCAAGGCGTGCACTGAATGTGCATGACCACACTATGGGTCCAAAAGGCTATGCAAGCGTTCGCCAAAGACTACAGGAAGAGTATGCGGATACTCAGGAGTCTGCTCCTACTCAGGAGTCTGCCACACCCATGCCTCGCCATGATATCTGGATAGCTGGGAGGCAAAACAAGAAGGGTGAAATAAAGAAGCCCGTAACTACTGAGGCGGCTGCGAAAATGGTAAAATACAACTCTTAGAGCAATCGTTTGAATATTGATTATTTGTGGTGTTAACTTACCAATTTCTATTGATGGTGATTAGGGGGAGCTGCACGAGCAGAGGAAACAAGGCATGTTCATCCCTCAGGGCATAAGGGATGAATTGACAGTTGCTCTGGGTAACCCAGAGCATCCTGGACGTGTTAGGGGTGCAGGAACTGCTGTGGGCATCAAAGCATTCTTTGGGCCATCCCAGCGCAAACCCAGAGTGGGACTTTCTCAAGAAGAGGTAACCTATTCTTTTTTTAGAATGTTACTGCAAAAGGAAATTCAATAATAAGAAGCTAATGTTTCTTTTATCCATGTATAGGAGAATAAGAGAGTCGAGGATATAGTTGCTAAGAAGGTCAACGATGTAGTTGCTGAGAAGGTCAAGGAAGAATTGCTGCGGTGGCAGGCATCTCAGGCTTCCAATCAGCCTATGGAGACCCACTCTTCTCCTGATGCACAGACTGCGAGTAATCCTGGAGACCCATCGCCTAACACATCTGCTGTAAGTATTGTTTTTGACATTGTAGCTAGTCTTTTCAAGATGATATGTTTTCAAGATGATATGTATATATGTATAACATTCTTTACGTAAATTTGTAGGCATTGAAGCCATGCCGCTTAAGAATACAAGACTATGTTGTTGCAGAGGCACAGGCTTACCCGTCCCTTCCTGGGGAAAGGTTTCACGGGACTCCAATGCCACAGGGCTACGTTCGTGTGGGCCCATTACGTGTGTTACCTGATTGGAGGGAAGCTACATTGCCATATCCCCACCCGGATATTGATACACTTGCTGAGGCAGAAGGCGGGGTCATATTGTGGCCCAAAGCAGATGTCGTCTACACTACTAAAATTGTAAGATAAATTTACATTGATTTAGATTGTTAATGTGTATATATGATGTCAACTGATCTGAAATTATATATACATGTTAAAAAGAAGACACCAGGAGCACCTAGGCCTCCACCTCCACTTCCCGCATTACCAACTTGGGTTCCAACTGACCTAACATACCCATTAGGTCCTACTTGTAGGGGAATGGCATGTTGGCTACAGGCACATAATATACATTGCACGATAATTGTTTCTTTAGATGCAGATTATGCAAGTCTATCATACGATAGCTCTTTATTTATACAAGATATTATTGAGTTGTTTATGTATGATTGGCTGAATACATCAATGATAGAGACATGGATAAGGTGAGATCTTGTTTATACATCCATATACCTTGTGTAAGATCCGGTGATCTGGTTTCTTATATATTAATGCATACGTAATACATGTTTTGCAGCTACTTAGTCGAAGATCATTGCAAACAATTTGCATTTGATCATGTGGGATTTTTGATTCCATCATTGATTAGTATGGTAGCTAAAGACCCTGATAGTGTTCAACAATACTGTATAGATGCTTTTAAAATTTTTGGTCAGCAAAACAAGAAGATAATAATAGCTCCATTCAATGTCAAGTAAGTTTACTTTATTTATAATTTGGACTTAAGAAAATTCCATTTTTATTGTGCATTTTGAGTTATTAATTGTTAACTTTTTACCTCTAGCGGTAGACATTGGGAGTTACTAGTTATTGTCCCCGGGACGTTCACTGTTTATTATCTAGATCCTGCGGGAAGTACATTAAACACTAAAATTGGACACGTAATGAGAATGCCATTATTCTGGTGAGAAATATTTCATTTTTGTATCTGTTAACATCTGTTATTACATTACTATTTACTTATGTAATTTACTGTGTTATATTAACATATAGGGGTTTAGATGCATTCAAAAAGGCTGGAGGAACGGTCCCAAGGAAAAAGAACCAGCCAATAAATTGGGAGAACGTACAAGTAAGTTCCCGACTCCAATGTATATATTATTGATGTGAATTGTGCTTAGTTGTATTATTTTGTATGTTTCAATTTATAGTGCGCTACACAAGACAATGGCTGGGCATGCACATACTATGTGATGCGATTTATGCAGATGATTATCAAACATGCCGCATTGGACATCGATACCATACATGAGGTATTATATATAGTCTCATTAGTTAGTATGAAATATATCAATCTTATTTTTATATTATTACTTATATATATACATCATTCTCTTTGCAGGTGTTTAAAACTAACAACACTATAGGTAAACGCTTAAAAAATATACATGCTCCATATACGATGGAAGCATTAAATGAAATAAGAGAAGAATGGGCAAAAGCCATACAAGCAGTGGCAACTGTAAGATATAATTGGGATGTTGATAGCGATAATGAATGATACTTTGTAAATGAATATTTCTAAATGTTAATACATGTATTTGAATGTTTCTATATGTGTGAATGTGAGAATTCAATTGATGTATGAATGTATCTACTTGTGTGAAATTTTCCTTGGGACTTTTGCAGGTTTGTGGCCTGTTTGTAGGCTGATATCAATGGATGTCGTAAACCTGCAGTTCAGAAAACTGAACTGCAGGTTCTCATCCTACTGACCATCCACAGCAGGCATGCAAACTGATATGAAAAAAAAAAGATATAGGCGTCGGTTATTTACATAAAACCATCAGCAAAGACCTACAGCGTCGGTTATTGGATAAAAACTGACGCCTAATATTATAAACATCCCGACCGTGCAGGAAAGCACGGCCGTGGTGGAAAAGGCGTCGCTTATTCATATAAAACTGACGCTTATAGTACTAAACACGGGCGTGCAGGGAAGCACGGCCGTGTCGTCTTGAAGTATGGTGTCGATTGTTTAGTTGATCACCGACGCCAAACGGGTTCGCGCCACAGAAAACAATGTCATCTAGGACACTTTTTGCGTCAGTTACCAATTAAACACCTACGCAGAATGTGTCCTAGATGACGCCGTTTTCTGTGGCGTGAACCCTTTTGGCGTCGGTTTTATATAAACAACCGACACCTCTAAGCTAAATAGGCATCAGTTAAAAAACCGACGCCGAAGTGTTAGACCTTTAGCGACGCCCACATAGGCGTCGCTCGGAAACCGACACCAAAGCGGGTTAAACAACCGACGCTAAAAGGCATTTCTGTAGTAGTGACTCCTTACAAGTCCTCAAAAATGTGTGAGCATCCTTGAATAAAGATTTCCAATAGAAACCAAAATATAGAATTTTGGATGAGGTCATGTCTCCTACTAAATGTTCTTGTTCGGTGAGGAGTGACATTCTTTGAGGATCTGAGGCACTTCTTCTTCTAGTAAGCATCGATGATACAAGTTATCTTCACATCTCTTAAATAGGAAAGGATAATCCCAATAATAATTCTTCAAGTCTAAAAATAAAATTTTCTTCTCATTATACGTGATCTTAGTTGGAAGCTATCGGCATGCCGTGTAGTTACATAAGTCTACAAACCATGTTGCTTTGGGATCAACAACCTTGGACATCATTATCACCTTGTCAGTATAGTTTTCATTAATTGGTAGGTGGTTTTCATCGACCACAATGATTCTCGATAAATGATCAACTACTACATTCTCAATTCCCTTCTTGTCGATTATTTCATGGTCAAACTCTTGAGGTAATAGGACCCATGACAAAAGCCTAAGTTTAGTGCCTTTCTTTAGCATCATATAGTTTATTCAACTATGATCCATGTACACTCTCACTTTTGATCCTACCAGATATGATTTGAACTAATCTAAAGCAAACACTATCACTAGCATTTCTTCTTCTGTAGTCATATAGTTTACATGCGCCTTGTCGAGATTCTTGCTAGCATTGTAAATTATGTGGTACTTTTATGTTTCTTTTATCCCAAAACAACCCCAATCGTTAAATCACTAGCATCACAAATTATTTCAAAGATAAGCCCCCAATATAGAGCTTTTAAAATAGGTGTTGTGGTGAGAGAATTCCGTAGGGTTTTGTAAGCCTTGAGACAATCATCTGAGAAATCAAACACTGCATCCTTAACGAGCAGATTACATAGGGGTTTATAAATCTTGGAGAAGTCTTTTTATAAATATCCTGTAATATTTTACATGAACTAGAAATCTCCTTACCCCTATTACAAACTTAGAAGGTGGGAGTGTAAATATATCTTCCACTTTACTTACATCTACCTCTATTACCTTCTTAGAAACTTTGTGTCCCAACACTATTACTTTTTGGATCATGTAATGACATTTTTCCCAATTTAGAACTACCTACTTCTCTTCCATCACTTTAGTACTTTAAACAAGTTCTTTAGATGAGTGTCAAAATCATCTCTTTAGACGAAGAAATCCTCCATGAAAACATCCATGATATCTTCTAGGAAGTAAAAAAAAATGGAGATAATGCACCTTTAAAATGTTTTGGGTGTATTGCATAGTCCAAATGGTATTCTTTGGAAAGCATAGGTGTCATAGATACATGTGAAAGTTATTTTCTCTTAATCATCAGTATGGATAGAGACTTAATAGAATCACGAGTGTCTGTCCAGGAAGCAGAAGTATGAGTAGGGAGCTAAACGTTCCAGAACCTGATCTATGAATGGTAATGTGAAGTGGTCCGTGGCAGCATTTAGCTTTATATAATCAATGCACATTCTCTAACCAATTACAGTTTGTGTTTGCATCTCATCTCCTTTTCCCCTTTTACGACACTCATTCCTCCTTTCTTCAACACTACACGTATTGGGCTTACCATTGTTGTCACTGATTGGGTATATAAAACCTGCATAGCAAAATTTTATCACTTCCTTCTTAACCACCTCCCTAAGCATTTGATTCTTCTTTCTTTGAGGTTGGGCTAGAGGTTTAGCTATTTCCTCTAGATTTATCTAGTGCATGCAAACAAGGGGCTTAAGCCCTTAATATCTTCTACTGAATACCCAATCAACTTTCTATGGAGCTTGGGTTCAATTAGCAATTTCTCCTCTTGGTCTACTGTCAGCAGGGTAGAGTTTATGATTACTGGATTTCTTTCTTCATCATCAAGAAACTCATACTTTAGAGCTTCAAGGATCTTATCCATCTTCGGCTTGGGCTTTGGTTCTTTTTTCTCTTCTGGATTCTATTCTAGGGTTGTGCACCTTACAATCTCAATGGTCTCTTCCTCTTCATTACTGCATTCTTCCTCTAGATGATTTAAATAGTCTAGAATCTCAATGACTTTTGAATATTCTATACTTGGGAAGGGATTGTTTGAATCTCTCAATCTACTATTGCATTCTCTTCTTGGACTTCTTCACATAATTGATAGTAGTTGTCCATGAAAGAAACTGACTCAAAAAGAGAAGGTCCTCTCATGGAGTCTTGCACATGGTAATTAATGTGGCTGTTTCCTACCCATATGGTGATAATTCCATCTTTGACATCTATTAATGCTCTCCCCGTGGAGAGGAATGGTCTTTCAAAGATCATTAGGCACGTTAGGTCTTCCACTGTATTGATCACAACAACATCACATGGGATAAAGAATCATCCCACATGGATTGGGACATCTTCAACAATTCCTACTGGCTTTGTGAATGTGTGGTCATCTAGTTGAATCCTCATTCTAGTTTTTAACATATTAGTAAGCCCCAACCTCTGACCTAGAGTAAGGGGCATGAGACTAATGCTTGCCCCCAATTCTGCAAGTCCTTGTGTCACGTCATTGTCTCTAACATGAAATGGAATAGTGAATGCTCTCGGATCCTTCTTCCTTGTGGGAATCTTTGCTTGTACAAAAGCACTGGACATTTTTGCTAGTGTCAGTGTTTCCATTTGGTCTCCTATCCTTCTTTTCATAATCATATTCTCAAAGAACTTGGTGAAGGTCGGAATTTCCTCGACGGCATCCAATATTTGTACATCAAGGTGTAAAAGAAAGTAAAACTACTTGTTGTCATCACTCTTCGGAAGACCTAGATCACCATCTACACCTCCTTCCTCACGCAAACCCTAATTCTCCATCTCTCTAGGATTTTATTTCTCTAGAATAAATCACCAAATATATGAGATAAATAGGGTTTTAGGTTACTCATGTAGAGCAATTAAGGTGATTGGGACAATTACAAATTAGTCTCACACTATATTTTGTTTTATTTCAGCAAAATTTTCTGTCATAAAATTTTATTGAAGCTTTTTTTCGTCAATTAAAACTCCTTCAAAAATTATGTAAAAATAGTATGTTGTCTGAAATGAAGTTTTAGGCTACATAAAATTTCATCTAATTCTAAATTTCAAATAAGTAATTAAAAATTAAGCAATAAATTGCTATAGTATAGTTTGTAGTATGATCAGTCGAATTGGAACTCGACTGACAAATAGATTCAAACGTCTAAATTTTTTGAAAATTTGTAGTGACATGTATATTTGAGTTACCAAGTCATATCCAAATTTCAAATAAATATAAAGAGTTACCTATAAAATACTAAAAATTAATATACTACACCACTATTTTTATTAAATTATGCATTCATGTACTTCCAAAATCCTACATTTCAGCCGATTAGAGTTTTTGTTTACAAACCCTAATTATTCAAATCAAAGTATGTTACAAAGTGTATAATGAGGCTCATAACATCATAACAAACTATCATCATTAATCAAGATCAAACTAAGATCAATCAAATAAAACATATTATCATCAAAGTAAATTATAATTAGATGGTTGAGTTGGAACGCATCGTTACACCTAAACCCTTTCTCTTCTTTCTTTATTTCTCTTCCATATTCTCTCTGACGGTGCACACCACCTTAAAGATCTTTCAACTTCTCATACTATGCGAGAAATTTATCGAACCGTTTGCTAGAAAATTACTTAATACTCAGTGTAGGACTAGATTAAGAACGTGTTATCTGTATTATATTTTACCTTACACACACAAACACAGACAGGATGCCAGAATCTAAAGCATGCTATGTTTTGCGGCGTCCTCAAATTCTGTGCGCCGTCACTTGTTTCACTAAGAAAGACGATTCAAGTATAAAAGCGTTGTGGCTATCTGATTTGGGCCTAGGCCTTTTGGTGGACTGGGGGTAGCCTCCTTACAGTTTACACAAACACATGCATATCTGCTATTATTGGTTATTGGGAGTACATGAACATCTCCTGGTCATCACATGTTATACTTTGTCCAATTTAGTGTTGTGACGAATGAAGACTCAGCTGATTTGCATTATAATGCTGTGGTCACCGATTGATTGTCTCCGACAGATAAAATCAAGTAGTAGGCTGTGTTTGAGGACGAAGAGTTTCATTTTTTCTCATCACACTGAACATAAACTGTATCTCCTCTACACAAACTATATCATGCCTCCTGTTTATCGATATCTATCACGGTCCCTTAGAGTATTATACGAGGACATGGTGCCCCTGGTATAGCTGGTATCCAATCCATTTGTATTATGGCCCATATTACTACGAAACGACATGACTGGTTGACAAACTTAGTGTGCAGATAGTCCGATTATTTATAGCTTGATGGGAATCCATATTTGACTCTGAAAGCAGAGCATTATTTGGGTTGTTTACCTGATGTTTGATGGCATCATCAGACAGGATATATCATCATAGTATACATTTCTTCACATGCAGTGTACAAGCATTGATGGGGTCATGCGTTCAATACATGAAGGTGTGTAAGTTGTTTCATTTGGACCAGATGCCAGTTCAATACATCCACCCGTCCTGATTCTATAACAAGCTCATGCCACAAAGTGACAAACTGAATGGCTGTTGATATATATGCTTGTACCCCACATAGGCCCTAGTAGTCTTAAACCCGTGCTTCTTTCATCATCGAGAGTTCCAACATGCATGGGTCTTATGGGTGGGTACAAAGCCCTTAACATTAAGGTGGGTGACCAAAAACCACGGGGCCACCACCGACATGGCTACCCTCGGGAGAGATTGAAAAGTCAGCTGAATAGGGTTTTGGTTTGTCGTGCCGTACCAAATGGTCGGAGGAGTGACGGCCACCTGTAGAAAGAGTGGTCCGTGACGTCCCAACACTCCTCTTCAAGGCCCTCAGCAGTGCTTCGTGGTATTATTCTCCGGAGCCTTATCTCTTCAAGTGGGAGATTTTAAGGGTTGATTGGGACGGGAGGGGGAGTTTGTGGGGGCAGTTAACTTGGAACATTGTGTCCTTCCAAACATAGTGTGGACCCTATGGTGATCCCCTCCGTTTCATACTCTTTCTTCCCTTAACAGCTGGATGGCAGGGTGAGATATAGTGGATAAGGAGGTGAAGGCAGTATGAATGGAACAAATTGCACGATGGGAAAGATATATTTGGAGGAGATTTGCGTGGGGTATGTATGTGAGTACGATCTGCGACTCCTATTGTTCTAGGTCGTGCTGTGTCAAGGCGGCGGAAGTAAATGAAGCTTCATTTTTCTAGAATATAATCCATTGACTGAAGAGAAGTTGGAAATTGTTTGCAATAAAGAAAGCTCGTATTCGGTACCTGAATCCAGCTATTGTCATTTATAGGGTGTTGATGAGCGGAAATATTATGATTTTTTTTATAGAATGTTTCCAACTGTTTACCTGAATTAAATTGGAAACGTGGGCTCTCCGACTGTGTAGCATTGGAGATCTTTTTTTGCAAAACTGTACATAGTAAGAGGTTTACAATCACCGTATCTAGAGCCAAGTCAATGGCCCAGAGTTCCGCTTTAGTGACTGAAGAAGTCTTGGCATATTTAGCAACGCCTCCCATCCATGTGCCATCCTCTTTTCTATTCGTGATGCAATTGTTGTTTCATTTCCTTTGACAGCGACAACTATAGTCATGTGCATACTATCATCATCAATATTATTAGTTGACGGTTCTCCATAGTATGCATATCATCATCGATCATTGGTGGTTTGCATCTTGTGGTTTTCTTATGGCTTGGTTGTTTAGATTGGTGTTGGCGATTAGTTCTTGAAGTTGTCTTGCGGCATTGATGTCGTTGCCTTCAAATACCTTATAGTTCCTCGACTTTGAAATGCTCCAACAGCGGAATGCAAAGTTTGAGCAATAGTTATTATCTTTCTTCATGTTCAAAGTTATCCATTCACAGGTAGATGTGCCCTGAATATAGGACTGATCAATAAAGAGAGAGCATTGGTCCCATATGGTTCTTGCATAAATGCAATCTCTGAGTGTGTGTATGGTTGTTTCTTCATCCTAGTTGCATCGAGGGAAAGTATTGTCATCAGTAAAGTGTCTTTGTTTTCCTATCATATTGGTCATAATTTCATATTTGTCGATAATCTACATAAACACTTAGATCTTGCTCGGTGTTCCAAGGTTCCATATTGTATTCCATGGTCCATGAAAGTTAGAATTGACTTTGTGTATTGTTTTGTATGCCAATCTCACTGAATAGTTGCCTTCATCTTTGTGAATTTAAGCCCAAGTATTTGATGGCGTAGTTGGGTCTGGAGGGGGTTGGTTCATTATCCTTTCAATGCATTTTGTAGGTAAGTAGTCACGTAAGAACAATTTGTTCCACCTGTCATCTAGGTTGACTAGGTTAGAAACTTTCATGTCTAAAATCTCAGTCTCTACTAGTTTGATACACACGTCGATGAGTTTTATGAAATTAGGAACCTATTGGTCATGCCACAGAGATGTGCCTTCTCCATTATTGATAATTTTTAGTGGTATTAGTGGTGATGAGCTCATTGCATTTGTCAATGGCTCTCCAGAATGGTGTTGGTTGTGCACCAGGTTGCCCCTTATAGTTCATGTACTACCTTAGAAGTCCCTTTTTCCATAGAGGTTGTCTATGAACGATTAGGTCCCTTGTACTCCTTCTAATAACTACCTTGTTCCAGTATGCCATGGATTTAATTCCCATACCTCCATTTTCCATACCAGCAGTGACAGTGTTGCATGCGAAAAGAGGGGTTGTGTTGGATTTGTGTCCACCCCCCAAATAATTTTTCATATGATTTTATCCATGTCATTGTGTATGTTAATAGGTATCCTCACAATCTGCACAAAGTAAGTAGGAATCATTGTAAGAACATACTTGGCTAGGCATAGACATCCAGCTAGAGATAGAGTTTTCTCCATTCATCAATTGATCCTACTCTCCATATTTTTAGTGATACTTGCATATGTAGTATTTTTCACTCGATTGTGGAGAAAATGAGATCCTAGGTACATTCCTAGGTCATTTATTTCCATAATCCTACTACTCTTACATATGAAATTTCTTGTTTGTTGATCAACTGATTTGGCAAAAAAGATCATTGTCTTCTCGATAGAGATGAGTTGCCCACATCTGCTTTCAAACTATTTGGAACATATGTGAACGACAATCATTTTTTCCACATTTTCTTTGGCAAAGATGGTAATATTATCTACAAAGCATATGTATGAAATGCTAGGACCTTTTTGTGAAATCTTGATAGGTTTCCACTTCTTATTGTTCAGACTTGTCTCAATAAGTTGTAATAGTTTTTGCACGCAAAGGATGAAGAGTTAGGGGGATAAATGATCTCCTTTTCTCAGGTCTCGTGAGGCCTTGAACCCTAGTAGATTCTATCCATTATAGAGGATGCTATTCGTGCCACAATCTAGGGAGTTGATACCCTATTTTTTATGTTACATGGACATTTGGCTTAACAGATAGTTTCTTTGACAAACTACCATGACATGTGGTCATAAGTTTTTGATAAGTACACTTTTATTGCCATAAAAGGGACAATACCTTGTCTACTCATGTGTTTCAGTGATTTCTTGTACAAGGATAATTCTGTCAGAGATTTTTCTTGGGATGAAATTGGTTTGACTTGGAGGAATCTAGTTTGGGATGGGCTTCTTCAGTCATTCCACTATGACTTTTGATGGTAGCTTTAGACATGCATTATTCAAGGAGATAGCCTAAATGTTGATTGTAGTTGGTAGGGTTCTTGACCTTTGGATGAGTACAATACAAGAATCACATATATCATTAAGAATTGCATTTCCATTCAGAATGTCTCTAATGGTTTTAGTAATAGAGGACATGATCGTCTTCTAATGTTTCTTAAGGAAAGCATTATTACTGCCATTTGGGCGGGAAGCCTTGTATGGGTTGAGTCTTTAAGAATTCCCCATACCTTTGGTTTAGTAGGTGTAATAACCAGCTGTCTCAACTGAGAAATAGATAGCTTTTGAACGGCCCTAGTAGCGTGTTTAAGTCTGCTTTAGTGGGAGAAGATGAGCTTATGAACAAAGACTAAAATTGTTCATTTACCAACTTTTTTAGTTCATCACCCTCAACCCAAAAACCATTTGGATGAAGGAGGGTAGATATGATGTTAGTTATCCTTCGACTACTGACATAGGAATGATAGAATTTGCTATCATTATCCCCACGTTGTTACTAATTAATATGAATTATTTCTTTTTGATTCTCCTACTTGTCTAGATTTAAGTTGTCACATTCTAGTTCAAGTTGTTAACAAACTTGGTTTCTTACTAAACAACAGTTCCTCTCCATCTCTTTTTGAATGTTGTTGATGCTAAAGAAGAGTTTATGTTTTTCTTTCTATGTTGTCTTAGCTTTGTCTATCCCATTTCATAATCGGATGTCTAGCTTTCTCAAGGGCAACATGGAACATATTATCTTTATACCAGAATGAGTCTAGAATCATATGGAACTCAGGATGAGCATGCCAAGATGCCTTTACCTTGAAGTGAGTAACCCAGTTTCCTTGTGGGATCTTTAGGATGGCTAATGGTATGATATGAACCAATCCTAGGAAAAATATCACGTGACATGTTATATAACTTTGGATCCAGACTATATTAGTTACAAACATATCTAATTTTTGTGTATTATTACTTTTTATAGGTGAATTTTGACTAGAGATGTCGATATCAATAAGTCCTGTGAGGATGAGAGCATTTTAGAATTTGGTGGCCTCATTGTAACTAAATCTACTACTCCCAATCTTCTCATTCAATGAAAGTGTGCAATGAAAATCACACATCACAACCCATGATTATTTATCCTTAGACTAATAGAATGCAAATGTTGCTAAATGATTGGTTTGTCACTTGGGCTAAGACATACATAAATGAAGGTGATATACATGTTTCCATTTATGCAACATTGTATATAGTATTTGTGGCTTTGAATGATCAGGACATTACAGTCTTTGTCATTCCAGAGACCAGTTTTCTACATGCAAAGACTCTCCCCTCTACTCTATGTGATCCAGAGAAACCCAAGTGTTTGATTGCAGCTACTTCTTCCACTCTTGAGATGTGGGGCTCAATAGTTGCTACCAATTTGATTGTATGATTGATGATAATATGTCTGAGAGTGCGTCTGACCTTATCTTTTCCAATGCCTCTAATATTCCATACTACTATATTAATCATCTAGAGGTTGGAAGGTAAAGGGTAATTAATAGTTATGTCCAACTATCCCTCCTTTCTCATTAGTTTCCTTTTAGGATTTCCTTCTTGTGCTATGGGGGTGGCTAACACGAATGGTAGGATCCTTACTTCTAACCCATTTCTCCTTTGATTTCCTTCTTGCAGTGATGATCTGAGTGTTTGTGTCATCAGTGTCAATATCTTCTTCCATTGCAACCATTTTGACCTTCGAGCCTCTCTACACTTCCATTTCTTTACCTCTTCCTTGGATTACTTCATCATCAACATGGTTCACCATTGTAAGAGTGTTTGCCTTATTAGTTTTTACACCTAGTGTCTGTACTTGTTCTACTTATGTCTTGTTAATAATGACTTTCTCATTATGGCTCGTGTTGTCTTTCACCGCTCCTTCGATTTCATTACTTACTTTTTTCTAATTCCTCCATATCTTTGGGCCTTTTATGTTATCTCTAGTGTTTCTTACGTGGATCAATTGGTTTTCCTCCACCTCCCTTTCTTCTGCTTCCTTCTCGTGTAGGAGTTGGTACTTGTTAGTATTTACTTTTCCTTTCTATTCAGATTTCCTAGTTTCCTTGTTTCGTGGCTTTCTGTTTATTAGGATCTTCTTTCCAGAGTAAACCTGCCACTTTTCCTCCTCTTCTACCCATCACACTCTTTTTTCATCACATCCTTCTATTGGCAGGGTTTCTCCTGGATCACCTATGTATTTATCAGAGCCTTAGTAGTCCTTTGTAACATGTCTGAGTTTCCCACATTCCAAACATAGATTAGAAAGGGATTCATATTCTATCTTGTACTTCCTACAATTTATGATAATGGTTAGGTGGATAGGTTCTCTAATATTGACCTCAATAGTTAATCTTGTGAAATTACTCCTTGTGTGATTGATATAATGATCATCAATACATAGCAATTTTCCAACAACCTATCCAATGCGATCGAATCTTTCTCTATGATAGTACTGGAGTGGGAGTCCCACTACTATGATCCAGGTGACAATATGGTATGGTATTCCACTGGTTGGTTCAGAATTTTTGTCCCATGGCCACACCATTAGGTAGCTCATGGACACCACAAACCTTTGGTTAGGACAATTACATGCTCACCGCTATTGAAAAATTGCACCACACAATATTTTTTTATTATTTCAAATAGTTAAAGAAGGCATGTGTTGGTATGAATGCCCATAGAGCTAATCATATGATGGTTGTAATGGGGCATCATATACTTGATTTGATATTGATAAAGGCAATTTTGTCTATTATGTTTATCTCAATCATGAATTGATGACGCATAAATAATAAATGTCTAAAGAGTGGTGCTATTCGATGACATATGTCTTCATGATGAGGAATTGGACAATGTGATTATATGTATGACATGAGTACACACAATCATGTTATGGCCCTAGTTAGATACTATTATGAAAGAAAAATAGACAACAATAATACATAAGTTTAGATTGTGTATTGACCGATGATAGAGTCTTACTAGTCATGATACAAGATATCAAGCCAAACACATAGATACATGTTAGAGAATGATGTATTAGACATGCCCACCTTTACAATGATACATTTAGACCATGGAATGGTAGTCAGAATCAACTCTCATAGTGATAGTGGTGATTGTGGTTCTTAGACCTAAAGTCACTATACTCATCACATGTCATTTGATGTATTTTGACATCATCCAAATTGACCTTGAATAAGGGTTTCCATAAAGGTGATGTCTGAAAGCATTGTGACACATGAGGATTAAGTATGTACGATATAGATGGGGTTTGTCCCTCCTACGTGAGATTGATATTATGTCCACTTGATAAGAGAGACTGAGAAATGTATGGCCATATTCATATGACCCAATATGTGATACGTGAGCTCACATGCATCTCATATGGTCTGCTCTAGTTCAAAGAAAATGGATTGAACATTTTAAGGATGATGATTCTATGCCTTGTGTTCAATCTATATATCAGAGACAAATGAACTATATGGTCTCTGTAGCCCTGATCTCAAGTTGTAGGTTGGCATTGTTCTGCAACTTTCCAATTAGTTGGTTTGCGATGATGTGTTTCTAGATACCTCTCATTCCTTGTGATATCATAAATTGGTTATGAACATTCACTACCAACATAACTTGGGACCTAAGGGGTCACACACATAGGATGCACATGGAAAAGGAATGTACTCATGAATATGGTTTAATTTGATTAGTAAAGTGTTTAGTTATTAAATTTGAATAACATTGATTGTACATTGGATAAACTGGAATTGACATTGATTGATTTAGAGGTGAACAATGTAGTTTAGAATATGCATCACCTAGTTCATAATGTGAATTGACTGGTCCAAATTGTGAATCGACTGGTAGAGCTATCTATAAGACTGGATCAATGATTGATTCTGATGTCATGCTATGTAGTAATAGTTACATTGAAAGATGATATGTTTGTGAATAGGAAAAATAGTGAACTGACTGGTTCAAGTGTTTAATCGACCGATTCACATGTGAACTGACTGGTTTAGAAGTGAATCGACCGATTCATACTTTGCAGTAGCCAAAAATTCATGAAAATCCGCCTCTTCATCTCCCAATTAATTTGGAAATCCTGACCCTAGCCCTCCTATAAATAGAGGGGTAGTCAAGACTTTCAGAAAACACAACAATAAGTTTTGACAATTGTTGTCATCTCACAGTTGTGGTAAAGTGAGATCCCGAGCAAGTCATACCCATACAAGGGAGAGATAGTAAGGGAAATAAAAAAAGGGAGAGTAAGTCAACGCTAGCATGTTCAGGTTCAAAGGGACAACTCCTTGTCGTTGGCTCTAGCATCCCAACATGGAGTTCCTGATGGTCCATGTGGAATACGTAGAGGCATGATGGCTATTCCTGCCACATTAGGAGGACAAAAACCACCTTCATTTGTGGTGTTGTGCTAGGAGGTTGCCATTGACAATTGTCTGTGTCCATATTGTGGAGAGTGCACATCATCAAGTAAGAGTAGTCATTGGACTTTCTCTAGGATTAGATATACCTCTTACTACCTTCTTTACTAGATACATCATTATAGATGCGATCTGTTGGTAAAGGAATAGGGAAAAGAATTTTTTTTCGACTGCCTTTTCTGGCGTCCCTATTCCCCATTAGTGGTATCAGAGCCACGTCAATTTACAATGCAATCATGGATCTAAATTGATGTAATCAGATTTATTTTACATACAATGCAAATATTAAAATTATTAATATTCATATCTGATTAAATACAAAATATTATCCCTATATATATGTATATGATATGATATATACACAATCTATATGTTTCTCCTAAAAATTGGTTTGATGGTAGATGCACACAAGGTTATGGCCAAAACTCCTGTGGGTGTGCGGACATGGTTGTTTGGTTTATTTCCTATTGTAATTTAGTTTGCATACTGAGCCTCTCCTATCCTTTGCAAATATAAATTAATTATATTCTTCCTATACTTCCCTAGAATGTAACTCAAGGTTTTCTCTTTTATAATGTAATATGGAATAGGATAGTTTTAATTTCTATTTTAGAAAGAGAAGATATTCTCAAGAGTTGAGTTGATCGACTAGAGGACCAAAGAGGCTGGATGATAGGAGGATCAAATTGATCGACCAGAGGCCCAACAAATTAACTGGAACAGTCTAGTATACCGCATGAGCCTGAGCCAGTCGATTGACCGGCGGAATCAAATCGATCAAGTGGGAGTCTAACTGATTGACTAGAGGGTCCAGTTGATTGATCGACCTGCCCCAACAACACAACACCATGTTCCTAGTTGAGATGTATGACCTTAGGTGGTATCAATTTTTGTGACTCCAAATAATTGCATCAGTATGACCATAACCATCACTCATACATTTTATGATTGTTTCATTTGTGAATATAGCATGTATATAATACATATTATAAGTATGTGGTGATTGGATATGTATATGTACTTATATATGAAATCCATCAATAAGTATTAAGTCTAAGATACTTTCCACAAGAAAGACAAATAAAAAGATCGATCGACCAAGTGTGGACATGCCCTAGAGTGGTGTGCCATCTATCTCATGTAAGTGTGATGGTAGATATATGGGTTTGTTCTAGTAGGGTGCATACTTTATCGTGTTGTATTATGGGTCAGGCTTAACTAGGTGACTTTAATTAGATTATGTACCTAGAAGCATACATATGGATTTTGGTATTGATATTTACACAACATCTATCCAAGAATTGCATGATATGCAATTGGCAAATGTTTCCAAGCTTAATAATTAGTTATGTATGCTGGCGTTGTCTGGGTAATGACTTAGTTATGTTGGATCTTAGCTCACTAGAAGATTTTTCACTGCAATCATCCACATTGGTAACGAGGGCTATCAAATCGAACAAAATAATGGGAATGATAATTATCTAAAATCCATATTAATATTATCAAACTTATTAAATTAAATCAAATCAAAAGTGTTTTAATAAAAGTTGCAAATTTTCTTTTGTAGAATCTAATGTCAAACACAGCCACGTTTTCTTTGTGACCGGTAAGTACACGTTGAACCTGAATAACTTTTACTACTAGTTTAGTTAATTAAGAATCATTCTCACTTAAGAGTGTAACATCTATATCTTGGAGACACTAGAGCTAGATGAACTTGCTCCCACTTAACCTAAGACTGACAAGGATGCTTACAAGAATCACTCTGAAGATGTCAAATGCCTAATGTTGTGCTCAATTAACTATGAGTTGCAGAGACAAAATGAGAACATGGATGTTATTGAGGTGGTAACATATCTTAAGAACATGTACAAAGATTAGGAAAGACAAGACAAATATGATGTCTCAAAGGCATTGTTCAAGTGCAATGTTACATAAGGAGATCTAGTAGGTCCTAATGTACTCAAGTTGATTGGGTATATGGAACCTTGCTAGACTGTGATTTCCTTTAGGACAACATTTGGCCACACATGTGATTGTATAGTCACTGCCAGAATAATACTGCTAATTTGTCACGAACTACAAAATGAAGGATTTTAACAAGCTATTGTCAGAATTATTAGCATGTGAGGACAGCTGAAGCACATATGAAGAAGGAAAAACCCAAATATATGATGAAAATCGTGTTGGTATGTGTTACTAGAGACACAATCATATGATGATTGTGATGGCATAATATAAAGGATTTGATTAACAATAATAAAGGTAAGCTTCCAATTCATTCTGTTTCACTTAGTTATGAGATAATGAGGAAACATAATGGATGTTGAAAGAATGAAAATTACTCAATGAAGAATGTATTCAAGTACATGACTTGAACTATGAGATCATACAAATGTTAAGAGTATGTAAAATATTATTGTGTCCCTAGTCAGTTGTTATGGTGGAAGGTATATAGAAAATAGTAACACACAAGACTGGAGTATGGGTTTGTTGGTGATAAAATCTCATTAGTCATGATATGTGATATCAAGCCAAGCACACAAATACTTGTTGGGGAACAATGTATCAATCAGACACACCTTGAGAGTGACACATGGAACCATACTTGGTGGTCATATTCATCTCTCATAGTGGAGGTGGTGATTGTGGTTCTTATACCTAAAGTCACTACACTCACCACATGTTGTTCGGTATACTTTGACATCATCAAACTTAAACCTAAATAAGGATTGCCATAAAGGTGATTATTGGATAGTTGTTACACATGGGGATTGACTACGAGTGATGTAGATGAGATTTGTCCCTCCCACAGGAGTTTTATATCCTAACCACTTGATAAGAGAGACTAAGAAACACATGCACATGCACATACGAATTGGTATATGATATTTTAGTCACATATATCTCAGACAGTATGCTCTTAGTACAAGGAACATGGATTGAACTTTGAGAGGATAACGACTCCATGTTACAAGTTCACTCTAATATCAGAGACAAATGAATTACACAATCAGAGTAACACCTCACACAGATTGTAGGTTGAAGTTGTTCTCCAACTTTCAGTTCACTTGGGTAGCAGTGATGTGTGACTATGGACTGCTCTTTTCTTGGGAAGTCATAAACTAGTTATGGACATTCACTGTCAATGTGATATGGGACCTATACGGTCATACACATAGGAACTCATCTAGAAGAGGAGTTCAATCATGAATTATGATTGGATTGATTGTTAAAGTTTTTAGGTACTCAATTCAAGAAACAAATCAACTGATTGGACTTCCAACCGATCAACTCAAGTGTTGAAATGACTGGTTGGAGTGTCATGTTGATTGAATAATGAATTGGTGAAGTTCTGCCAGATATGGAGAGTGAACTAGCCAGCTCGGTTCACCAACCTCCAGTTGGGTCAGTGGGATGCCCGGTTTGTGTGGGTGAGTCACCCAGTTCGTGGAGAAATTCGATTGCATCAAGGATTAGTGCTAACATCATGTTGTGTATTAAATGGATTCAAATTTGCTAATTCATATGTTATTGGGAATTATGGCAAAATCACTGGTTGGGAATGCGAACCAATCGACTCACATGTGAACTGACTTTTTCAGTTACCAACTAACCGGTTTGATGCTCGTAGATTGCAAAAATTCAAAATCTTCTGACCCCTTCCACTTCCACACAGTCTGGGAACCTAGACCCTAAACCCTCCTATAAATAAAGGGTTACTGGGGACTTCCCAGAATAAAACTAAATTACATCTAACAAATGTTGTCCTCTCTGGTTCTAATAACTAATAGAGAGCTTGAGCAAGTCCTACCCACTAAAGGATGGGATAGCAAGGGAGAAACAATTATGGGACAACAAGTTGGTGATTAGTACACCAACGGGAGGGACAACTCCTTCCTGTTTGTTCTACTAGAACAACAAGAGTTCTAGGCAGTCCATGTGGACTTCTCAAGAGGCAAGTGTTGGGATATATGGGCATAAATTATAGAAGTGGAAATAAAAAAATTATCTATCCATATTTCCATTACATTAAGATCGCATCAACTACTATGAAATAGGAAGGAGGGTTTCACAAGTTATACCTGGTCTTGGAGCAAGTACACTGACAAAACTCACTTCAATCCAACTATGAACAAGTTTCCCTTAGACAGTGGTTGTGTAGCTCCTGGTCTCCGCCACGAACATGACAACATATGTAGCACATATGTGGTCTCCCATAGACTGTAGGCTATAGTTGTCCTTTTAGCAACAACCAAAGAACTTATGCCTCTAGAGTAGTCCACACTGACCAATTAGAACTCCTATCTTTCAATTAGAACAAACATGAAGGAGTTGTCCCTCCCGTTGGTGTACTAGTAACCAACCTGCTATCCTACAACAACAATTGTTAGTTGTTCTCTCCCATGGCTATCCCTCCCTTATTGGGGAGGACTTGTCTGGGCTCTCTCGGTCACCCCAACCAGAGAGGAAAATACTTGACAAAGGAACTAATTCTCAATTGTCTATGTTGTGCTCTTGGAAAGCCCAAGTACCCCTCTTTTTATAGGTGGGTTTTGGGCTAGGGTTCCCAGTCTGTACGGGACTTGTGCGGGAGTGGAAGGGATTGGAACATCTTGAATTTTCACAACCTACAAACCACGAGATGGTCATTTGGAGACCCAGACGGTCATATGGTCATGCGAGATAGTTGTCTCACACTTCCAAATAGCAATTTGGTAGTTTCCCAATCGCACACGAATTTGGCTATTTTGATTCCAACTAATATCACATACTAATCCCTTACACCACGAGTAATGTGCAATCAAAACTATTTGGGAAAATTATAGAATATTTGTAGTCTATGTGGTTAGGATTTTTGTCCCATCATCTGAAACCATCAGAGATCACCAACTGTGCTATACTTTCCTGAAAATGAAGGGTACTTTTCTTTTCTCATATGATGTTGTCTTTAGTATCAAGTTATATTAAAATCAAGTCAATGTTTTAAAGTTCAATGCTAATGTTTGAATTATTAATAAGAGGTTGCATCATTCAATAGGTTTTTATCTTTTACCTCATGGTAGTTATTACCATCCATATATATTCTATTTAAATGACCCCTAAATGATGTGTATTCATTTTTTTCATATAGTGTTAAGACTTGTGCAGACATGTAATGATCATACCTCATATGATGATATAAAAATTTAATCATGACTTTTCTATGTGTTACAATAATATAAAGATGAATTCCTGGAGACGAATTTACAATGAATACTAATATAAAATGACATAATCATAAATGTGTATCCATAATATGTTGTAATATTATATTTTTTCTATCTTTTAACATAAAAGGGAACTAAATAAAGTGAAATGTGAATCCCCTATTAGGGAAAAATTTTAGTAGTAAAATTTTGAATAGAGAATGGAACCCACTAATGAAAATAATATAATGTTATAATAATGAAAGTAGGTGAATCCCAATTTAACATAATTTCTTGTAGTTATAAGTTTATTGAGGATAGAGGTCAAACAAGTATTTCTTTTATTGATCTAAATACATATCTATATAAATGTGCCTATATTGTTGACTCCGTTATATAATCTCTCTTTAATATACAAATATTCAACTGTGCTTACAATTCCTTACCGCTAATTGAATTTGATAAATCAATTAATGTTTGGTTACATGAAATATGAGATAAATGAACTAATGATAAATAGAGAACATAATTATGTTAAAATATAAAGACCTAAGAACCCTTGAATTTCCTTATTTTTCAAAATATAAGAAAGGCAAACATAATGACTTTTAGTGGTCAAAAGGTAACGTTCTTGAGTAAGTTAAGAAATGAGAGCTTGTTGGCGAGACTGAGGAACATCATGAAGTGGGATATCCTCATCTTCATAAAAATCACCCAACGAGAAAGGGACCTCATTGTTAATATGGATCAATGGAACCAATGTTGGACTAACATCATAGGTTATTGTTACAGATTGGGACTAGGATGATACTTGTCTAACTTATATTAAATTGTATGATAAAATTTGGTTGTATATCAATGACCCCTTACAAAATCTTCCTTCAACCAACCAAGGTTGAAGATTTTTAGTGGTAGACAAACATGAAGATTTGTGTAGATGGATCGTTGAAGTCCTCTAATTGTATGTTAGTTTATACAAACAAAGTTTTTCTATGATAAGAAACCCCTCCTAGGAAGATCCACTAATGGACTTAGCCTAGTAGGTTAAACCATGGGGTCAGATGTGTAGTGGTCACTCACCCCCATGTCAACTCACCCTAGCAGGTTAAACCTCAGGGTCATACGTGTAGTGTTCACTCACTCCCATGTCGACTCACCCTAGCAAGTTAAACCTCAGGGTTAGACATGTAGTGGTCACACACTCCCACATATTGGAACCAATGTTAGACTAACATCATAGGTTATTGTTACATATTGGGACTAGGATGATACTTTTCTAACTTATATTAAATTTTAGGATAAAATTTAGTTGTATGTCAATGACCCCCTACAAAATCTTCCTTCAACCAACCAAGGTTGAAGATTTTTAGTGGTAGAAAAACATGGAGATTTATGTAGATGGATAGTTGAAGCCCTCTAATTGTATATTAGTTTATACAAACCAAGTTTTTCTATGATAAGAAAACCCTCCTAGGCAGATCCACTAATGGACTCACCCTAGTAGGTTAAACCCTGGGGTCAGATGTGCAGTGGTCACTCACCCCCACGTTGACGCACCCTAGCAGGTTAAACCTCGGGGTCAGACGTGTAGTGGTCACTCACTCCCATGCCAACTCACCCTAGCAGGTTGAACCTTGGGGTCAAACATGTAGTGGCCACTCACTCCCACTCCGACTCACCCTAGCATGTTAAACCCCAGGGTGAGACATGTAGTGGTCACTTACCCCAAGCCACACCGAATAGCATTTATGTGCCATCGCAAAAATGTCTGGTCAGAGCACCCACCTTCCATTTTTTTTGCTCCGAGCTTGCTCCCAGAGGGAGTCAAACCCAGGTGGGTTGGCAAGAGAGTGCCCCTTGAGACCAGTTACACCACCTTGGGGTGACTTCTACAATCCAAGTAAAACAAATAATGTAATATAGAACACATCCCAGTAGATGATAATGATTTAGTACATTGTAGGTTATCTATAAGAAATTATCTTTCTAATAGAATTGACTATGTCTCTATTTGAATGACATGAATCACAAATTTTACTTAAAGTTTTCTTGAGAGAATATATGATTTTTCTCCTACACAATATTTGTATATTGTACATAAACAAGTAAAGGAGAATCTATGTTATTTTCATGCCACGTTAATAATAACCAAGAGTTAAATGACAATTAATAAATCTTACTATTTTACAAAACATGTTTTGGATATTACAAATAGATGGCATCTATATCTTGAGTGAAACACTACCACTCAATGCATCTCTATATGAGTCACATGTTGGTTAGATTTCTATATTATATTAGTCATAACATGTGAAAAGACCAAGCTTATAATGATTAATGAAGTAAAAAAGTGAATCTAACACATTGTCCTTATACTCTCACTTATTAAGGATCGTTGGGATGATAGTTGTTGTAGTACTTAGATTGTGATCTTCTTTAGTATGTATAAACAAAAAATGCCAATTTTTCCCCTATTGCACATGTAAGCTACTACAACTTGATTTTTATGTGAATAGTATAAAAATATTTTCTTTACTACTTATAGAATGTGTGTTTGCTTGTTACAATGCATTGTGGATGGTTTGTCTTTAGGTATAGTAAGTGACATCTATTATGTGTGTTAGACCTTCTTGTCTGTAGGATGTGTTCTTGGACCAGCTGGAAAAATTTCATAAATTTTTTTACTAAACATTATTGATGAATTTTTGTTATGAAAAATATATACTTTTTAATTGTACACTACCTTGAGTTTTGCTAAATGTTGGAAAAAGATGGGTTTATCTTGAGGAATATCTAATGGTAATTAGAATAGAGTTCCTAATACTTCATAATAATAATCATAATCTAGTATTGAATAAATTATCAAAGTTTGACATTTATAAATTGAATGTGCGCAACTACACTATCATAAAATTATACAATATATAAAATAATATAAAATAAACAATTATAATACTCTAGATTCAATAAACAATAATATACCATTTGGAAATGAATTTTAAATTTACACATATAATAGGGAAACTCTACAAGAAATGTTCACATCGAAACATAAAAAAACCAACAACATTTTAAGAAACAAACTCCACATGGTGGTACAAGGTTCATAACATACATGTGTATAGATTATTTAATGTAGTATTCATTAAGATTACATCCCAATACATATATATTCACTCTCTTCATATGGTTCTACTAAGTACTTTTGCTCTTGTGTATTAACACTATACCAAAAGACCGAGTAGTATAAATAAAAATAGGATCAATACTATTTTAAAAACAATTCATCTTGCTAGTAGAGTAGTGCCTACATTATGCAAGGTGTTCCCTTAGACTATGGTAGCACATTTTTGCATTACCACTATCAAATGAGGACAAATTACTCATTTTTTTTGGTAAGTCAGGTGGTCATCTTATTCATCTTGCCCACCTCATGCAAGTGAGAACAAATTAACATTACATATGTTGGTTAGATGCAATGAATGAAACATGGTAGTACTACTACCATTACAAAATGGTACATGACAAGTGTCAAGCACAGGTTTAGGGGGGGTTTTATAGTGGGTGTTGCCATTGTTTTGTTGGAAGTGATATTTAGCAAGGGCGTCGACCTGCATATTGTTCTTTCTGTCCGTATAGTTGATCACAGTGGTCTCCTCCTTTATCAACTGTATTCCTCTGATTGTATTAGCAAAATGGGGGTGTTTCAAGTACTCTTTCTGGATCATAACCGATACTTTGAGGTTGTCTGTTACAATCTCAGCTTCTTGCGTAGTGCTCACCCTGATGATCTTTGCTGCCAAGGCGATTGCCATGAGTTCCACTTCCAAAGGGCTCTCCGTCGTAATCAATTGTCCAACTCCACTCAACCAGTGGTCATTAGAATCACAGATGACAACAGCTACAATTCCCTTCCCCTTTTTTCAAGCAACATATGTATTGAATTTAACATCTCCTGGATTGAGGTTTTTTGTATGAGGTCTTTTATTCTATGCAGTGATGTTTTGCGCGAAAGTCCAGACTTTGGAATTCATGGCGACCTCCTGGTTTATGAGATTGATTTGATGTTGTGGGTAATTTTCTTTTCCTTCAAAAGTCCAAAGGTTGCGTTGTTTCCACATACTCCAGCACACAATTAAGAATAGATGTTTATGGTTATCCGGGGCCTTTATGTTCTGGCTGATCCACTGGTCAAAATTATCTGTTGTCCAGAATTGGTGAGAAGTATTAAATCTGAGCATTGTTTGCCACATGCTTTTTACCTTTGGGCAGTCACAAAGAGCATGTAGGCTGGTCTCATCCCCTTCATTGCATCTGGAGTAGGTTGAATTGCTGTCATGTTCTGACGTTTCCTGTTATAATTGGAAAGGAGGGCTCCGTTAACTACAATCCACATGAACATCTTGATGCGCGCCGCCACCTATTCTTTCCAGATAAGATGCCAATTTCCTTGTCTTTTGATCTCCATTTCAGCTCGCAATGCATGATATGCAGTTTTGGCTGTATAACTGCCTCCTTCGTTAAGCTTCCACAATCGAACGTCCTCAGCGTTTGGGTCAATGGGAGGATTCAAGTCGCATATAGCTTTTGTGATATCAGGTGGAAACCAATGTTCCAAGAATCTACGATCCCATTGTCCTTCCATATTGACCAAGATGCTCACTGTCAGATCATCCAACTCTTCAGGGATGGGAAATAAGGCATGCTTTTTCAAGATGAATTCATTGGGTATCCACTTATCGTGCCATACATTTATGGATGTTCCACTCACTGGACATAGATAAGTATTTGATTCCATGAATGATTTGGTGAGGATGACACTTTTGGACAGTCGAGAGAGGTTCTGAGTTGATACTGGCTTGTCCTTTAAGATCTTCTTTGTCATGGACTCGCTCTAGATTGTTCTTCTTTTTCTATAGATATCCCAGTTGTTCTTCATGAGGAGTGCTTGGTTCCATTCTTTCATAGATTTGAGCCCGAGGCCTCCATGAATCTTCCTACTAGTGAGGCGGCTCTAGGATATAAGGTGTGTTCCTCTCTTACTATGCCCACCATTCCATATGAATCTCCTTATTTCCCCATCAATTCTATCACATAATTGTAGAGGTAGTTTAGCCGTCTGCATAACATAAGTAGGTATAGAGGTTAAGGTACTCTTGGCCAGGCTCACTCTCCCCGCCATAGATAAACTCTTAGTAGCCCAAGAGTTAATTTTACTCATTACCTTCTCCAACACTTCATTGTAAGTTTTTCTGTTAACCCAGTTATGTATAATAGGTACTCCTAGGTATTTGCCCAGATCACGAGTTCTTTGTAGGCCACACCTGCTGCAAATAACTTCAACTTCCTGCCGAGTGACACTCCTTGAGAAGAAGACTTTAGTTTTCTCAATTGAGATGGCTTGTCCAGATGCTCATTCGAAATCATTGAAACATTCCATGATGGTGTGGATATTGGATTCACTCACTTTTGAGAATAGGATGATGTCATCAGCAAAGCATAAATGAGCTATTTTAGGTCCTCCTCTTCCTAGCTGCATAGGATGCCATTTCTTATCCGTCACAAGCCGATCAATTAACTGACTTAAACTCTGAATACATAGAACAAAAATATATGGGCTTAGGGGATCCACCTATCTTAATCCTCTAGATGGTTTGAAGCTTGGTGGCATCACACCATTCCAGACTATTTGCGAGTTGCAAAACCTAATGGAGTTCATAATGTAGTTTTGTATGTTGGTTGGAATAAATGTGCTAGGACTAAATGTTGGTTGGATTTTCCTTCCAGGTACAAATGTGCTTTGTGTAGGACTGATCCATTTTAGTAGCCACTTTTTCAGGAACTCAACAATAACTTTCGAGCAAAGTTTGAGGATTGTATTATTAAGTGAAATAGGCCTAAATTGACTTTGACATACAAGTTTCTTTTCTTTAGGTATGAGCACAATGGTGGCGTTGCACATCTTGTCGTCAAGGGTGGGAGAGTTAAGAGCCTCTTCGATCGTTCTTGTGACTGTCTCCTTCATAGTAGACCAGTTCGATTGTAAGAAGTGTGTTGTTGTTCCATTTGGACCTGTCGCTTTGAACGGGTGCATAGAAAAGAGAATGTCTTCGATCTCCTCCATTTGAGCCTCCCTCGCGAGGTGTTGTTTTTGGGCTTCAGGGATGGCTTGAAAGTAGCCTGGGATTCTCCTCATGGCCGGCTGGCTGACACAACTGGGTGTGGTGAAGAGGTCTATAAAATACTCTGTAACCAGTTTGAACACTTCCATAGTTTCAGTAGCCCATCCTCCATTAGGTCTTTTGATCGCCTCGCATCTATTCATTCTTGCCCGCTGGTTGACAAAGGCATGATAGTAGCGCAAATTTGAGTCACCATCCTTCAGCCAATTGATATGGCTTTTCTGTTTCCAGTCTTCCTCCTCCTTCTTTAATAATGTGCTTAGTTCGGCCTGCATTATCAAACACAAATGGTTGGTTATATCAGAAATGCATATTTATATGTAATAAATACCCTCTTTGATCTATAGTATATTCATAGAAATGCATATGTATATGGAATAAATACCCTCTATCATAGTCATGCATCTATGGTAGACTTTTTGGGTCCACTATGTGTATGATTGGGAGTCTTTGTATAATGTTGTTTTTGTGTAAGTGTTTTTCATTATAATAATTAACTATTTTCTTAAGAAAGAATCAATATTTATCTATAGTTCATTATATAGTAGTGGTCATAAAAGATGCACGTGATAAACCTTGTTTTCATGAAATAAATAATATATTGCTTGAAATGACATCTTAAAGGACATTAGTGCAAGTTATCTATTATTCTAAAGATAATACATATTAGACTAATAACTATTTTATGAACTTCACATGTAAGAAAAGTGCTAGTTTTTTAATAATCATAACTAACAAACTGATGTAGAAGTATTACTTGCGATCAAAGAACTCGAAAAACCTAAAGTTACAATTCATCATATCTCATAACCATTTACTTATCAACACAAACTTTCTGAATTGGATAAAACCTCTAGGTTTGGGGTGCTTTATTTTTATAATTTCTTTCTAGTATTTTTTCCATAAAGTTATTATAAATAGGTAATATTATTATACATTCACCTTAATTTTTTTTAAGATTCAGAGTTATTCACATAGTTGCCATAACACTTTTAGAACAATGTCTCATAATCAATGGTAGGTTATGTGAATTGGGGATGAAGTTGAGATTAAGGAAAATAATTAGTTACTCTTAACTTTGTTCTGTCAAAAAAATAGTATATAAATCATCACCACATGATATAACTGCACATGAATAATATTAAAATAATTCCTTTAAATATTTTTTATAAAATTAAGAATTTGAGAAAAAACATGCACTATTTCATATAACTATATATACAAAAAGACAATTACAATCTTGTTACAAATTTCAATTTCAAGAAACATTATTACAACTCTTGATTTACATCTTGCTGGGATCTATAATGACACAAAGTGACTAATTGAAAGCCTTTGACAATTGAAGTCCTCTTAGGGCATTCCTCTTTGTATGAAAATCTCAATAGGCTATATTTGACTCAAAAAAATATTATAAGTAGAGGGGTAAGCTACTTGCTTCCTGAGTAGGGTATTTCCTTATACATTAAAGATTGTTGAGGAATTGAATATGGAAACACAGTCAAAAGGGGGTTTCTAAAATTTATTATTATCTATGTAAATTATACAGGTATATGTATGATATGAACTACCATGAAAAGTTTCAAGGAGATGATTCACATTTCTCTTTGTTACGCTTCCCATTCTTTCTTTTTTATTGATCTAATTAAGATGTAAAATAGAATTGATTGGTTTATCTAACTATTAAACTATTTAACTATGGTAATTGATATTCTCTTTCACTTACCCTTGCACTCAAATGGATTGTACTATCGAAGAGAGAGTCACTATTGCATAAATTACCATACAAGTCTTTAGAAGTATCCAAGGAACATTATGAGTAGTAACTACACTACCTATGTCTTTAACGATTTTGCCACATTGGTCAGGTAGTGTGCAAACAAAGTATGTAAATCATGAACTGTGTATTGAGTGGTATAGAGGGGTGTGTCTAGAACAAAAAGCCTTTAAATCATGGTAGAGAGTTTAAGCAAGGGCCGAAAAGACAAAAGGAGTAAACTTTATAGTCAAAAGGAGAGGATCTTCAAGGGATATTCATTGCAATTATAATATGTAGGTATGCATGAACATTATGGTTTACTAATCTAAACTAGTACCAATGGTACCTTTCTAGGTATTATTGGTTTCTCTCTTCTACACTAAAGAACCACCAGTACGTATATAGTTTGTGTGGGATGTTTCCTATATCTACTGTGAGCATCATCACCATGTATTTGACAGCTAATAGTCTCAGCCTTTTGAGTATAGACCACAGGAAAAAGGTTATACAGCTTCTAGGGCATTTGTTTACTACCATTTTTCTTAATATATATTTATGTTATACAGATATCTTATTTCTATTATGTAATTAACTCATTTAGCTACTCAAATTAAATTACTACGATACACAAGATTGGATACTTGAAATTAAGATAAAATTGCATATTAGGCTTCACATAGCTTAGTCATGTTTATGATTTATCCCTTCTGAGAATGATCTTAAAACAAAAACCAAACCTTGTAAAAGGACAATTTCTCTAAGAAACTTACTACCGATATGACAAATTCATTCTCTGTATTAAAGTGGGCTACATATCCATATTATATACTAAAACATCTCACAATGTCATAACTGTACACTAGGAAATCAAATTAAGAAAATAGGTATAGCTATTGATCATTCATAAATAAAATAGTCAATCTAGGCATGGGATGAATCACTTCAATGATATACTTAGTTATATTGCATATCAAAACACACAAAAACCTTTGTTTTTTAGTATGTTATGAAAAAACTAAAAAAATATAAATTTTCTTATTGAAAACATTAGTCCATTACCATGTTTGTGTCATTATATGTCATTAATTAACACTCATTACAATTTTTCAATATTTCCTTGTTAATAAGATGACCAGAATAGTAAGTACCATATTAATGTTGCAGAATAGGGAAATATAAGGAAATTAGAAATTAATGAAATTGATGTTCTATGGTTTTCCAAAAATGCTCCGTCCACTATCAATTTTACCACTGATACAATCTTTAAAATTCACCCAAATTCCATTCATAAAGAATCCCACTTCATGAGAAAACCCTATTGGCAAAATACATGTCATGTTCTTGTCCCTAACATAAAGAACCATGGAAAAGTCCCAAAATTGAGAACTAGAGGAGATAAACAAAATGAATTTCAATTGGAAAACATAAAAAGTGTAAGAAACCAACTACCACTCAAAATATTAATCATGACTAGATTTGGATATTAAATAAAACTCAATTTTTCTTATTCTTAGTAAATCCCTTAAAATCACACTGGAATTGCCTTTATTTAAGAACTAGGTTCTCCAATAAAAAGGATAGTTAGATAGCAAGATAATTGTTATATGTAGTGCTTAAATTGAACTCCAACTTATTAAAACATGAAAAAAAAACTTTTCCCAACATGAAGTCTAGAATACAATAGAGTATCATATGACTTTTTGGACAATCTGTCTCACTATCTAGGTGATGAAGCTATTCTTCCTTGTCTAGGTTGGTCAACCACCCAGTAGTTAGTGCACATAGTTGCTCTAACTCCTCTAATTAGTTGAAAATTTGGTGTTAGACATGAAAACTATTTCTTCCAATGGAATATTTATTCTATTCCACATAACTTCGCAAGTTGATCTAACTATACCACTACTCAGTCAACTTCTCCATAATCCATGAATAAAAGTACATTAAATGCCTTTTTTGCTTTCTAAACCCATAAATAACATATTTAAAACTTGTTTATATGCATCCTACATTATCTCTGCAATTATTTCCTATATGTGTATATATATACATACATACATATACATATACATACATATACACACACACGCACACATATATATATATATATATATGACTTAGATATGCAATTCTCTAAATCAAATTAGGGTTTTAGCTATACAATTCTCTGAATCAAACTAGGGTTTTACCTTACTTTATAAATTCCATTACTGCATTTCTCATTCCCTTATCACAATATAGTGGTTTCTAAACCCAATTATACTTAAGTTAGATTTACTATTAGTCACTATCTAAAACTTGAGTTTTACCTTAGACCTTATCAATATTTATTATTAGTAATTATTAATGTATACTATATTGAAATAAGAACAAGAAGTTGTATTTAGGTACTAAACTAAAAGTAGGATCATGAATTATGTACTAAGAGGAAACGATTTTGAAGCAATAGTTAGGTGAATTTTCTCTTAAATATGAATCAATGTCATGCAATCCTTTCCATGTCATATGTATGTACATAACATATGTACATTATCCATGAAATTGGATGCTTCTCAATGATATGGCCTACAAATGTATAAGCATTACAATACATTTAAATAGGGCACATTGGATATGTTCATAAACCATGATGTCTATTAATGGTATTAGTAGCTTCTAGACCTAAAATAGGGTAGCAATATATTGATGCGAGTTCATTTTATTGATACCATGTAAACTATATTTAGGTACTAAACTTAAATGAGAACAAGAAGTTGTATTTAGGTACTAAACTAAAAGTAGGATCATGAATTATGTACTAAGAGGAAACGATTTTGAAGCAATAGTTAGGTGAATTTTCTCTTAAATATGAATCAATGTCATGCAATCCTTTCCATGTCATATGTATGTACATAACATATGTACATTATCCATGAAATTGGATGCTTCTCAATGATATGGCCTACAAATGTATAAGCATTACAATACATTTAAATAGGGCACATTGGATATGTTCATAAACCATGATGTCTATTAATGGTATTAGTAGCTTCTAGACCTAAAATAGGGTAGCAATATATTGATGCGAGTTCATTTTATTGATACCATGTAAACGTAAATTACTAAAAAACTAAAATATAAGGTTTCCTAGAAAGTGATAACTACTTCATGTGAACCATATTTTGGAGGGAGGATGAAGATGAGAGAGTTTGATAAGATGTAGGAAATAAATGTGAAGTTCATGGTACCTACTTGAAAAAATGGAAATAAAGTTGGGGTTCAACCTAGAGACTTCATTTGTCTTGTGGAAATTTGAGGTTGTCATTTAGGTTCGTCTCATGAGAAAGTCAGGAAATACAATACAATATATGGACCCCAGAAACATCTTCAAAAAGTGCACAAAGAAATAATGATATATTTAGTATTCTATAAAGATTGTTTGGGTCTCCAATATATAGGAGTCTAGGGATACATGGATATACTTAAGTGGGTATATGGATTCTCATTTAAGTTTACTTAGATGGCAATAAGCATTAAAGATACAACATGCCTAAGCACATTTAATAAGAAATAAGAGATAAACCACTTATGCTAACACTCCCCACAAGATGGAGAGTATGTATTGTGTAGTCCCAACTTGGAGCCCATCTAGCTAAAAAGTAATGGAAGAAGTAGTTGTCAAGATATTAACAATTTTTTGGCTGGTCTATATGTCGAAAGATAGAATCTTCTTGTCTTAAACCAAATTTCATATGAAATGACAATCAACTTCGATGTCTTGTACACTCATGGAAAACTAGATTGTTGGTAATATGTATAGCACCTGGATTGTCACGGTAAAGATGAAATCGAGGTCGACAAGGAATCCCAAATTGATTCAAAATAGACCAAATTCACTAAAGATCACAATAGGCAGGGGTCATCAAGTGATATTTAGCTTTAGTGCTGGAGTAAGAAACTACTAATTGCTTTTTAATATCCCCAATCATGACATGATATTTAGAGGTGGAATGACAGTCTTTGGTATCTCTTTCCCAATCTCCATTAGCATATTAGAAAATAGCGATACTATTCTTTTAAGGTGATCAATCAAATTAACTTATTCCAGGGTGACTCTTGAGATATCAAAAGATACATTGAATGATGTACCAATGTTATTTGAGGGGTGCATTCATGTGCTAAGTGACAACTCCCACAACATAGGTTATATAGGGTTGAGTAATTGTAACTTAGATCAATTTTCCAACTAACCCATGATATTTTTGTGGATAAGGGAACAACTCCAACTCAAGAGGATCCCTCTTACGGTAATACATAGGGGTTGAAATGGGATTAGAATCTATCATCCCAGTCTGTTGGATTAGATCCATCACATTACATGATTGGGATAAATTGATCCTTGCGGATGAGTGAAGGACTTCTATCCCAAAAAAATACTTCAAATTTCCCAAATCCTTTGTATAAAAATTGGCTTGTAGAGTCTGTTTCTGTTTATTGATACCAATAGTGTCACTACCTATGATTACAATTTTGTCAATATAAACAAAAAGAAGAATATACCTAATAACACCAAATTTTGTGATGTTTTTGGCCCTCATTTCGTTATCAAATCTGCCCTTTTAAACTATTTTCCTCTCCTTTTTGTCATGTTTTTGCATAAACATGCCACGCTACGCTCTTAACTCAATATTATCATCTTTTGCAGAGTTTTCCTCATTTTTGAACTCATTTATCAGCAAAAAGGCCCGTCTCGACCCACGAATGTGTTCCACCTGCATTAGCCTTCTTACCAACCTGCCGACCGATACACTTGTTGCCCGACACAGAGCAGCACGATACACTACCGCACGACATGAGGATGCCACGCAAAAAGGAGCGGATGAGTGATACGCCATTTACCCGATAGGGAGCCAGACTCGCCACGACTGCTAAAGCGTGTCACGCGATACAGGCCACCCACCGGTAGACGCCACTCGTCACGATGACCGACACACGCTTACAACCCGAAATCCTTGTGCCGGGCGACACACATATCAAGCATCCCTGAATCCGCGATGATAGAGCTGATGAAGGACACATGTCGTCCGGAGAACCACAACTTCCCCCAACCACTGCCTATAAATAGCATCTACAGGACTCCGATGGGATGGGTCAAAATCTCTCGAAAGCCAACTTGGGAAAGCATTTGGAGCTAGCGTGTCATGCCTCAGAGGTGTACCGGGCGACACTAGGTGAGCACTTCCCCGACCCGAGAGGGAGGGAATGCTTCACTTAGGATCGGCCCCGGGCACCACTGCAGATCGATATCAGCCAACAAGGACACCTGATATGAGTACCCGATACTCTAAGCAAAACTCTGGCCCGATACGATACCAAGCCTGATACGCATCACCTGTCATGGCGTGTCGCCCGAGATGGTGCCACCCGACACGATCGTATCGGGCATGAGCGCCCCGCATGATACGTCTGCCCGTCATAAGCGTGTCGCCCGAGAGGGTGTGCTACCCGACACAGGCGTATCGGGTAAGGCTCCCGCCTGGTATCGGGCTGGAGGGATCTTGGGGATGTGCTACCATCTGTCACCCTTCTAAATCAACATGGCGACATTTATCTTTAATTATTTCAGTCATTTACTTTCTTTACTTATGCAATGTAATCAGACCCTTTATGCTAATGGAATTAGAAGAGTTTTAATTATCTACTGCTTTATGTTTGGTCCCTTTTGTTGGATGATTGTTTTGTTTAACATCCAAACTCTAGCTTGTACACTTGGATCACGTTTTGACTAGCTACCGAATCGTGTTTTCCCATTGCAGCAGCCTCGAGAGAGGTGTTGTGGCTCTAGTGTTTGGTCTGATATGGGAGTAAGAGAGTGCCCAGGATCAGAGTTGCTTTAGTAACCTTTCCATTCTAACTTAAGACCAGCAACCTCGAGAGAGGTGTTGATGCTTAGTTAGATTTACCCGCTTCGAGAGAAGGGGTACAGGATGTTTCTACTGCCGCTTGTTTTACCGAAGATTTCTCCTTCATTCCTTTCTAAAGCAATAGTGTTATCCTCTCTGTTTTCGTTGCGTGAAAACCCTAAAAATCGATAAACCTTTAAAACCTTAATTTTCCTCGTAGCTCCAGTTGGAGATAGTTTTCTTTTATTTTAATCGCTCTTAGCCTGTTGTTCCCTTGGGGAACTTTATCATCTCCTTACCCATACCGGAGTGTAACGTGTTGATTCTGCGTTCCCAACACTACCACCCTTGTCCCTGTGTTCGACCCCATATATCTACTTCGACCCCGTAATAAAGTTGCGGGGGCCTAGAAGATTTCGGGTTATAAATTTAAAAGTCCGACTACATCAAATCCGCTCCCCGTTTAAGATGCGCGATTTAGGCCGGTCAACTTTTTGGCGCCGTTGCCGGGGACAAGGCAAAATGGTACTGTTGACGAACCCGAATCCACTAACTACACTCCAGTGCCTCAAGCTTAGAAATGAGCTTGACAACAATCTCTTTTTCCTTTTTTATATTTTAACCTGAAATGAGTAGTTCGTATTATTAATACATGTTTTCTAACTTGAATTCACGTTCTATTCAGGTACTCAGAAGGGAGGCATTCTGCTCAATTGAGCACCGCCATCACCAGACATGCTGCCTCACATTGAACCACCTCTTTCAGATGGTGAGCGACATGCGGGAGCTAGACCTCACTCGCCTCCGCCTAAAGACAATGACCACTACGACGAAAATCATCAACATGAAGACCCTGAAACAGAACAGTTTGAGGATGACCATCGCCGGGAGAGACGTCATCATCACCGGAGGTGCAGAAGGAATGAAAATAATTAGGAACCGAACTAGGGAGACAGTGACAGTGACGATTCCCATGAAGAAGAAAAGGCCCTCAGGGAGTTAGCTGCCACCAAGGCTAATAATTCCAGATATCCTGTTGTCATCCCGAGATTCAACACAACCAACTTCGAGCTAAAACCATCCGTCATCTCTATGATCCAGAACAAGATCTTTAGAGGGAATTCGAAGAATGATAATCCCTATCACCATTTATATGCTTTTAAAAACATATATGACACCATCAAAATGCGGGGAGTCCCACAGGAGGTGATTTATTGCAAGGGTTTCATCTTTTCTTTAGAAGACAAGGCTCTATCCTGGTACCTCGGGCTGCCACACCAAGCTCTTAACGGATTGAGTGCACTGGCGGATGCCTTTGTAAACAAGTTTTATCCTACCGAGAAACCCTTCGGGAATAGACAGAGGATCACGTCTTTCATGTAAAAGCCGAACGAGAATCTACATGATGCCTGGGAACGATATCAAGAATATCAGAGGGACTGCCCTCATCATAACTATAAGAAGGGTTTCTTGATAACTACCTTCTACAACGGTCTAACCCCTGAGGAAAGGGTTTCACTGAATGCAGCAACATGCAGTGACTTTCTGGGGAAGAAGCCTAGAAGATCTGAAAAGATCATCAAGAACATGGCCGAGTTGCAAGCCGACACTGACTACGATAGATCAGACAGGGGACATGCTAAGAAGGCTAGTGAAGGACCTTCAATTGAATCCAAGGCTTTGGAAACTATCACCTCTCAGATCCAGAGGATAGCCACTGATGTCAAACAGCTGAAAGAATCAAGTGGAAAGGGGAAGAAACAAGTCGAAAAGGTCATGAAATGTGTCACCTGTGGAGAAGGTGGACAGGGGGTAGATAACTATATCTACACCCGACCTGACGAGTCAACCGAAAGTGAATCTGAGGCTGAGGAGGCTGAGAACGTCTCTTTCGTTAGTTTCAAGAGGCCAGATCATCCTGGTTTTAGTTATGGCAACAAGGATGCGGCCAAAAGTTCGCATCAGCTACATAACCCCACCAAGCAACCCCATGTTTTCGAGAAAAGAGGAGGACAAAGTCAGTTCACCAGGACCACTTCCTTCTAGTCAAACAAGGCAAATTTCCAAGGACAAGGAAAGTACCAAGGTCGCCAAGCGGCAAATACTAGTCAAAGTCAAGCCAAGGAGCAAGGTCAAGACAAGGTTTCGAACCAACCAGATTTGGTTGGCCAGTTATTCAATTTTGTTAAAAGACGAGATACCATCAATAACCTACTGGCACAGAGTGCGCTTTCAAATTCAGGAGTTCTGAACACAATGCAGGTCCAGATGGCGGACATGTAGACGCACCAACGCCAAATCGATCAGCAGTTGACCCAGATGGCCGAATTGATAAAGAATCCCTCGGGTAAGATACCCTCCATCACCGAATCTGCCAAAATGGCAGTGCTGAGATCAGGAAGGACAGTAGAACGTCATGAAGAAGCCTGACTAGAGGAACCTGAATCGAGGACTGTGGATGCAAATCCCACGGAAGGCGTCAATCGACAAACTCATGACAGAGAACCTGAACCAAGATCCTTTGAGGAGTTATCTGGTAAGAGAAGCCCTTACTCTCCCAAGTTGCCTTTTCCTTACAAGCTGATAAAGGCACACCTTAAGAAGTGCCTTGAGAAGTTCATGGAATCAATAAAGAAACTTCATCTCGAAGTACCTTTTTTGGACGCTTTAGAAGAGATGCCGACTTATGCTAAGTTTTTCAAAGATTTGATTACCAAGAAGAGAAGAGGAGGAAGAATCAAAACCGTGCATCTAGCAAGTATGTCCTCTGCTTTTGTTAAATCAGATTTGCCCAACAAAAAGAAAGATCCAGGGGCTTTCACCATTCCTTTCGCCATTGGAGATAACGTCGAATGAAAAGGTCTCGCCGATTTAGGGGCTAGTATCCACATTATGCCCCTAAGATTCACACAGAGATTAGGTTTGACTGAAATGGTCAAAACCAATATGAGAATTGAATTAGCAGATCATACCTTTAAAAGGCATGTTGGCGTTGTTGAAGATGTACCTATCCGGGTAGGAAGTTTCTTCATTCCTTGTGATATCATTGTCATTGATTCCGTGGAGGACCCTGGCTGTCCTATCATCTTTGGACATCCTTTCCTGGCTAAAGGAAGGACGTTGATCGATGTTGTTGAGGGAATAATCACTCTAAGGGTCGGAAATGACCACTTAGACTTCAAGGTAAGGGATGCAATGAGAGGACCATCCCTGTTAGAGTCCACTTGCTTTGCAGAAAGCTACTACCAGTTCTGCGAAGAGGTAGTAGAAGATATCTTAATGGTGGACCCTCTTGTGAGGGCGATAAGCAATCAAGATTTTGACTCTAAAAATCTAGAAGTTGTGGAGTTTCTCAGCTATCTTAACCAGTCTGATGAAGACTTGAGCAACGAGGATGAGGTAGTGGAAACTATTAAGTTTGCCTCTCTTAAGGAGGTGCCGGAAGAAAGGTCACCCAAGGCCAAGCCTGAGTTGAAGCAGTTACCAGAAGGGTTGAAATATGAATTCCTAGATCGAGAGGATAGGAATCCTGTCATCGTCAATGCCCATCTTACAAAAGACCAATTGGACAAACTTCTTAGGTAGTTAAGACTCCACAGGCGGGCTATCAGATACTCGGTAGAAGATATCAAAGGCCTTAGCCCTGCATTGTGTATGCATCGCATCAATTTGGAGGAATCCACCAAATCTCTGGCTCAACCCCAGAGAAAATTGAATCAGATGCTGAAGGATGTCGTTAAGAAAGAAGTAATCAAGTTGAGAGATGCTGGGATCATTTACCCGATCAATGACAGTAACCGGGTAAGCCCGATCCACACAGTACCCAAGAAGGGTGGTATAATAGTGGTAAAGGGAGATAAAGGCGATGAAGTGGCGGTTAGGACCGTCACTGGATGGAGAATGTGTATTGACTACCGAAAGCTAAACCAAGCCACTAAAAAGATCATTATCCACTTCCTTTCATTGATCAAGTTCTTGAAAGGTTAGCGCATCATGACTATTTCTGTTTTTTGGATGGTTTTTTAGGATTTTATCAGGTCCCCATCCTGCCAGATGACCAAGAGAAAACAACTTTTACCTGTCTCTATGGCACCTACGCCTTCAGGAGGATGCCTTTCGGCCTGTGCAATGCTCCCGCAACGTTTGAACGCTGTATGATATCAATGTTCTTGGATTTTCTGGAGGATATCGTGGAAGTTTTCATGGACGATTTTTCTGTCTATGGAAAAGACTTCGATACCTTCCTGAAAAACCTCTCTTTGGTTCTGCAACGATGCGAGGAAAACATTTTGGTTTTAAACTGGGAGAAGTGTCATTTTATGGTACATGAAGGCATCGTACTGGGACATAAAGTTTTGAGGCGTGGCATCGAGGTAGACGTTAGCAAGGTTGAAGCCATATCCAAGCTTCCTCCACCAAAGTCTGTGACGGGAGTGAGGAGCTTCCTCAGGATCACCGGTTACTACTGAAGATTTATAAAAGACTTCTCAAAAATCTCAAAACCATTGTCCAACCTTCTGGTAAAAGATGTTGAATTCATTTTCTCTGATGATTGTCTAATCGCTTTTCAGGATTTAAAGGTTACTCTTATCTCACCACCTATCCTCCAAGCTCTAGACTGGGGTTTACCTTTCGAGCTTATGTGTGACGCCAGCGACTATGCAGTAGGAGCGGTCCTGGGGCAGAAAAAGGATAAAAAGCACCATGTAATCTACTACGCTAGTCGCACCCTGGATGAGGCTCAGGTAAATTATACAACTACAGAGAAAGAGATGCTCGCAATAGTCTTCGCTTTTGATAAGTTCAAATCGTACCTCATTGGAGCAAAGGTTAAATTCTACACAGATCATGGGGCTATAAGATACCTCATGCAGAAGAAAGATACAAAGCCCAGGCTATTGAGATGGGCCTTGTTACTACAAGAGTTCGACCATGAGATAGCCGATAAGAAGGGTGCATAGAATGTGGTCGCCGACCACTTATCAAGGATCATTGTGGAAGGACAGAAGGAACCACCTATTAATGACAATTATACCGACGAAGCTTTGATGATGATTGAAACCAAGGAAGAGAGTTTACCCTGGTTTGCAAATATCTGTAATTATCTTTCCTGCGGAGAACTTCCCCCTGACATAACCTATAACCAAAAGAAGAATCTCTTCACAGATGTAAAGAATTACTACTGGGACGATCCACTCCTTTTTAGAAGATGTGCAGATAACTTGTACCGAAAATGTCTTCCCGAAGAAGAGATCCCGAACATTCTGAAAGAGTGTCACGCCTCCCCTTATGGAGGACACCTAGGTAGCGAAAGGACCGTTGCCAAAGTACTACAATCAGGTTTTTACTGGCCCTCTTTGTTCAAAGATGTTGCAAAGTATGTAAAAGTCTGTAAAGAGTGCCAATTGACGGGAAATATTGGACGAAGAAACGAGATGCCAATGGAAAATTGGGTTGAAGTGGAGATCTTTGCTGTATGGGGGATTGACTACATGGGACTGTTTCCCCCATCAAAGGGATATCAATACATTCTAGTGACAGTGGATTATGTATCCAAATGGGTAGAAGTTGTTGCAACTCAAACGTGTGACGCTAAGTCAGTGATCAAGTTGTTCGAAAAGATGATTTTCCCTCATTTCGGTGTACCTCGTACTGTAATAAGAGACGGTGGATCGCATTTCGGAGAAAGACAGTTTGAAGCGCTCCTGCGAAAGTATGGAGTTAAACACAAGGTTGCTACGCCCTGCCACCCACAAACTTCTGGGCAGGTAGAAGTTTCGAATAGACAAATCAAACAGATTCTAGAGAAAACTGTCAACCAGACGAGGAAAGATTGGTCAATGAAGCATGACGATGCACTTTGGGCCTACAGAATAGCCTATAAAGAGCCCATTGGAACCACTCCTTATAAGTTGATCTATGGGAAATCATATCATCTACCCCTTGAGCTGGAACACAAGGCCCTTTGGGCGATTAAGTTCTTGAACATGGATCTAGAGAAGGCGGGAGAGAAGAGATATTTGTAGTTGTAAGAACTTGAAGAATTGAGGATGCATGCTTACGAGAATGCAAAGATCTATAAATAGAGGACAAAGGTGTGGCATGATGCCCACCTAAGGAGGAAGGACGTAAGTGAAGGTGACAAAGTTTTATTATTTAAATCTTCCATTCGTCTTTTTCCAGGTAAATTACAAACGAGGTGGTCCGTACCTTTCACCATATCAAAGACATACCCGTCCGGAATGTGGAGCTATATGACAAAGATGATCCATCCAAGGTTTTTCAAGTGAACGGGCACAGGGTGAAAAGGTTCTATGAAGATGAAGCTTTCGTTAGAAGGACGGAGATCAACTTGCAAGATATGGATACTGCTGAAGGCGAAAAGTGAAGGACTTGGAGCTGTCGAGCTGACGACGCAAACTACATCGATCCTCGGGAGGCATCCCAAGCTTTTACTTTTCCTAAAGTAGGATGTTATTTACTTTCTTGTAAGAAAAACATTATGAACATTTGGACTGTAATAAGGCTCGAGTCAGTGCATGCGTCACGTGCACTGACTCTTCTGTTTTATGGGCCACTGCTCTGTTTTATGAGCATTGATGAGGAATACTATCTGAGGCCGGGAACTTAACCTTAGGCCAATGATGTTTTACCCATCAATCGCTTTTTCCTTCACTTTATTTTTTTTAAGTTTTTCATCTAGATTTTGTCCTGAAGACCATGTATCGGGCAAGAATACCCTTTTTCCTGATCGTATCAGGAAAAAATGCAGCTGACACATAGAACACGCTCGTATCGGGCGATGGTATATTGAGCATCGCATAAGCCGTGTCGGACGACATGCCCGGGCAGTGAGCACCCATATCGGGCAAGATGAGTAATTACCCTTCATTAGACAGATGGGACTGCTCGTCTTGGGAATGACTTATCTCAACGGCCGACACGCGTCCCAGATTTACCCATTTTACCCCCGGTTGGGATTGCTATATATAGTACAGAGGTTTTACCATGTTGGGCTACTACATTTACTCTTCTAACTACTAGTATCGTGTAGTAATTTCTCCTTTTTGCTCGTGTGTCGTCTAACTAACTTTTGCTCTCGTGTCGCGCAAGGTAGCTTCAGATAGCAAAGGTATATCCCGACAGCGTGCTTGCCCGACACGAACTTCGTATCGCACACAGCGTATCGGGCTGACGACTTTAGTTGATTTTCTTGTATCGCCCGACACATGTGTTGCACGACACGTCTTTAACACGCGCTTTCCCGATACCCTATATCGGGCGATAACCATGTCACCCATCCTTGTGCCACCTCACTTGTTCTTGTTGTCGGGCGACACGTTTTTCTATCGGGAAGAACCTATCGGGCACTTTGTTTTACGCAACCGTATCGTCCGACACACCTGTGTCGGGTAATGGGTATGACACGCAGCTTTTCTCTGTATCATCCAGTTTTGTATCGCCCAAGATGTTCTTTTGATGGACGACACCCGGACCTCGTATCGGGCATGAGCCTACGGTGATTTCTTCGAAAGCTTCGTATCGCCTGACACATGTGTATCAGGCAAACGTCATATCACCCAGTGTTGAAGCCCGATATGGTGGTGTCGGGTAGCTTTTGTATCAGGCAGAATTTTCATCATGCAATCAATTTTTCTTTTAAATGCCAGTATCGATTTTAAGTTTTGTCTACCTAATATCGGAACATTTAAATGATCAATGAACTTGTTTAATGATAACAGATATGGCCCATACAAAGCAAACCGTCATTCGAGTTGACGAACACGACACTGAGACCGCAGCTGAAGCAACAACGGTCGGGCAGAAATGCACGAATCCCGAGGCAGCTGGGTCATCAACCGCTGAGAAGAGAGCAAGGACGGAAGAAGTAACAACTCCATTTTTTTTTCCAGAGGATGCAGCCGGAACAAGTGCAAAGCTCTGAAGAAGGAAACGCAAGGCTCGTGCAGATTATGACGATGATGACCGGCCTAGGAGGGCTAGAACACGAACAAGAAATCAACCTATGGTAGACAGAGAGCTCTTGAAAACACTTGTCGATACTATATCCAAAGAAGATGCCCCCCATGAAGAAGGTGGCTTCATGAATGATGAACCCAAAATACCCACATTCAATCCAGAAGCCACTGGAGAAAGACTTCTACTGATTTTCTCTTTTGGAGATGGTCCTAAACCACCGCAGAAGACAGACTATGATAAGTAAATGGATAAATTATGGGATGAATATAACTTATCCGTGAGGTCCATTGATATTTGTTCATACGATAGTGAAAAGGATGAAGAAAAGCAATCTGAAAAAAAATCATTCTATTCATTGTACTCAAGAGAAGCATTCATATATCCTTGATGACGAGTTCAGAATAGTATGTAAATTCTACTCTACTGTATTGCTGGAAATGAGGAATATACTGCCGAATTTCGCCATCAACTCCAGCATATACAGCAAAATGCTATTGTCTGACAGAAAGGATGGCTCAAAGTTAGATCAACTCTGCTCTCAAGATTCAGGCCATGGGCTTACTGATTTAACTCATCTCTCTACAGGGACAATCTGGGATCTTGTTCCAGGAGCCAGAGAGACCATGTATCCTCACCAACAAGTAGGCTTTGAGTTTATCTGGAGAAACCTAGCTGGCGATATCTCTCTTGATAAGCTTAAGAACTCCCCCAATACTGATGCTATAGGAGGCTGTGTGATTTCTCACGCTCCTGGAACAAGGAAAACTTGTCTTTGGATCATGTTCCTCAAGAGTTATATGGCAGCGTACCCAAATTGCAGGCCAGTGATTCTTTCTCCCCGTGGTATGCTAACTATGGTGGAGAAAGTGTTTGTCAAATGGGAAGTTGAGATTCCATTCTTCATTTTAAACAAAGATGACAATGCTACTAGCACTCTTCCTATGGCCAGTTCAAGGTCCAAAGGTGTGTGGCAGATGCGCCTTATGACGTTATGTGAATGGATCAAAGGAAATGGCATTCTCAGAATGAGCTACGGGTTATTTGAGAGACTAGTTACTCGAGATTTGAAAAAATGTCTAGAGGATGCACAATTTAGAAAGATTCTGATTGAGAAACTAGGATTATTCATTTTAGAAGAAGATCACACTCCCAGGAATGATACGAGCAAAATCTAGAAGGTACTAAAAAAGGTAAAAGCAGAAAGGTGCATAATTCTATCTGGCACTCCCTTCCAAAATAATTTCAGTGAACTTTACAACACATTTTGCTTGGTGAGACCAAAATTTTCTGAAAATATAACAGTCAAAGAGACAAATTTTAGGCCTGGATTTTCTGGAAATTTTCCTATCTTGGGGGCTACCAAATCAAGAAAAAGTATTTGAAGAGATAAGTGGACTTCTCTGACTAGTTCAATAGACGATGAAAGTTTAAAGAAACTGATATTGATGATCAGTCCTTTTGTTCATGTTCACAATGGAAGTATCTTAAAAAGTTTAACTAGTTTAAGGGAATGCCTAATAGTTTTGGAACTTCTTCCTCAATAAAAGTGCATGACTGATCTCATTGAATCTTGCAATTTTGAACCCATATTTTCCTTTTGGTACAAAATTTCTTTGGTAGCCATCCACCGAGCACACTGTGCTGCTGGCAAACTGACTGCGACATCTTCTTCCTGGAATGGATATCAAATAAAGAAACGCCTGACCAACTCCACCACATCGACTGCCACAACAAACGAGGAGAATATGTGTGGGAACTTCTATCTAGCGCATGCGCGCTCACTAGCTAACCCTCATTGGGTTAACATTACCCTACCTTATCTACTTCACAACTCTGGGACAAAGTGTGGAGTAAGTTTGGGGGGGGGTACCATGTACCAGTGAGGGAGGTATAAAAAAAAAATTTCTTCAAACTCCACCCTTTTTGTTCTTTTGTTTTTCTCCTATATCATGTGTACATATACATATACATGCTAATACAAAAATTTTGCTAATTTTTTTTGCTTATTTTGTCTCCATTCATATGTACAAAGACGCTGCATAGTAAAAACCTAATACGACTTCTTTCCAGTTTGTTTTCTATGTGCCCAAGGAGATGCAGGTTTTGTTATGTCTTTCTGATAATGCAGCCTCAAATGAAAAAAGACTGACTTTCCACGCCAAAAATTTCAAAAAATAATCTCGCAACAGCTAAGAGACGTGTATGCAGAAGGAAAAAGCTGCCCAAATAGCAAAAAAATTCCTCTTGTTTTCCTTTACCCAACAAAATCCAATATATATATATATATATATATATATATACATATATACACACTTGTTTTGCTTATATATACATATATATACACAATTTTTTTTTGCTTAAATAAGGCAGGAGAAGTAAAGTCTGTTGTTCGTGGTCGGGCCGTATTCTCTATAAGACATCTCAATGCTCGCTCAAACCCATGGTCTGAAAACTATACCGGTCGAGAAGAAGCGTCACAAAACAAAGTTTAAAGATTGATTGAGGATAATCAAAATGCTAAGTTTGGGGGAGTTGATAACACCAAATTTTGTGATGATTTTTGCCCTTATTTCATTTTCAAATCTGCCCTTTTAAATGGTTTTCCTCTCCCTTTTGTCATGTTTTTGCATAAATAGGCCACGCTATGCTCTTAACTCAATATTATCATCTTTTGTAGAGTTTTCCTCATTTTTCAACTCATTTATCAGCATAAAGGCCCGTCCCGGCCCACGAATGTGTTCCACCTGCATCGGCCTTCTTACCAACCAGTTGACCGATACGCTCACTGCCTGACATAGCGTAGCACGATACACTACAGCACGACACGAGAGTGCCACGAAAAAAGGAGCGGACGAGCGATACACTATTTACCCGACAGGGAGTCGGACTCGCCATGACTGCTGAAGCGTGTCGCGCGATACAGGCCACCCACCAGCAGGTGCCACTCGTCACGATGATCGACACATGCTTACAGCCCGACATCCTTGTGCCGGGCGACACACATATCGGGAATCCCCGAATCCACGATGATAGAGCTGATGAAGGACATGTGTCATCCGGAGAACCACAACTTCCCCCAACCGCTGCCTATAAATAGTAGCTACAGGACTCCGATGGGACGGGTCGGAATCTCTCAAAAGACAACTTTGGAAAGCATGTGGAGCTAGCGTGTCGTGCCTCAGAGGTGTACCGGGCGACACTAGGTGAGCACTTCCCCGACCTGAGAGGGAGGGAATGGTTCACTTAGGATCGGCCCAGGGCACCGCTGCAGACCAATATTGGCCAACAAGGACACCCGATATGAGTACCTGATACTCTAACCAAAACTCTGGCCTGACACGATACCAAGCCCGATACACATCACCTGTCATGGGGTGTCGCCTGAGAGGGTACCGCCTGACACGATCGTATCGGGCATGAGCGCCCTGCACGATATGTCCGCCCATTATAAGCGTGTCGCCCGATAGGGTGTGCCGCCCGACACGGGTGTATCGGGCAAGGCTCCCGCCTGGTATCGGGCTGGAGGGATCTTGGGGATCTGCTACCACCTGTCACCCTTCTAAATCAAGAAGGCGACATTTATCTTTACTTATTTCAGTCATTTACTTTCTTTGCTTATGCAATGTAATCAGACCCTTTATGCTAATGGAATTAGAAGAGTTTTAATTATCTACTGCTTTATGTTTGGTCCCTTTTGTTTGATGATTGTTTTGTTTAATATCCGAACTCTAGCTTGTACGCTTGGATCATGTTTTGACTAGCTACCGAATCATGTTTTCCCGTTGCAGCAGCCTCGAGAGAGGTGTTGTGTCTCTAGTGTTTGGTCCGATACGGGAGTACGAGAGTGCCCAAGATCGGAGTTGCTTTAGTAACCTTTCCACTCTAACTTAAGACTAGCAACCTCGAGATAGGTGTTGATGCTTAGTTAGAGGTACCCGCTTCGAGAGAAGGGGTACATGATGTTTCTTCTACCGCTTGTTTTACCGAAGCTTTCTCCTTCGTTCCTTACTAAAGCAATAGTGTTATCATCTCTCTTTCCGTTGCGTGAAAACCCTAAAAACCGATAAACCTTTAAAACCTTAATTTTCCTCGTAGCTCCAGTTGGAGATAGTTTTCTTTTATTTTAATCGCTCTTAGTCTGTTGTTCCCTTGGGGAACTTTATCATCTCCTTACCCATACCAGAGTGTAACGGGTCAATTCCACATTCCCAACACTACCACCCTTGTCCCTGTGTTCGACCCCATAATAAAGTTGCGGGGGCCTAGAAGGTTTCGAGTTATAAATTTAAAAGTCTGACTACTTCAAATCCGCTCCCCTTTTCAGACGCGTGATTTAGGCCGGTCAATACCGACATGATGATTTTCATGAGAATAGTGGGTATTTTTTGTTGATCACTGGAAACCTTTCTTTTCAAGTATAGTGTTGAGTTTGTTGAAAATCACTTAGGGAGATTGAATCATACCATATAATGATCTTCTAAGGTTATTATCTTTATTAAAAAACTCCCATCAACAACAAAATTGGGAGGTTGCTGCATATAGACTTCTTCTGGAAGACCTCCATGTAGAAATGCATTCTTGATATCTAAATGAAATAGTGGCCAATAAAAATGTTCTTCTAGAGGCATAATAATGTGGGGTGAATAAATTATCATAGCATGAGAGAATTTCTCAAAATAATCCATGTCAAAGGATTTGGTGAACCCTTTTGCAATTAGGTAAGACATTAGTTTCTTAATGGAGCCACCAAAATGGTGTTCAAGGGTGAAAACCCATTGATAGCCAAATTCTTTGATGGTGATAAAACTACTAGATCCCAAGTATGAATCATGTAGATCTTTCATCTCGTCTACCATGGCAGATTTCCACCTAGGCTCTTTCAATGATACACGACATGTTTGAGAATAAAGATGATGTCCAAGAAAGTGTCAAAGTAGAAGATTGGAATTACAGGAAATGGTTTTGACAGAGAGAACAAATCATTTGTCGGTGCAGAGGGAGATGGAATTAAGGAGAAGAAAAATTTCCAGGTGGAAAGTGACAAAATTTGATACATAGATACAACTAGTTTTGGGGTCATGATATTTGTAACCTTTTTTATAGTAGGAGTATCCTAGAAAAAATGTTAGAATGACATGGGCAAATAGCTTATTAGCCATAGGATCAATGTTATGGAAAAAGGTTGTGCATCCAAACACCCATGGTGTAAAAAAATTGTTTGTCATGTGGATACAAAATGGAAAATGGGGTTTGGTTGTGTATAATTAATAATATTTGGTGATTAATTAAAAAATAGTTTTGAAAGAAACATATATCCACATGTTTGATGTAGTTTTGCATGAAAGGTAAGAGAGTGTATGATGTTCAGAGGATGATAATTTTTCCACTCCACTAAAACATTTTATTGCCGAGAGTAGGCACAATAATGTTAGTGGATAATTCCAATATGTTAACAAAAGGAAGAAACAACATGTTGAGTGTATTTAAGTACCTTTTTGCAAGATTTAAAAGATGTAGAAAATTGAATGACAATCATTTTGTGAAAGGAGCTGATAGGGGAAAAACCCTCATCTCATGTTCAAATAAGATAAAGCCAAGTCATTCAGGTAAATCATCAATAAATGTGAGTAAATATTTAAAATCATTGTAACAGTTGTTTGAAAGGGGCCTAAAACATCACTATGTATGAATTCAAATAGTTTTAGATACTAATTAATGACACTATAAGGAAAAGATAAATATTGATGTTTCTCTAATTCACAATCATTACATAAAATGGATGAACAACTTGAAAGTTGGGAAAAAGATGGATGTAAAATTTTAGAGTAAAAGGGAACAATGCCACACTATGTAGATTGTTTGACTCAATAATCTGCCAATGTGAGAGATGTGTGCTGGATAAAAAAACCAGAGGATGTAAGAAGATGTGGAAACCCAATCATGTGCTAAGTACCACCAGAACCAACATGCAACTAGAGTTAGTGGTAATCATAGAGGTCCTAGGGTTACCTTGGTGAGAAGTGAGATGAGATGAAAGTGTCATAGTAGGATGGTAACCATTGTGACATTGAAGGAATGATGCTTCCATGCTATTATGAAGAGCTAAATAATAGGTTTGATGTGTATTTCTTGGAGTCATTCATACTCCTCCTTTGTTAGAGAAAATACATGTTGATTGTCTAGTTGAGGTAGGAGTCATACCTTTTGCCCGACGACCTTGTCCACTGAAGGATGTGGAGGTTTGAGCAACATGCGTAGAACCCCTTCCACACCCTTTTTAGAAAATGATTAGGTTAGCTAGGTTTGAAATGACAAACATACTCAATATTGACTAATTGGCCTCAATAAGTAAATTTTCATCTCATTCTAGTTTGACTATCATGGCCCTGTCTACGACCCCTGGAAGCAACTGTTGTTGTAGTTTGGGCTTCAAACACTTCATCTAGAGGGGATAAAGTGGAAGACATCTTTCCCTAGGATAGGCAGGCATAAGCATGATCTATGGTTGGGATCATGGTCTTGACAAGAAGCTGGCATACGCCAACATATCTAGGATGAAGGCCACTATGAAATCACCTAGTACTGATATTATGGTGTTCCTTTGTCACTTCGGTAGAGGTGGTAAGTGAGAAGAAGTTTAGTTGATTTGTTAGATTTTTCATGGAACTATAGTACTTGGATCAAGAACACTCACCCTAACATTCAGAAAAGATCTTATCCACTACATTGTACAAGTAGCGGTTGTTGTCCTCTAGTGTATGGAATTGCTTCGTCTCTTCCCACATGAGTTTGGCATTTTTATGCCACATGTATTTAATAGAAACACCAAGATCTATACATCCCCCAAGCCCATAAATCACCATGTTATTTATCCTGATCCACACCTCATCAGGTTCTACAGGTACATTTTTTTCATATATTTTAGTTTTCCACTAGATTCTAGAAAGATAGAAACATCATTCATCCATATCAAATAGTTGTGACCATTGAGCTTAATAGTCATGACATGTCAAATATCACTATAGATTATAGTTCTGTTGTCAACCATTTTAAAAGGTAATGTATTAGATTCAATTTGTAATAAAAAAAATAAAGAGCTACAAAATTAAGTAAGGTAGGAAATTAACTACTGGAATAAACAAGGTAGGAAAAACACTACCAGAATAAGCGCAATAGGAAGAAACAAATATAGAACTACTAGAATAAGTATGATAGGAAAGAATTCAAGTCACATGAATAAAGACGATGTGAATTACATAAGATTAGATCCCTAATTTAAAAAAATGCACTTAACCATATGGGATAGGAAACCAAATGGACAAGAAAGAAGAAAGAATAAAGTTATTCCTTATATATTTTTATTTCTTGATAAATTAGCATGAGGTCCTTTAGTTCATTTTTTGTTTGTGTTTTAACTATTATGTGGAAGGAACCATAATAGAAGAATAAGGGAGATAGGAGAGGGGTGAAAACACATAGAAATGATCCATAGGGGAACATAGATGGTAGTGGGCCAAAGGCCGACGTCTAACAAAAGCTCATCGATGGTTGGTTATTGCAGTGCATGCCCAACGACTGGTCACACACCCAATACTTCTAGTCATAACTAATGGTAACCATATTTGATAGCTATCTTTTGAGAAGACCAAGTCTCCATGCAACTAATCAAACTGATCACCAATACTTGGTAAGAAATATGTAGTTTTGATGATAATGTTATATGATTGTGCATGTCTTATATATAGATGCATGATATCAACATTCCTAATTAGAAAGAGTATTTGATCTCCCTAAGGTGATGAACATGGTTGGATAAATCATTTATCCAATTGTCAATGTAACTAACCTCATAACTCCTTTTTATTCTATTCGTGCCATATGGTATATTGGTAATCTTATAGGGTGACTACAACATAAGAGTTATATCCCAAACTCAACCACTTTCTCTTGAGGTATACTTAGAAACTAATATTAAAAGATGTTTGGAAATTCAACAAATAATGCATGTATTATGTATTGACCATTCCTTTCTTTCCCTTAACTACTATAACATGCACTAGAAATTCTTCACACTTGTTCTTCATTCCTTATTATCTATGAGAAGTGATTTTATAATTTGGTTAAGACTTTAAGGTATTTATTAAAGGCATAAGAAAAGCCTCCTTAAGAAAATATATGCACATTTTTATACATGATAATTTTTGAGGCAATATGTACCAAAATTACATTAAATGAATTAATATCCATAGGTATGGCACTAAACTCTATATAAAACCTATTAAAACTCATAAGAATACACTTCCCAAAACACATGTGGTTCTCCTAAAGGTACTATCAAAAATAACGCTTAAGATAATTCCTATTTAGTTAGAATTAAACCACAAACTAGCAAAACTTGTATAATAGGATGCATCACACATGGATCTATCAAACAAATAGTAGATATATTGTGCAAAGAAACATCCCACACGTAATAAATCTAGGAACTACATATCCTTTTATTGTGTCAGGGTAAACAAACGTTATTTTTCTATTCCTCTATCATGATATCCTCACTAACAAATAATTTTGTTTATTATTGCCCTCTAGAGTTGTTAGACAATGAAGAGCCCATTTCTCTATCTTGAGCCAATCTCTACGTGTGTTTGTGAATTATGTGTCAGTTTACTCTAAAACTTAGAATAATACTTCTGAAGGTCTCACATTTGTCCACAATAGTGGCATCCCTAAAACTCTACAACCCAAAGATATCCAGATTGTGCTCTACTACATCCTTGCAAATTGGTTTTGCTTTCTTTAAGAGCATGTCACTAACATAGATGAACCATAAGACCTTGTTGAAGGTTGCCATATAGGTGGTGAAGTCCATATGCTTGTTCTGTTCTACCAATATTGTTTAAAGAAACAGAAACACATTTTCCATTTCCATGTCATCCAAAACATACAAACTTCTAATCTTGGAAATGATCCCACTACTTCCACTAGCTTCATCACATATCTACTTTTCTCTTTAAAATTCTCTTGATCTTTCAATGGAATAAGATTTTCTTGTAGCATTACCTAACTCCTCCATAAACTGTGTGCCCTCAATGAACTCTTCAAAGTATTCTCTATCTCTATCATTGAAGGTACACTATTCCAGTTTTAAGCGTTAGAAGCTAATTAAAACCTTTTGCATTTATATATATCATTAAGAAAGAATTATGAACAAAAAAGTTTACCAACCATGTGCAGTTCACGTCGTACACTCCAACTATCCTGTTTCCTTAAAAAATGTTTTCCAGGTGTCTAATCTTTGTTTTCAAGAAGGTGAGAGGGAAATACTTCTAACTGAAACTCATCTAGAAGATACATATGTGTCATATCCCTTTTATCTCCCCTATCATGCCACCACAACTCTAAATTTCCTTCAAGCATATAGGTGTCATGAGTAATCTTCTTAGCTTCTTAATCTCCATGAGGCGAAAGACCTTCTCTAATTGTATGATGCCCTCATCTTCCTTGGTTAGACATGTTAGGGCTAGCAACTCTATCCCATCAAACTTCATCATCATCTCATATAATATTATTATATCCTTGTAACATAATAATATATGTTCTTCATAATATACCTTTCATTGGCATCTGAATAATGCAATATGCTCTCATTTTTCACACCATCCCTATGTCTTCCACATTGAGCCACTAGATGAGGATTAATAATAAAAGGTGTCTTAGGTTCTTATTTTCCACATCAAGTTCCCGACATATTCATACCCTTAAAAATAACCTATATAGTAGGCCACAACTATTCTAAAGGAAATCATATCCTACTCCTATCGAGTCTTATAATCTCTATTCCAAAACCTAAGCTTTGATTCTAACATTCATGAGACCCAAACCCACTAAGTCGGACCTACCCGTCTAGGGTGAGATTCATCTAAACATTTTTTTTAACTCTATCTATAAACATACTTAAAATTTTCTTTAGTCAAACACTTGACATTTTCTTATGAAGCATAACAAATTTAATTTACTAGAGTGAAATATCAATAATTCTATCTAATTATTACAACACTCTTGAAAGTAGAAAGTAAATGAATTCCAAGATTGCATAATATCATAGACCAAACATTTCTCATCTTCATTAACATATAATTAGGACAATGGGAAGAATAAATGACCATATACTATCTAGCATATCCTCTCTAACTCCTTTGGTTTTCTACTCATGTTGGTAATTGGCTTATGGATCCTTTTGTTGACAAATACATGCGATTGGAAAATTATTTTCTTAGTGTATGAGGTACTTTATTAGTGTATGATATTTCATCATATAGCCATGATAATCTAAATATAATTTATTAAATATATTTCAAGATTAATCATTACAACCATGGACGTTAAGAATTTCATGTCATGTCATGTAGCAAGTTTCCAATTTATTGCATGAAGAAAACAAATCTTAATTGTTGAATAGGTTATTTATTTTAGTTTTCCCAAGTCCTTCCTAAAGTGTACCACAACTTGTAAACTTATACCATCAACTTATGCTCTCACCATAGAAGACTTATAGAATACTTAGAACTCTAATGCTATTAGACTGCCTTCTTAACCTGGAGTGTGCCTCCCCACGTACGGCCTCACAGATTCTATTAGCTAGATGGATAAGTTAGATTTCTCCTCAAAATAGAGGCAATGGTGCAAATAGTCAATGATATTGGATTAAACTGCTAACATAAATATTTCCACAAGTAATGTCTAATAGAGTAGTAATTGAACTAAGTTTGTTGTTCATAAGTTGGGTACACCATTTTTTGGGTTAATGTTCAGAACCTAATCATAAAAATGAGATCGTCCTCATTTGGAATAATCCTATATACCCATAAATATGCGAAAACTTCATCATCTACGACTATACCTATCATTATGCATGTTTATTCCTTCATGGCACATACATCCATAATGAATTCAAGGGTGTTCTAGGCATATAAATGATATTTATTAATTTAATCTCGTCGTTAATAAACGAACATGTTCTTCTTAGTTTTTTATAATATATAAGCCATTAGATTGAATCTATATACTACATGAACTAAATAAACCAACTAAATATGAAAAATGTGAAAGGATATATGCATATATCAACTTGGATTTATAACCAAATATTAGCAAGAAATTTCATTTTTTAGGATATTGTTTTTTTCTTTGGAATTAAGGTAAAACCAAGTGTATCAATGTATCCAAAGCTTACTATCTTAGGATCTCATAAAACATGTAAATGTTTTCAAGATTTATTTACTCATAATCAATTATCAACTAAATATTTCATTTAATTGTCTAATAAGAAAACATAATTGATCTCACTGATTTCATAATAGAAAATGGGATAAAACATGACATATTACATTTTTTATATTTGATTGGTACTATAAAAGAATTTTTAATTGGTGATTTTTCACTTGACTTAGGTTAGATTCTAGGTATTGCATTTGAATCCAAGCTACATCAACCACAGTTTGTAAGGAAAGAGCCAAATTCTAGCTTTTATGACAACATGTTTGTTCTAAGGATTGTAAGTTTAGGAACATAATGAAGAAGGAAGAAAAAGGAAAAGAAGATGTTATGTCTAATTAGATCCTAAGACTAATATTTCATGAATTAGGAGAAGTGAGATGAAGAAAGATATATAAGTGATTTGCCTTAGTCGAGTTTTTATAGGATTTCTTATTCTTTGTACGTTCTTCTTCAACCCTAAACTTATCCCAAAAAATCACCACTTTAATTGCCAAAACTTCATTTTAGGGTTTAGTATTGTTAGAAACTAAATAGAATTAGCTACATTACAAGTTTCATTCATCTCTATTTAGTAGATCTCAAGCTATATGCATTTTTATTGTTGGTTGAATAGGCGATATCGCTCCCCCCACTGGCTGAAGCATTAGTCAAAGTAGTCTAGACATTACTAGCATTGATCAAATTTACATATCTTCAACTTGATGCGGCTTGTCAAAGCAGCTCAACAACAATCCATTAGACTGGTCAAAGAACTCAATCCATGTGGCCAGGTATTGGTCGAAGTAGACTAGTTGAAGCAACCTAGCTTTGACCAAAATGGCTCGATCAATGCACCACAACTATGGTCCACTTCGATCAACCTAACCAATATATGTTACCCTCACAAAAATCCATGTTAGATAGTTTTTAAGTCAGAATTTTTTTTTAAACATGCATACACAAATGTTGGATACATCAACTGCCTTATTTTAACCTCAGTTTTAAAAATACATAAAAAACATATTTTTGACATGGTCAAACTAAAAATTCAATCTACAATAAATCATAATGAAAATGCTACAAAAATTACTAGCAATGCTATAAACTGATATTAGGGTTTCTATAACCCTAGAATTACTAGTTCAACTAAAATTGAGTTTAAAGTAATTCATTTTAAAAGACAATCACATAATGTGCATGTGAAATTTTCACTTTCTATGTCATTTAAAAACTTCATCTTTTCTAAAAATAATAATTTAGTTATCTTTGTGTAACTTAAAATTATTAAAAGAAATAAGACATAATAAAGTATTACGCATTCCAAGAACTTTCAATGCTAGAATTTACATAATTATCAATTTTGCATAACTGATAGGGTTAGCAAATGGACTACATACATAGTATGGAAGGGAAGTAAGAACCCTAGGTTAATAATGATAAGATATAGAAATTTCTCTCAAACTCATGACCATATACTTGCCAAAATAGAAGCATACAAAAGCTGCATAAAAGCTCATGGGTTTGGGATCAAATTTGTATTGGGGTCTCTTCCTCTTAATCCTTCTTAATAAAGGTCTTAGAATTAGATAGAAGTTATATTGAGCATCATTTTATGAATTTTGTATTAATCTTGATTTCATTTCTTCATACAATTGTATATACATGACAATAATATGTACAAGTAATTTTTTTAAAATGTGGGATAAAGTTGTACCTCTTACACCCATTTATGACTCCTCCCCCAAACTTATCATCCACCCAGACATAGGGTGTCAAAATTGGAGTTAGATGTATAAGTGGGATTTCTATATTTCTACTAATTGGTTGTGGTTTCCCACTTTGACTCAAGGAGCATGCTGGCATACACTCCGTGCAATGGGTGGTATTGCTCATATTGCATGCCCTCCACCTTTGTATTCATCGTAGCTATTGCCATCATCCAAGACAGACAATAGAAGCAGCAGTCGTTTGATAGAGGCACTTGTTGAGGGCTTCTGTGGCAAAACTACATCTTCTTGAAGTCTTTGACTTCTTTATGCTTGTACCCTTTTTTGTGACTCTTGAGCATCCCTACAATTGCCTCGGTGCATGTGATTGCCTTTTCTTCTGTAAGTGTCTTTGCAGTAGTCATGTTTGTTCTTTTGTTGAGTGCAAAGGTTGCATCCGAGCTATTGTATAGTGCTACAGTCTTTGTTATAACACTAACTACTAACAAAGTCTAATGATTATCATGTAGAATAGGGAAGAATATGTAATATGGGAGAGATGTTGCCATGCGTTGTTGCATTCGTTCCTTTTCCCCCGACCTTTTATCTTTCAAGATGTCATCTACCAAAAGGAAGTAGGCCATGTGTATGTTTGACATGTAATCATTTAGCAGAGCTTGGTAAGCTGACATGGTGCTAACTGAGATGTACCCTCTTGTTTTCAACGTATCCCAGATGTCGTCCTTTAGCACACTGATGCCATCCCTTTCAACGATTTCTTCTGCTAGTGTGTCATATTCCTTCAAGGATTTCATTATTGAATGCAAGGATTGTAGTGGCACGTTCTTACAGCTCCACCTATTAAAATCCTTGAAGGTTGGCACTATTTCTCTAGTCAGCCCATCTAGTTCAATCTCCAACATATGCTCTTCCTCTATCTCTCCTTCTTCTGGATGGATCATTAGAGGTTGTTCATTCTTTTCTTTTGCCACTGGAGGTTGTTCTGGCTTGTTTTTGGGTTTTCTTTCTACTCTGTCGAGTGTTTCGGCTTCCCCACCCTTCGTCCAAGCAGATGCTCTAGCGGGTTCTGTCAGATCGATCCATAGGATTTTAAGTTCCTCTCTCCATATTTTCTTTTCAGGGAGGGGGGTTTCTTGATGAAGCCTCTATGGTACTATGTCTGAAGGCATCGTCGGGTTGTTAAAAAAGCGATGATCATAGATAACCTCCATTGCATAGATACCATGCAACCCATGTAGATCTTTCATGTAATGGTCTTCCAGTGGGACTCCCTTATTGATGGCTTTCATCATTCAGAGAACTATAAAGGCACAATATCCTATTTCAACCTTTTCTTGAGAGACTTTTTTGTAGATATAGAATTACTTCCACATCCCCTTATGTCTGTTGTCTGCCATTTGTATAGCTCATTACAGACACAATGGTACCTTTAATATATCCCTTGCTTCCTTGTCTTTGTAGATTAGGGAGGTGTTGTTCAATTCAGTTGTGTAGAAATTGAACACTATTGTCTGTGTCTTGTATTAGTTGACGACAATCAATGCCCAGTGCTTTACAGTCCTTATGGGAAGGACTATGAATTTTGTTTCTTCCCTTCTCACTACATGTTGTAGATCCATCACATCAGCAACTTTGTCATTGTTATTGAACAGAAGTCCTTCTAGATGTGTGGTGTCCTTGAATACTAGTTGCACTTTGTCAGGATGTAAGAATTCTTCAAATAGAGTTGCACACAGTACTTAGAATATCTTCCTATGTACTCATGATCATTTCAAAAAAATCCTTCTAAAGTGATCTCTATTAAGAGACATTCCCTTGTTGTGATAGACAATATCAGTTCAGGGAAGGTTGTCATCTAGTATGTCTGCCAGATAATGGACATCTCTGCATGTGATTCTTGATAAGGTAGTGATGTCCATACCCACCATCTTGTAGGGTAGAGGGGGAGCCACACCTAATTGTACTTAATGGACTGGCATGCTCCTCTTTCTGACTGGCTCATTTGTTAAGAAAGAGGCGAGCCCACCTTCTTCATCCTCTAAGGTGCTATCTCATGCTGCTTGTGTTATTGTGGGTGGTGCTTCTTTGGTTGGAGGTTGAACCCTTAATTCCATCGGTGTTTGGGTTGTTGCCTTACCTTCATCCTTTGTGGATATCTATGCAAGTACATATTTTATTGGATGATTCACTTATGAAAGTTTTTCTAATTTTGCAGCATTGAGAGCGGTTAACATCGCAGCCATTTTCCTGTCATAAAAGGAATCGTCTTGTTTGTACTACTCTAGATCTTTGAGTAATTCATTACAAATGTCCATCCCGAATGTCAGGTCGTCTAAGAATTTGTTTAGATCTCATATTTCTCATGACGTGAGATCTTCTATTGCAATGCTTTCGGCTCTGGTGATGACGACTTGTTTAGGGTCTTCTGGTACAGTCTTATCTTCTTCTGGGCTGTTGTTCTAGTCAAACGTCCTTCACAACACATTTCGTTTCTTTGTCTCATTGTCCTGATGAGTTTCTACTGTGGTGGTGCTTCCTTTTCATGTGATTATGCCCTTAGGGAGGTCTTCACGTTGGCACTTTTATCCTTCGAAGTCGCTCCAACATCGATTCCTCCCTCATCATCATCTTTGTCTATGATCGAGGGGCTTGAGGAAGCATGAGATGTGGAAGGGCTTGTTAGATGGATTGTTTCTTTCTCTGCCACCAACCGTCTATCTCCCGACGTTCAACATCCAATTGTCGACATTTTTCATGTAAGTGTTGATGCTCCTTCTTTAGGTCATCTAACACTTCCTCCTACCCCTTCCACATCATCTCCTTGTCTGCTCTAATGGCATCACACTCTTTCTTAAGGTTTTCCATTTCCTTAGTTAGGGTCTTTACAACTTCCATCATCACATTCTGGGTATTGATTACCCCTTGCATGAATTGGGGGAGTGCCTCAATTCTCTCATTCAAACTGTGTACCTGCATGGTTGGTGTACACAGACTAGAGGTAATATTTAAATTAAGTTCAAATGTTTGCTGCATGTGTTGTCACATGGCATCAAACTTATTCCCTAATACATCACTGAATGTTTGCAGGCGGTGTTTTTGCTACTTTACTGGTGTTGTGGTGAGTGTTGTGGATGTTATGGGCTCCTTCAGTTGTGGATTTGGCTTTTTTCTCATTGGGTCGACATGCATTGTTGTAGTAGAAGTGCTCACCTCTGGTTTCCCTGACACTTGTGGGATCACTTCCAGTATCACAGAGTCGGGTACATTCTCAGGGTCCTTGCACGCTTGGTGGGTTTCTTGCTCGATCTCAACATGTTGTTCCCTCGTTGTAGCTTCAAGACATGCCTAGTCGCCTCCTTCTATTATTTCCACTTTAGACTGGCATCCTTCACTTACTTCTAGCTCAGATAGAATGTGTGCTGAGGGTAGGTTCAGGGTGATGGGCTTGTCTGATGTTTTTTCTTTTTTCTTTCTTATTTACAGATTCTTTCTTTCCTCTAGTGTGTTCATCTCCATTTCTAGAGTTTTATCTCTCGCTTCCTTCTCACCAACTATAGACGATTGGTTTGCGGCAGTGCATATGGCCCCCGAGTACATCATATCGACGTCTTCGTGGGTGGGCCGTACCTAGTGGGTATCATAATATGCCATTTCTAGTAGGGGGAGTGTCTTGGAGTAGATTTGTTTGTAAAAGAGATTGTTTCCTTTTTGCACCAGGATCCCCGTGTTGATGATGGACTTTATATCAATTTTTGTATTTCCCTTGGTTTTCTTGTACTTCATCAACGAGTCTACATCCATGAATGGTATGCTATTTTTGTAACCTGGATTTCCATGCAGAACACCTTTTTTTGTTTCACCTCCCCTCCTACTATGGGATCAGAATCCTTCCTATGTTTACATGCTTCTTATTTAGCATTGAGCATATTATAAATAGGTCTCCCTTGGTTACACTTCCAGTTTCATATCTTGTAAAGATAGTGTTGGATGTTATATTCTACCCCACTCTAATAAAGTAGGAGGTGATGAGAATTGCCTTTGAGTTCTTTGAATTTTGCCCTTTTTCTCTAGTCAACTTCTCCCACATCCTGTGGTTGTTGTACCCAACGGTGTCTTTTTCTCCTGGTGCAGCAGAGCAGGCCTGTTCTTCCTCAGTTGTTTTGGTGAATATTTTGTTAAGCATAGCCTCAGTGATCATGTGAGAGTTTCCCCCTATTCTCACTTCCAATTTGAAGTCATTGCCGCCCTTCTTGTGTTTGATGTCATTGACAGGGAACTTCTCTAATGATGACATGAACTCTGTTGTCAACTGTGTTAGGGAGGGGACTTCTGAGGTACATAGGGTGCACACATTTACACCTTCTAGGAAATTTATTACCCTCTCATAGACCCCCATCTTTTTTAATTCTTCGATGTCCAAGTATCTTGTCAGCTTGAACCCCTTTGTCTGCAATATCTTTTTTTTGAGGTTAAACAACCCTTCTTACTATTATTCTGAGTCCAAAGAAGACTCAATCCAGTTTGCTACAAACAAAGGGAAAGATGAAGATAAAAAGAAAGGACTAGGTCTATTAGAGGCCTCACGATCTAGCATTTGAGCTAGTCTGTTTGCCTTCCTATTACAAGAAACAAACAAAATCTTTTGAAACCCGGACTTTAAATTGTGAATGTCTGCTAGAATGGTCCCAAGAAGATCTGGGTTCCTTGTTCCTGAGTTGATGCAGTATATGATAGTTTCCGAATATGACTCCACCACCAGCCTTGTCATGTGCTTTTCCTTGGACTGCTGAACGCCCTTCCTGATGGCCTAAGCTTCAGCAACCTACACCTCATTGAGCGAAGGATGTCTGTTTCCTGCAACGTGGAGAATATTTCTGGCATGGTCCCTCCATGCAAGTCTGGCACCATCTGCACCGCGAATGTTGACAGTAGTGTCGTAGTTCATCTTGATGTCTCCCTATGCAGGAGGCATCCACACTGGTGCCTTTTTGTTCCGTGTTGTTGGCCTCTCTCTTTTGAATCGTTGTGCGGTGCAGTGGTCTCTAATCAAGGTAAGTAAGTACCTCTGAATGATAAGCAGCGGTTTCAACTGCTCCTTGAATATAATGGCATTCCTTCTTGTCCACACAGCCCAAAGAGAAGCAACCATAATGTCATTATCCTCTTCTTGTGGTTGGGATGTGAGGCTCGTGATCGCTTGGTCTGTGCTTCCTTCTCCAGCTTTCCTGATCATTGCTTGTACTGGTTCTAGGCTTACCTTCCAAAGTTCCCAAGCTTGAGGGCACTTGAACATCATGTTCCCTATGTCTTCTTTCCTAGTTCTACAGATGTTGCAGATTCTGTCCGGGTGACAATGACGATCGAACAGCCATCCCAGCGTGCCCAGCGCACCCATCATACACCTCCAAAGAAAATGAACAGCCTTCGGAATAAGACCCTTCCTCCATATTGATCACCATCTGCTTGCTTCCCCAAGCCTCCTTCGTTCTTCCCTCTCGGTTGGGCTTTGTATTGCCATCCAGTAAGCCGATTTTACAGTGAATTCCCCACATCTATCCGGTGTCCAAAAAAGACTGTCCTCCTACTTTGTGAGACTCAGCGGTGTCACCAGAACCTTATGGGATATCTCCTGAGTGAACATGTTGTTGATTAGCTCTTCATTCCATTCATTTGTTCCCTCAGTTAGTAGCTGACTCACCCACTGAATATTGGTACTCGAGAAACTATACACTCTTTCTATGCTTCCCCCTAGTAGTGGGATCCAAGGGTCCGTCCAAATGTTGATATTAGACCCATCTCCCATTCTCCACTGCATCCCTTCAAGAATGATAGATTTTGCATTCCAAATACTCCTTCAAGTGAAGCTTGGATCATATCCCCTCTTGGCATTAAGAACCGATCCCCTTGGAAAATATCTTGCTTGTAGCACCCGGTAGACCAGTGTCTCCCATTTGTGAAAGAGCTGCCATATTTGCTTTGACAAAAGTGCTTGATAAAAGATATGTATGTTTTTGGACCCCATTCCCCCTTGGTTTTTTGTCTTACACATGTTATCCCAACTCACCCATGCTATCTTCCTCTCCTCCCCCTTTGCCCCCCACCAAAACCTCAAAATTGTGCTATTAATAGAGTCAAGAAGGTACCCGGGCAACTGGAAGATACTCATAATGTACGAGGGCATGACTTGCACTACTGCTTCGATGATGACTTCCTTTCCTTCCTTCGACAACAGTTTCTCTTTCCACCCATGAAGCTTTTTCCATATGCGCTCCTCAATATAGGCAAAAGCTTCTTTCTTAGACCGCCCCATAGCCGTAGGTAGCCCAAGATACTTTCCATGCTTGTCCACTTCTTTGACCTGTAACAACTGTGTTAACTCTCTTCTCTTTTCCCGATCCACCCCTTTACTAAAAGCAACCTCAATTTTAGATAGGTTAATCTTCTGACCAGATGCCCGCTCATAGTGGCTGATAATTTTAGCTAGCTTCATGCATTCTTCTTTGGTTGCTCTTGTGAATAAGATGGAATCATCTGCAAAGAAAAGATGAGAAACCTGGGGGCTAAGACAGCTTGCTCGGATTCCATGTATAGCCTTTTGCTGTGTTGCCAAGGTTAGAGAGGTAGAAAAAGCTTCAGCACATAAAATAAGAAGGTATGGGGAGAGAGGGTCACCCTGGCAAAGTCCTCGGGATGGTTGAGTCTTCCTGGTCTTCTCCCCATTGATGGCAAAAGAATGAGCTACGGTTGGCATACAATCATAGACCTTGTTCCTCCATTTTTCCCAAAATCTCATCTTTTCCTGGACATAATCAACAAATTTCCATTCCACTCTATCATAGGCCTTGGACATATCCAGCTTGAGGGAAATATGTCCCTTCTTAGACTTTTGACTCCTCTTCATGGTGTCGAACAATTCATACGCAATGAGAGCATTATCAGTAATGAGTCTACCCAGGATGAAGGCACTTTAGTTTACATATATGATTCTGACCATAAGGGGGCACATTTTGTTCACTATGACTTTGGATGCTATTTTGTAGATGACATTGCATAAACTGATGGGCCTAAAATCACCAATCGCGACAAGCTGTTGAGTTTCAGGAATCATCACCACCAACATTGCATTAAGGTCAACTATGCTTCTTTATTATTTCCACCATCCTTTGATGTAGTTTGAGACGTCTTCCCCTACAATGTGCCAATAGTTCTAGAAGAACATAGCTTTCATCCTGTCTGGGCTTGGTGCCTTGTTTGGGTGCATGCGTTTAAGAGCAGAAAGAATTTCCTCAGAGGTAAAATCTTTCTCAAGATCAGTCCTCTCACTACTACTCACTTTGGAGGTGATCCCGTGGGTTGCCTCCTCCCAACCATTAGGGTTGGTTGTCTGAAAGAGAGTTTGACAAAAATGCAGCACTATCTTTTCTATATCCTCCTCTTCTGTTTTCCACTACCCTTCTTCATTCTTCATCCCTTCAATCATGTTCCTCTTCCTTCTTTGAGACACCTTGTAGTGGAAGTATGTTGTATTTCTATCTCCTCATTTCATCTCATTCACCCTCACCCTTGCATGCCAGAATGCCTCATCCCTCCTATGCCATTCTTGAAGTTCCGTAGTGATACAAGTGCATCTGTCAAGGTTCAGACTATCTGGTGGTAGCTCCTGTAGTTCACCCAAAGCTTCCTCCAACTCTTTTATTTTCTTCTTCCTTTCCCCAAACTTTTCAGTGGCCCATTCCTTCAGTCTACTGCTGCAGAATTCCATTTTTCCTAGAAAGTCTGTCAAGTGTCGCTCGTCCCAGACTGTCTTTATAATGTGCTTGCATGCTTCATCCTGCACCCACATGGGTTCAAAGAAAAAGTGTTGTTGTTTTTTAAACTTCTTTCTCTTTCTGTGCTCTATGTTAATGATGATCGGTATGTGGTCAAACTCATATTTAGTAAGATGAACCACTCTTGTCTGTGGGAATTTATCTATCCAAGCTGCATTTCCTAAAGCTTTGTCAAGGCATTCCCTCACTAAAGTTTCCAGGGTGAGACCTCTCTGCCAAGTAAAAATGTTGCCACTATATCCCAGATATGTAAGATCACAATCATCAATAACACACATGAAGTCCTGGATAAACCTTAGTGGTTTAGGTGGCCCCCCATTCTTCTCGGCATTGGATAGTATTTCGTTGAAGTCTCCGAAGAAGAGAGTAGGTATGTCTGTGTTCCCTTTCAACTCTCTCATGAGGTCCCAAGTTTTGTATTTTTGTTGCTGTGTTGCCCAGCCATATATGTGAATAGCTCTCTAGGTAACCCCAGCATTAACTTCCGTAATGTCACAACTACAATGATGTTGTGAATATGATATTATGTTGAGGTCTACATCCTTCCATAATAAGCCAACCCCTCATTATTTTGTGCACTCGCATCTTGGAGGATCGTTCAATCATTCAAGAATCTTAGAGAGTAAGAAGTGAAAGAAGAACCCTGATGTCAGAGGGTTTTAGCTTTTATACCTTTGGGTGACCGCGACCACGGTAGAATAGTTCGCCACAATTGTGGGCTAGTTCTTTCTCATACTAGCTGCGACCATGGCCTAGAGGGTACCGCCACCAGAGTAGATGCCTCGACCGTGGTTCATGTCACGACCACGGTGCTTCTAAACCAAGTTAACAAAAAAAATCAACTAAAGCAAGAACTTATAATTCTCAAAAACACCTTTTTGGTAGAGAGAGATTAATATACATACTACATTTATACTCCTACTAGGTACAGAAACCTAAAACATTGAAACATGAGACATACATATCTCATAAACTAAAGTATGAGATACGGAAAACATAATTAAAGAAGGCCTCAAAAGCTTGGGTTGCCTCCCAATAAGCGCTTGTTTAAAGTCTTTAGCTTGACTTTCTCCATCATCTATCTTCATTTTCCTTCAGCTGGTGTTATTACTTCCTCATTCGTTCCACCTGTTACTTGTTTGGTATCCCCCAAACTGAGTTCTATTCTTCTTACAAAAGCTTCATCTTCATAATATCTTTTCACCCTCTGCCCATTCACCTTGAAGGTTCTTGTCTTGTCTCCAGTTATCTCCATCACCCCTGGTGGGTATATTTTTATTACAGAAAAAGGGCATGACCACCTTGTTCTTAGATTTCTAGGGAATAACATGATACTCGAGTTGAATAAAAGGACCTTGTCTCCTTCATGAACATGCTTGTTCTTTAGATGAGCTTCATTCCATACCCTTGTTCTCTGTTTATAAATCCTTGCATTCTATTAAGCTTGCAGTCTCAACTTTTCAAGCTCATGAAGTTAAAGGAATCTTTTCTATCCAGCCTTATCGAGGTCCATGTTCACAAACTTGATAGCGCACAAGGCATTTTGCTCGAGTTTGAGAGGTAGATGACAGGACTTCCCATAAATTAACATGTAGGGTGTCATACCTATAGGTGTCTTATATGTTGTGCAGTAAGCCCAAAGTGCATCGTCAAGTTTCATGGACCAATCCTTCCTCATACGACTAACAATTTTCTCTAGTATCTATTTAATCTTCCTATTTGATACTTCAACCTACCCTAATGTTTGGGGCTGATATGGTGTTACAACCTTACGTTTCACCCCATACTTTCTCAAAAGAGCTTCAAACTGCTTTTCACAGAAGTGCAACCCTCTGTTGCTTATAATAGTGTGTGGTTCTCTGAAGCGTTGACAAATAGTTTTCTCGAAAAGCTTAATGACTGCCTTGGAGTCCTAGGTTTGGGTAGCAACAACCTCAACCCATTTAGAGATGTAGTCGACATCAACCAGTATATATTGCCTCCCTTTTGATGTCAGAAAAGGTCTTATGTAATTACTCCCCCATATATCAAAGATTTTAACTTCCACCCAATCTGCCATTGGCATCTCATTCCTTCTGCTGATATTCCTTGTGAGCTAACATTCCTCGCATGTTTTAATAAATGACGTAGCATCCTTGAAGAGAGTTGGCCAGTAAAATCCTGATGGCAAAACGTTTACAGTTTTCCTTTCTCCTCCTTGGTACCCCTGTAAGGTGAAGAATGGCATTCCTTTAGGATTAAGGGTACTTCTTCTTCTGGTATGCATCGACGATATAAGTTGTCAGAGCACCTTTTGAACAACAGTGGGTCATACCAATAGTAATTTTTCAGCTCAGATAATTTCTACTTCTTCTTTTGATTATATGTGATTTTCGGTGGAAGTTGTCTACATGCTAGATAATTACAAATGTCGGCGAACCAAGGTAGGCTCTGCTCTTCCAATTGAGTCATCAAGTGTGCTTCATCGGTGTAGTTGTCATTCACTACAATTCTTCATCAAATATTATCCTCGACGGTGGTCCGCAACCACATTTTCTTTTCCCTTTTTGTCAATGATCTCATGGTCAAATTCTTGCTGTAACAAAGTTGTTATAACCCCATTTTTCTAAATCATGTAATGAGATTTGTAAATATTCTTTTAAGAAATAAGTGAAATCCATGGTTGATTTAATGGATTGATTTGAATTTCGTATACAATATCCTGGTATGTTTTCTTAATGGGCCTTATTGGCTATTGAGCCCAATTGAAAGAAAAAGAAAAAAGAAAAGGAAAAGGAATTCAATTGGATAAAGGAATAAATAAGAAAATATATAAAAGAAGAATAAAATGCTAAGGAATATTTTCCAAAAAAGAATTGCAAAATATAGAGGTTCCTTGAGGTTCAAGGAACTCATGATAATAATATAATGGCAAAGGAAAGAGAAAATATGTGGAAAATATAAATAAATAAGTGTTAACTTGCAACTGAAGAAAAGGGATCGTTTTCTTTAGATAATAATCCCATTTTTTGAAGGATGAAAGATAAAAGCATAAACGAGGTCCCCTTAAAATTTGAATTAAAAAGGAGTTCTAATTTGGGAGTTATTGCTTTTTCAAGTTATCCTCAAAATAGGATTTTATCTTGGAATTTCGGAAATCTTTTTCCTATTTGGTTGAGTGCAATAGATGTTGACCTTTGGATCTTGATCCAACCTACGTTGTTCATCGTCAAAGTCCCAATGTGACGCAGACTGTAGCACAGTTATAGGGGAACTTTCCCCTTGGATTTCTGATCGTTTCAGAGAAAGTGCATGTTTGGAAAGTGTCCCAATGGTTTCGGGAGATAGGGACGAAGCTTCTCGACCATATATTGATGACCTTTATCGTGTCCTCACAAAATGCCCAATTGTGCTGAAAATAGGATTAGCGGAGGCATCAGAAACCCTAAAGATGACCCTCCACGTCCTATAAATAGACCCTCACCCTCTCCCTCACACCTTCACAATCCCAAGCGGCTACTCCCCGAGCCCCAGTACCCTCTATCTTGCTCTATTGCTTTTGCTCTGGAAAAGGACATTGCGGCGCCGCCGTGTTGTCAAGATAAGAGAAGGGAGGAGGATGACGAGCAACAACCATGGGATCAAGGACTATAGTGGACCCACACGAGATCGAATGCTCCCTGAGCAAGCGCACCTGACTTACTTGAGTAAGGGGAACGAGTTAACGCGGAGCGTTTGATCAGAGTTCATCGTGGGCCTATGCGCGATCCAACAGACTGGTGTTAGGAGCCGGGCACGCGACCGGGTTAGTAGGTGCAAGCAACGTAAAGTCTCAGATCTTCAATGGACCAGTGGCACAACGATTAGACGATCGACGAAATTCAGTAATTTGTTCTCTCTAAACGAATAATCCAGAAATAGCCTTTTCTTTGAGAAATTCATAGAAATAGCTAACAATCTCTGATGGAAAAACTTTATACATGAAAGTTGCATAGAAAAATACGAGGATAAATATAAAAATATTTTGAGAGTCTAGTTCGATCCCATTTTGCAAAAGTACTTTAATTTGGTAGAAAAGTGTATTAAAAGTAGTAAGAAATCATAATTGTATATAAAGGATGCATATTTGAAGATTAATAGGTTAATTTGAAAGGTATTAACCTGTGGATTAGTAACATGGAATTTTCATCCATTTTTTATGCAAAGTTGGTATTTTAGGGTTCTAATCCATAAATGTAGGATAATATATATGGAAACCCAAATTTGGGGTAAAAGAAGAGAAAAACCTTGTTGATTTTGAATTGTGGAAAAAGGTTGTTAAATACTATTCCTAAGTATGATTAGGAATAGTAAGATGAGAAATTAAAGGTTTTATGTAGATTTGATAAATTAGGGTTCATAATATTAAAAGTGGAGGCAAAACCCTAATTTTCAAGGAACCCTAAAATTGGAATAGAAACACTAAGGAATAAGATGAAATTGGATAAATTTTGATAAAATGAAGTTGGAATGTTTACTTTAGGATTTCTGTTCATCTTTGCTTTCTTGGTTGGATTTTCCTGCTTAACTGATTCTGTCACCAAAACTACCATTACAGGAATGTGGTTACGCTTATGACTATTTCGAATTAGTTTCTCGAGGATTTTATCGATGTTTCCATCGTGACATGAATTAAACTGTTGGACGATTTTAATTCATGCAAACTATAATGTGGATATGACTATCACCTAAGATACGTGCCTACTAACTTAGATCCTAGTCCCCTCTGTAGCTTAAGAGATTGACCTAGTACATGGCTACCTATGGGGTAGGTCCATTAGGTCATTGAATGACTTAATACATGTCTACCAATGGGGTAGGACCTGAAAAAACACTAGAGGGGGGGTGAATAGAGTTTTTAAATATTTTAGCAATTATTTCATTCAAACAACCACAAATGAAAATGGAAAAACGAGACAGGTGTTTAGAGTGGTTCCAACTTTAGCAAATACTAAAGTTGTCAGTCCACTACCCGGTTGCTTACCCAACTGGGATTTTGAAAGTATTAATTTTATCACCTTCACAAGGATTTACACAAAATGCAATAATTTCTTTACACCCCTTGAACAACCTTCACTAGAAGTAGATGCACCAACTTGAGGTAGCCTTCTTGAAGTAACTCCAAGCTCCCCCTTGAAGTAGCCTTCCTCTCTAGAAGTAACCTCCCATTGCACCAACCTTCTTGAAGTAGCTCAAGGTCCCCTTCTTCACCAAGAAGATCTTCAACCTCTCCAATCCGCAACCTCCAACCTAGGAGTAGCAAGGAGAGTACGAACAATAATAAAGAACAAGAAAGGAAATAGAAATTACAACTTATCCTTTTGTAGCACAAGGCTTGATTTGCCTAGATCAAGCGTGTAGATCTCCTAACCAAAGTGTATGGAAATGTAATTGTAGTGGATAGGAGATGCTAGCCTATAGGACACGAATTTTGAGCTAAGAGAAGAAGTAGCCAATTGTCACTATGCTCAATTTGCTCACAAACAGGTTGCTCAAAGTATGCTCAAGATTTCTCACGTGTAACAAGTGAGTTTAGGTGTCCTAAGGCATGTCCTATTTATAGGAATGTCCTACAAGTGCTTAAGGACGTTCTAGACACCTTCTAGGGGTTTCTAAGTGCTTAACTAGCCATTAGGTACAAGTTCGTTGCTTTAGCAACGACTAATTAATTAATTCTGCAGTTGCTGTCAGAGTCCATCTCGGTCGAGAAATGGTCGACCGAGACACCTACTCGGTCGAACTTTTGTCGACCGACAGGCTCTCTGAATCAAGTGTTTTGCAACGTTTATCTCCAACTGCCAACTACCTTGTCAGATGTGTCTAACGGCTACTTGGGTCTTTCTCGGTCGAGAAGATTGTCGACCGAAAGTGTCTCGATCGAGGAGTTAGTCTACCGAGATTGACCCTGTTTCAATTTTTCAATTAAAGCACTAAGTGTGTGTATGAGTGTGCATATGTGACACTTATTTGAAGGGGATGACCTATCTAAATGTGATGTTTAGCTAGGGAGAATCTAACTCTTGATTTACATGAAATCTAGGTACTTGTACATTATATATTTGTACAAGTTTTTACAAAGCGATTACATTTCATGAAAATATAAATATGTAAGCATATGCATTTCCCTAATTGCTTTGTCATCCACCTTATTCCTGCAACACTCAAGTGGAGCGTTAGATTAACAAGAATGAAATGTTTGTCATTATCAAAACAAAGGGATTTACAGATGTCCATTTAGCCAACAATCTCCCCCTTTTTGAAGATGACAAACATTTCCTAAATATAAAATAAGAAAGTATAAAAACATGTGAGTTTCATACCTGAAGATTACCTTTGTAAATTTCTTCTCTTGTTTATAAAATGTGTGCTTATTATTCCCCATGAATTATGGAACATGAAATTCAATCCTTTAGGGAATATAGCAACTTTCAATGTAAAGCCAAGAGTTTATGAAACTCATTGATTGAGTTTTGCACAAATACTAAGTTTTATATTTATTTCTCCCCCTTTGTCATTTCAAAAAGATATCCGTTTAAGAATAAAACTCCCCCTTAATTAGATGTCCCAAAAAAAATGTCCATTAAAAGCCAAAATGATGTAAGTAAAAGTGATTTTTAAGAAGCACAAATATCAAAGAAAACATCTTCCAAAGGAGTGATAAGCAATTGCTTCCTAATTTTGTTAAATTGGTCTAGTGGAAGCGGTTTTGTAAAATTATCAGCCAATTGATCTTCCGTATCAACATGATGAAGGGAAACATGATTCTTGGAGATATGATCCCTTAAAAAGTGATGACGGATTTCAATATGTTTAGCTCGGCTGTGTAAAATAGGATTATGTGCTAAGTTTATAGCGCTCGTGTTGTCACAAAAGATAGGCGTAGATGAAAGAGTAAAACCATAATCATTTAACACTTGTTGCATATAAAGCACTTGAGCACAACAAGATCCGGCTGCCATATATTCAGCTTCAGTTGTAGAGAGGGAAACCGTGTTTTGTTTCTTGCTAAACCAAGATACTAAATCTCTCCCTAACAGGAAACAACCACCACTAGTGCTCTTGCGATCAAGTCGACAACCAGCATAATCCGCATCAGTATAAGCTTTAAAATCCAAGGATTGTCCTTTTGGATACCATAAACCAAAACATGTAGTGCCGGCTAAGTATCGAAGAATTCGTTTAACTGCTTGAAAATGAGAGTGCATAGGTTGTGATTGAAATCGAGCACAAAGACTAACAGAAAACATGATGTCCGGTTGAGAAGCAGTTAAGTAAAGCAAACTACCAATCATGGCTCTATATAAGGAATCATCAATTGGTTCCCCATTTTCATCGTTATCAATTTTTATAGAAGTGGCCATAGGAGTAGTAGCATGTTTGCACTGATCCATCCCAAAACGTTTTAAGAGTTCTTTAGTATATTTTTCTTGGCTTATAAAAATTCCGGCAGGCGTTTGTTTAATTTGGAAACCAAGAAAGAAAGTTAGTTCACCCATGAGGCTCATTTCAAATTCTTTTTGCATAATGTCACTGAATTGTGTGCACAATGATTCATTTGAAGCTCCAAAATTAATGTCATCAACATATATTTGCACAACTAGGAAATTAGATGTATATGTTTTGAAAAATAAAGTAGAATCGGAATTTCCAATAGAAAAACCATTATCAAAAAGATATGTCTTGAGCCTTTCATACCAATTCCTAGGTGCTTGTTTTAAACCATAAAGTGCTTTCTTAAGTTTATAAACATAGTTACCTTTTTCTGGTATTTCAAAACCGGGTGGTTGGGAAACATATACTTCTTCTTGAATGATTCTGTTTAGAAATGCACTTTTTACATCCATTTGGTAGAGTTTGATGTTTTTATGTGCAGCAATAGCTAGTAACATTCTTATAGCTTCAAGTCTAGCTACTGGTGCATACGTTTCATCAAAATCTATTCCTTCTTTTTGATTATATCCTTGTGCTACTAACTGAGCTTTATTCCTTATTACTTTTCCTGCCTCATTTAGTTTATTCCTAAAGACCCATTTAGTTCCAATGATGGTTTTATCTTGTGGTTTAGGAACTAAATCCCATACATCATTTTTAGTGAATTGGTTTAGTTCTTCTTGCATTGCTATTATCCAATAATCATCTTTAAGAGCTTCAAATATCTTCTTAGGTTCAATGATAGAAACAAAGGCCATGTTTGCAACATCCTTAAAGGAAGACTGAGTTTTTACTTTATCATTTGGATTTCCAATAATTAATTCTTGAGGATGATCCTTAATAAGTCTAGGTATGGGTTGTGTTTCAACTTGGTTATTGTTTGTAGTATCTTTCTCACTGTCATTTGGTATGTTTAGGTTTTCGAATTGATTAGTAAGATCAATTATTTCTAGATTTTCTGATTTGGACTCTTCATGAAAAGATGCATGAATAGATTCCTCAACTTTTCTAGAGATAGTGTTATAGACTCTAAATGCTTTGCTAGAGGTAGAATATCCCAAAAAGAATGCTTTGTGTGATTTAGAATCAAACTTATCTCTATCATCTTTGGTATTTAAGATATAACATGTAGATCCAAAGGTATGAAAATAGTCAACTCTAGGTTTCTTAGAATGTATTATTTCATACGGAGTTTTCTCCAAATGAGAGTGAACAGTTACTCTATTTAACACATAGCATGCGGTGTTTACAGCTTCATCCCAAAAGGTTTTGGGTGTGTTATGTTCGAGCATCATAGTTCTAGCCATTTCTTGTAGTGATCGATTTTTCCTTTCAACTATACCATTTTGTTGTGGAGTGCGTGGAGCAGAAAAATTGTGAGTGTACCCTTGAGATGTGCAAAATTCTTCAAATACATGATTTTCAAATTCTCCACCATGATCACTCCTAATGGTACATATTTTGCTTTGTAATAGATTTTCAATCATAGAGAAAAATTTTATAAAAGCATGAATAGTATCATCTTTGGTTGCAATAAAATGTACCCATGTATATCTACTATAATCATCAACAATAACAAAACAATATCTTTTGCCACCGATAGATTGTGTCCTCATAGGTCCAAATAAATCCATGTGAATTAATTCTAAAGATCTACTGGTGCTAAGTTCATGTTTTGGTTTAAAAGAGGTTTTTGTTTGCTTTCCCAATGTACATGGTTCACAATTTTCAACTTGATCAAAGGATAAAGTAGGAAAACCACGAACAAGATCATATTTCACTAACTTTTTGATAACATGTGAACTAGCATGTCCTAGCTTTTTATGCCATAATTGTAAAGTATTTTCATTTGCAAGCAAGCATTTTCCTACTACAGATTTCATAGAGTTAGGTCTAAGGATATAAAGATTTCCAACTCTTTTTCCTTCATAGACAACATTTGTAGTGTTTTCTATTAATAATTTGCAGCAGGTTTTGTTAAATAAAACATCATAGCCACTATCACATAATTGACTCACACTTATTAAGTTATGGTGCAAACCATCAACAAGTAGAACATTCTTTATTTCGAGGTTTGTACCAATGTTACCTATTCCAACAATTTTACCTTTACCGTTATCTCCAAAAGTGATTGTTCCACTCTTCTTTTCCTCAAAGGTTTGAAATGCATCCTTGTTTCCGGTCATGTGTTTGGAACATCCACTGTCAACCACCCAATCCTGCATTAGAATGTAGGTTTTGGTACCCATGTGATGGTCCGATATGGTTAGAAGCATTTAAGTAGAGACTGTATAAAAATTCTGATTCAGAACTTCAGTCGGTCGACAATTGTTCGACCGACATCTTTCTCGGTCGACTAATCGTCGATCGAGAAGGTTGCTGTATTGCAAATTAAAGACAGAAATTCAGCCGGTTGACTAATTTTCGACCAAAATAGTTTCTATTTGATTTTGATTTGTCACAGGCATCTGGTCGATCGACAAAAGTTCGACCGATTATATTTTCGGTCGACAATACTTCGACCGACTAAGTTTTTGTTTCAGTGCAGCAGTTCAGAAAATTATTACAATGCATAAAACCTTTTATTAAGTTGAGATAATACAATATGAATTGCAAAATTAAGCATTTGATCATATCTCAACTGAATTGCATTCTACTCTACTAAGTTTGGGATTTTGGGACCCAAACTAAGTAGGAATCCTTGGTCTTATACGGGCATGAAAATGAAAAATGTCCAAGACGTAGACAAAAATGACAAGTAATAGAGTCAACTTCATTTCTCTTTCTAGGAATTGTGTTCTTAGGTACAAACATAGTCTGAGTTCTTTTGGTTTGATTTTTCTTTGGATCATATCCCAAACCTTTTCTTCCATTGAAACTAGAGGAGGCTTTTAGGATGTTGTCAAGGATATCTTTTCTTCTTAACTCATGTAGGTTTCTTTGTAGCTTAGCAATATCATCCATCTTCTTGTGTAAATCTTTTCTAGCTTGATCTAAATCAAATAATAGGGAGTCTCTTTCTTTTACAACATTGTCATAGTCTAGATGGTTACACATAATTGGTTGTGTCTGAAAATCTTTTAGTTTAGCTAACAATTCAGTCTTTTCTTGAGAGAGAAGATCAACATTTGTTTCTAGAGTGAGAAGCTTTTAGTGCAATCATTTAAAGATGTTTTTAAAGACAAATTTTCAAGATCAATGTTGTTCTTTTCAGAAGAGAGATCATTTAATTTAGCATATAGCTCATCATTTGTTTTGATAACCTTCTTTAGTTTCTTCTTGACATCAACATATTTATCATGAGTTTCTTGTAAACTAGTAATTAACTCTTCTTTAGGAAGATCAAGTAGGCTTACCTCTTGAGAGTCTTCATCATCTTCTCTTGCCATTAGACAGTCCACCTTTTCTTCTCCGCTTTCACTTTCACTTGACTCGTCCCATGCAGCTTTATAGGCTTTTTCTCCTCTCTTCTTGTGTGATCTTTTCTTTCCTTTCTTTGCTTTAGGACATTCATTTTTGAAATGTCCTTTCTTTCCACACTCAAAGCACCTAGGAGGAGAAGAAGAAGAACTAGAAATTTTGTTAGATTTAAATCTTCTATATTTCTTACCATTGACAATCAATGCTTCTTCTCCTTCTTCTTCACTTGACTCCTCACTTTCTGGTGTGATTATCTTTGAAGCTTTTAGAGCCACATCCTTCTTCTTTCCTTGCTGAAGTTCACGTTCTCTTCTTTCTTCCTCTTCTAGGGTTGCTTCATGAGCTTCTAGATTGCCAATGAGTTGCTCCATTTTCAGCCTAGTGAGGTCATTAGCTTCTTCAATGGCTGTCACCTTTGGCTTGTATTTAGGAGGAAGTGATCGAAGGATTTTTTATACCTGATATTCTTCAAGAACAGTTTTTTCTAGGGCATTTAAACCATTAACAATAGAAGAGAATTTTGCAAACATTTCACTAATAGATTCATTTGGATCCATACGGAAGTGTTCAAACTTTTGTTTAAGCATGCTAATCTTAGAATTCTTGACTTGAATTGTACCTTCATAAGTTATGGACAGTCTATGCCAGATGTCATAGGCTGTGTCACAGTTTGATATCCTATTAAATTCTCCTACAGAAATTGAACAATATAAAATGCTTACAGCTTTGGCATTCATTTGAGCTAACTTTACCGTGTTTGCATCCCACTCTACATATTGTGTTTGAGGAAGCTTGTATGGGGTTGACACCATCCTCCATAAGTCCCAATTGATGCCTTGGAAGTAGAACTGCATCCTTCTCTTCCAATATGTGTAGTTTGTTCCATCAAATGTCGGAGGTCTAGCAACAAGTGTTCCTTCAAGGATAAGGTTGTTAAGCACCCCGTCACCCATTCTTCAAGACCTTGTTAAGGTTCCTTGAAGCCTTCTCTGATACCAATTGAAAAAACACTAGAGGGGGGTGAATAGAGTTTTTAAATATTTTAGCAATTATTTCATTCAAACAACCACAAATGAAAATGGAAAAAGGAGACAGGTGTTTAGAGTGGTTCCAACTTTAGCAAATACTAAAGTTGTCAATCCACTACCCGGTTGCTTACCCAACCGGGATTTTGAAAGTATTAATTTTATTACCTTCACAAGGATTTACACAAAATATAATACTTTCTTTACACCCCTTGAACAGACTTCACTAGAAGTAGATGCACCAACTTGAGGTAGCCTTCTTGAAGTAACTCCAAGCTCCCCCTTGAAGTAGCCTTCCTCTCTAGAAGTAACCTCCCATTGCACCAGCCTTCTTGAAGTAGCTCAAGGTCCCCTTCTTCACCAAGAAGATCTTAAACCTCTCCAATCCGCAGCCTCCAACCTAGGAGTAGCAAGGAGAGTACAAACAACAATAAAGAACAAGAAAGGAAATAGAAATTACAACTTATCCTTTTGTAGCACAAGGCTTGACTTGCCTAGATCAAGCGTGTAGATCTCCTAACCAAAGTGTATGGAAATTTAATTGCAGTGGATAGGAGATGCTAGCCTATAGGACACGAATTTTGAGCTAAGAGAAGAAGTATCCAATTGTCACTATGCTCAATTTGCTCACAAACAGGTTGCTCAAAGTATGCTCAAAGATTTCTCAAGTGTAACAAGTGAGTTTAGGTGTCCTAAGGCATGTCCTATTTATAGGAATGTCCTACAAGTGCTTAAGGACGTTCTAGACACCTTCTAGGGGTTTCTAAGTGCTTAACTAGCCGTTAGGTACAAGTTTGTTGCTTTAGCAACGGCTAATTAATTAATTCTGCAGTTGCTGTCAGAGTCCACCTCGGTCGAGAAATGGTCGACCGAGACACCTACTCGGTCGAACTTTTGTCGACCGACAGGCTCTCTGAATCAAGTGTTTTGCAACGTTTATCTCCAACTGCCAACTACCTTGTCAGATGTGTCTAACGGCTACTTGGGTCTTTCTCAGTCGAGCAGATTGTCGACCGAAAGTGTCTCGGTCGAGGAGTTAGTCGATCGAGATTTACCCTATTTCAATTTTTCAATTAAAGCACTAAGTGTGTGTATGAGTGTGCATATGTGACACTTATTTGAAGGGGATGACCTATCTAAATGTGATGTTTAGCTAGGGAGAATATAACACTTGATTTACATAAAATCTAGGTACTTGTACATTATATATTTGTACAAGTTTTTACAAAGTGATTACATTTCATGAAAATATAAATATGTAAGTATATGGATTTCCCTAATTGCTTTGTCATCCACCTTATTCCTTCAACACTCAAGTAGCGTGTTAGATTAACAAGAATGAAATGTTTGTCATTATCAAAACAAAGGGATTTACAGATGTCCATTTAGCCAACAGGACCATCAAGTCACCGTGAGTCAGGGATTGGGCTACCTTTGGGTAGGGCATGCGAATCCATAACCCTAAGTATTTGTTACCTATAAGGTAGGACCATGGGGGTTAAGGATCTACCATATGAGAGAGGTAGTATCCATGTCCACTGTAGGTACAACACAGAGATAGGGGATATGTAAGGATTGAGTGGTAATGCTTAAAACGTAATCTTGGATGTTAAATGATAATTGGATGATTACATTGGTATCATAGTTGCTCAAATTTTGTAATCCCCCACATACCATATTTATGCTGACCGTGTATTTGTTTATCAACATTTTAGGTACAAACCCCAAAAGGAAAAATAGTAAATTGTCACATTGTGAATACGTGAATTAAAGTTCAAGGAGGATTAGTTAGAGTAGAATTCATATGTGGATAAAAGTTTAGAAATCCAAATTTTCAAAGGTATGCAAAATTTTATTTATTACAGCTTTTCAGTATAGTCTGGTGAAGTTTGATAATTATTAATGTTTATTTGTCGAACCTTGATCTGGAAATTGGAATAACGGCTCTGACCTCCTGGTCTGCCTTAATTGGGGGTTACTGGAAGGTGGGGTCGTTACATTTGGTATCAAAGCCAAGGTTACTCACTTAACTATTAATAATTATTAAATTTTACAAACTCTATAGAACCCAAGGGAGTTATTAGAGGATTATCCGAAGGACCGAGATGTCTAGAAAAGGATCACGATCGGGGGTTGGCAATATTTTCCTCCGCACCACTAGTCAGAATATGAGGACTCCTGAACCCATGTGACTGCTTGGCCAAAGTCTTAGGGTATGATTTGAAATAAGATACCTTTAGGACTTTCTCATCTTATTCATCCCTTCTCATCATACATTCTATTAAGGATTTTAAGAGTTAGGGTTTTCTCTCTCTTCCCCACCCTCATGTGGTATGGGTAAGTAAGTTAAGGATTAATGAATCCTCCATCAAATTAATAAAAGATACGTAATGAGACATCATTGACATAAGTATAATTAGTTTAAATATAAACTAAAGGTATGTTTGTTATGCTTATGTAGATGGCTCGCGTGAAGACAGTGGTTGTCCCAGATGCCACCAATGGTGGGGAACCTTCCCATAGGGGAAAGGTGTCTTTTGAGAAGAGGAAGAGGAACCATGGTGGAGATTCCTCAAAGAAGAGGAAGTGACCTGAAGAAACTACTCATGAGGTCCCTAACCCTGACCGGATACCCTTCAGCAACCTTGATCAAGAAGAAGACCAAGGGTACGACGAGCAACATGAGTATGAGGAGGTGGCCCGAATGGAAGAAGACCCATTTGGAGGTCCCGAACCAACCATTATAATCCACACCCCTAATGCTTTGTGGATGGAACAACAGAAGAATCTGACAGAGGCCATTAGTACCTTGGCTCTCCGAGACTTAGCTAGAGGTGAAAATGGCGAGCCACTTCTTGTTTATCCTCGACTGGGAGCCACCATCTTGGACTTTATCAAGCTGAACATTGAGAAGTTATGGGGAGATGATAATTATGAGGTAGTTGACAAGGCAGAAGCTTGGCTACTTGCATTCGAGAATGGATTTCACATGCTTGAGGTACAACCAAGTAAGAAGGTCCTCTTTGCTGCTCACCTCCTAGAAGGAGCAGCCAAGATATGGTGGGAGACACACATCATAGGCAGAGACCTGACTGAGGAACCAATGGCATGGGATGATTTCAAGATGATCTTCACCACCAGATTTATCCCTGTTTTAGCTAAGAAGGAAAAGGAAAGGGAGTTCACCAACATGACTCAAGGAAACTCATCTGTGGCAAACTTTGGGCGCAAGTTTTGAATCTTGGAGCGTTTCAGGCATATGATGGATGAGGAAAGAAGGGTGGATCATTTCATAGAACGTCTTCACCCTACCATCAAGCCCCATGTGATGGCAAACCCAAAACCTTCGTTGAAGCTTACAACACTGCTTTAGACATGGAGAGGACTGTGATGCCTGCTCATTTTCCACCCAAGGGGTATCTCGGTTTCATTGAAGGAACTCAAGGTTAGAAGAATAATCACAAGAAAGGTCACGGGCGTCACCAGGCCAAAGGAAGGCATGGAGGGAAAGGGAAACCCCATCAAGAGAACAATCGACCTCGATGTCGCACCTGTGGGAAATGGCACACTGGTGAGTGTCGTCACAAGAAGAGGGTCTGCTACCGTTGTCAACAAGAGGGACATATCCAAGTTGCTTGTCCTCTTCCAGACCCAAGAGGACCAGGTCTAGTAGCAGCCCCACCTGTAGCTTTGGCCCCACCTACGGGAGAAAGAAGACAAGCTCGAGTGTTTGCTATTGATAATAAGGAAGCTCAAGCTAATGCTAATCGGTTGATCAAGGGTAATAACCCTTAGAGTTTTTCCTTTATGTTTTGAGTTAAGCATGTAATGGTCTAATGTATGGTGAAAACCAATGTAGGCATGCTTGAAGTCATGGGACATAATGTAAAACCTTTGTTTGACTCTAGATATACTAATACTTTCATTTCGAGAAATATTGCAACTATGCTTTATTTGGATATCAAGGATTTAGGATATGTCTTAGACGTTACAACCCCGAGTGGTCAGATCTTTACATCCCTTTTAAAAACCCCGGTGATACCTGTGAAATATTGAGATCATGAGTTTCCTACAGACTTTATCCTTCTTATATGAATGACTTTGATCTGATCATAGGCATGGATTGGCTTTATACTTATAGGGAAAATATTGACTGTAGGGAGAAGAAAGTAATCATTAAGAAACCAGGTCACCCACCTTTCATCATTGAGGTTAGGAAAGATGCCACCACCAGCCTATATGTGTCAGCCTTGAAAGTAGAGCAGATGATGAGTAAAGTTTGTCGAGCTTTCCTGGCAGTAGTTACTGAGCCAAAACCCAGGGTGCAACCCTTAGAGTAAATAGAGGTAGTTAGGATCTATGCAAATGTTTTTCCAGATGATCTACCTGGAATTCCTCCCGAGAGAGAGGTAGATTTTTCAATAGAGATAGCTCCTGGGACAAGCCCTATTTCTCGAGCACCTTATAGAATGGCCCCTGCGGAGTTTCTCGATTTGAAGAAACAATTGCAAGAATTGCTAGACAAGGGTTTTATCCGCCCTAGCACATCACCATGGGGAGCACCAATTCTTTTTGTAAAGAAGAAGGATGGTTCACTCTGAATGTGCATAGACTACCGGATGATCAACCAGGTTGCCATTAAGAACAAATACCCTTTACATCGGATAGATGACTTGTTTGACCAGTTAAAGTCAGCTCGAGTCTTTTCCAAGATCGACTTGAGATCGAGTTACCACCAGTTGAGAGTCAAGAGTGAAAAAAATCTGAAGACCGCTTTTAGAACGTGTTTGGCCACTATGAGTTTGTGGTTATGCCTTTTGGGTTGTCCATTGCTCCCAGTGTTTTAATGTACCTTAGGAATAGTGTGTACCAACCCTTCCTTGACTCATTTGTCATAGTGTTTATAGATGACATACTAGTTTACTCGGATGACTTAGATCAACACCGAGACCACCTAAGTAAAGTCCTTGATATCTTGAGAAAGCAGAAGTTCTATGGGAAATTCTCTAAATGTGAGTTTTGGATAGACCGAGTCATGTTCCTCAGACACATCATCTCAGGGGGAACGATCATCATAGATCCAGCTAAAGTGTCAGTAGTATGAGACTAGCCTCCACCAAAGAACCCCTCTGAGATCTGAAGCTTCTTGGGGTTAGCAGGATACTATCGACACTTCATCAAGGATTTCTGAAAGACTGCCTTGCCTTTGACCATGTTGACCCAGAAAGATGTAAAGTTTGTATGGTCCAATGTGTGTGAAGCCCGTTTTCAGGAGCTGAAGGACAAGATGACCGCTGCACCAATTTTGACTCTACCATCAGGCAATGAGGGTTTCATGATTTTCACCGTTGCATCAAGGATGGGATTTAGCTGTGTGTTGGAATAGAATCAGCATGTTATTGCATATGCCTCTCGACATCTCAAGCCCAACGAGGTAAATTACCTTATGCATGACTTAGAGCTAGCTATGATCATCTATGCTTTGAAGATTTGGCGACATATTACCAGTATGGTGCTACCTTCGAAATCGTCACCGACCATAAGAGCTTGAAGTACCTTCTGACACAGAAAGACCTGAACCTATGACAACGACGATGGATGGAGTACATGAAGGATTATGACTTCACCATCTCTTATCATCCAGGAAAGGTGAATGTCGTAGTAGATGCTTTGAGTCAGATAAAAATCAGATGTGCAACTATTTTATCTAGTCAGTGGAAGAGTTTAGAAGAACTGGTAGAATGGTCTCCCCAACTGTTTGATGATCGAGTTCATTTGGCCAACATCCAGATACAGTCAGAGTTGTTGAGTGAGATCATAGCAACATAGTTAGCCAGTGGAGAACTTGACAAGATGAAAGGCTTGATGAAGAAGCCTCAGACTCATCTTTCATTGGGAATAGATGGGGGAATTAGGTTTGAGAATTGTATATGGGTTCCCGAAGATTCACCGTTGAAGGAACATATCCTACAAGAGGCTCATGGTTCTAAGTATACGGTGCACCCAGGGACTACCAATATGTTTAAGGACATGCAAAGGTTTTTCTGGTGGCCAGGAATGATGAGAGATATTGCGGCATATGTGGCCAGATATCTTACGTGCCAAATGGTGAGGGTTGAATACCAATGACCCGGTGGACTTTTACAGTCTATAGATATTCCAGAATGGAAATGGGAATAGATCACCATGTATTTCATGGTGGGTTTACCCCATACCAAGAGGGGTCATGATGTGATATGGGTTGTGGTAGACCGCCTTACTAAGTCAGCACACTTCCTTGCCCTGAAGACCACTAGCAAGGTGTCAGACTTAGCTGAGTTGTATATTAAAGAGATAGTGTGTTTGCATGGCGTACCTGGTTCCATCATCTCTGATAGAGACCCAAAGTTTACTTCCAAACTATGCAAGCAAGTTCAAGAGGAACTAGGTACAAGGTTGAAGTTCAGTACCGCTTATCACCCCCAAACTAATGGTTAGTCAGAAAGGACAATCCAGACCTTAGAGGATCTGTTCAAAGCTTGTGTGCTCGATCGGGGTGGGTCATGGGAGCAGTACTTACCTTTAGTTGATTTTTCTTACAACAATAGTTACCAAACCAGTATCGGGATGCCTCCATATGAAGCTCTTTATGGGAGACCATGACGGTCACCACTTCACTGGGATGATGTTGGTGAAAGGACCTTATTGAGGTCAGATGAACTCCGAGTGTATGCTGATAAAGTCATTTTGATAAAGCAAAGGCTAAAGAGAGCCCAGGATCGACAGAAGTCATATGTTGATGTGAAGAAGACTGATGTGCATTTCACTGTGGGAGAGCATGTTTTTCTGAAAATCCGACCGCTCTGAGCTATAGCTAAGAATAGAGGAAAGTTGAGTCCCCAATACATGGGTCTGTTTGAAGTATTAGAATGGATTGGTGAAGCCTCATATCGTTTGGTGTTGCCCCCTCAATATAGTATGATGCATGATGTGTTCTACGTGTCCAATCTGAAGCGATATGTGTAAGATCTGAGCCATGTGCTGAGAATTGAAACCATTGAGCTTCAAGGGAAGCTAACTTATCCTGAGTTACCTTTGTGGATTCCAGATACCAAGGTAAAATAGCTCAGAAATAAGAATATAGAGATGGTAAAGGTTCTTTGGAAGCACCATGGAGAGGATGAAGCCACATGGGAGATGAAGACGGACATGGAAAAGGCATATCCTAATTTGTTTACTTGATTGTTGAATTTTGAGGGAAAAATTCCTATAAGGAGGGGAGGATGTTATAACCCCAATTTTCTAAATCATGTAATGAGATTTGTAAATCTTCCTTTAAGAAATAAGTGAAATACATGGTTGATTAAATGGTTTGATTTGAATTTCATATACAATAGCCTTGTATGCTTTCTTAATGGGCCTTATTGGCTATTGGGCCCAATTGAAAGAAAAAGAAAAAAGAAAAGGAAAAAGAATTCAATTGGATAAAGGAATAAATAAGAAAATAGATAAAAGAAGAATAAAAGGCTAAGGAATATTTTCCAAAATAGAATTTCGAAATATAAAGGTTCCTTGAGGTTCAAGAAACTGAGGATAATAATATAAAGGCAAAGGAAAGAGAAAATATGTGGAAAATATAAATAAATAAGTGTTAACTTGAAAGTGAAACTAAAGAAAAGGGCTCGTTTCCTTTAGATAATAATCCCAATTTTTGCAGGATGAAAGATAAAAGCATAAATGAGGTCCCCTTAAAATTTGAATTAAAAACGAGTTCTAATTTGGGAGTTATTGCTTTTTCAAGTTATCCTCAAAATAGGATTTTATCTTGGAATTTAGAAAATATTTTTCCTATTTTGTTGAGCGCAACAGATGTTGACCGTTGGATCTCGATCCAATCGACGTTGTTCATCGTCAAAGTCCCAATGGGACGTGGACTGTAGCATGGTTACAGGGGAACTTTCCCCTTGGATTTATGATCATTTCAGAGAAAGTGCACGTTTGGAAAGTGTCGCAATGGTTTGGGGAGATAGAGACGAAGCTTCTCGACCATATATTCATGACCTTTGATCGTGTCCTCGCAAAATGCCCAATTGGGCTGAAAATAGGATTAGCGGCGGGATCAGAAACCCAAAAGAGAACCCTCCATGTCGTATAAATAGACCCTCACCCGCTCCCTCACACCATCGCAATCCCAAGCGGCTACTCCCCGAGCCCTAGTACCCTCTATCTCTCTCTATTGCTTTTGCTCCGGCGAAGGACCACCATGGCACCGCTGCATCATCAAGACAAGAGAATGGAGGAGGACGACAAGAAACAGCCATGGGATCAAGGACCATAGTGGACCCGTGCGAGATCCAACACTCCCTGAGCAACGCGCCTGACTTACTTGCGTAAGTGGAACGAATTAATGCAGAGCATTTGATCAGAGTCCATCGTGGACCTACGTGCGATCCAACAGACTGGTGTTAGGAGTCGGGCGCGCGACTGGGTTAGTGGGTGCAAGCAACATAGAGCATCAGATCTTCAATAGACTAGCGGTGCAACGATCAGATGGTCGACGAAATTTGTTAATTTGTTCTCTCTGAACGAATAATCCAAACATAGCCTTTTCTTTGCGAAATTCATAGAAATAGCTAGGAATCTCCGATGGAAAAACTTTATACATGAAAGTTGCATAGAAAAATATTAGGAACAATATAAAAATATTTTGAGAGTCTAGTACTATCTCGTTTTGCAAAAGTACTTTAATTTGGTAGAAAAGTGTGTTAAAAAGTAATAAAAAACCCTAATTGTATATAAAGGATGCATCTTTGAAGATTAATAGGTTAATTCAAAAGTTATTAACATGTGGATTAGTAATATGGAGTTTTCATCCATTTTGTATGCAAAGTTGGTAATTTTAGGGTTCTAATCCATAAATGAAGGATAATATATATGGAAACCCTAATTTGGGGTAAAAGAAGAGAAAAACCTTGTTGATTTCGAATTATGGAAAAAGGTTGTAAAATAATGATCCTAAGTATGATTAGGAATAGTAAGATGAGAAATGAAAGGTTTTATGCAGATTTGATAAATTAGGGTTCATAATATTAAAAGTGGAGGCAAAACCCTAATTTTCAAGGAACCCTAAAATTGGAATAGAAACCCTAAGGAATAAGATGAAATTGGATAAATTTTGATAAAATGAAGTTGGAATGTTTATTTCAGAATTTCTGTTCATCTTTGCTTGCTTGGTTGGATTTTCCTGCTTAACTGGTTCTATCACCAAAACTACCGTTACAGGTATGTGGTTACTTTTATGACTATTCTGAATTAGTTTCCCGAGGATTTTATTGATGTTTCCATCGTGACATGAATTAAACTATTGGATGATTTTAATTCATGAAAACTATAATGTGGATATGACTATCACCTAAGATATGTTCCTACTAACTCAGATCCTAATCCCCTCTGTAGCTTGAGAGATTGACCTAGTACATGGCTACATATGGGGTAGGTCCATCAGGTCATTGAATGACTTAGTACATGGCTACCAATGGGGTAGGACCATCAAGTCACCATGAGTCAGGGATTGGGCTACCTTTGGGTAGGGCCACCAATGGGGTTAGGACCATCAAGTCACCATGAGTCAGGGATTGGGCTACCTTTGGGTAGGGCCATGCAACACCATAACCCTAAGTATTGGCTACTTGTAAGGTAGGACCATGGGGGTTAAGGATCTACCATATGAGAGAGGTAGTATCCATGTCAACTACAGGGACAACACAGAGATAGGGGATTGGTAAGGATTGAGTGGTAATGCTTAAAATGTAATATTGGATGTTAAATGATAATTGGTTGATTACATTGCTATCATAGTTGCACAAATTTTGTAATCCCCCACAAACCAGCTTTATGCTGACCGCATATTTGTTTTTCGATGTTTTAGGTACAAACCCCAAAAGGACAAACAGTAAATTGTCACATTGTGAATACATGAATTAAAGTTCAAGGAGGATTAGTTAGAGTAGAATTCATATGTGGATAAAAGTTTAGAAATCCAATTTTTCAAAGGTATACAAAATTTTATTTATTACATATTTTCAGTATAGTCTGGTGAAGTTTGATAATTATTAATGTTTATTTGTTGAACCTTGATTCAGAAATTGGAATAATGGCTCTGACCTCCTGGTCTCTCTTAATTGGGGGTTACATGAAGGCGAGATCGTTACAAAAGCCCATAATAAAAGTCTCGCCTTTTTGTTCTTTTTCTGCATAAGGTATTTTATCACCCCATGATCAATGTATACTTTAACCTTTGATTCTACCTAGTATGATATGAACTTATCAAAAGAAAACACGCAGCCAACATCACTTTTTCAGTTGTAGTGTAGTTTACTTGGACTTCGTCTAAGGTTCTGATTGCATAGAAAATCACATGGTGTCTCTTATCTTTCTTTTGTCCAAGGACTACCTCGACAGAAAAATCGCTAGAATCACACATGATTTCAAAAGGTAGCTCCCAATCTAGTGCTTGTAGAATTGGTGATTCTATTAACACCCTTTTAAGGGTATTGAAGGCATCTAGACATTCACTAGTGAATTCAAACTTAGCATCTTTAATCGGGAGATTCAAAAGTGGTTTGCGATCTTGGAGAAATCTTTTATGAATCTTCTATAATATCATGCATGCCATAAGAAACTTCATACTCCTATAACTAACTTTGGTGAAAGGAGTTTGGATATGGCTTCAATCTTACTTAAGTCCACTTCAATTCCTTTCTTAGTAACCTTATGGCCTAAGACGATACCATTTTGGACCATAAAATGGCATTTCTCCCATTTTAGGAGAAGATGTTTTTCTTCATAGTAGTGTAGCACTAAATATAGGTTTCTTAGGCATGCTTAAAAATATATTCCATATATAGAGAAGTCATCCATGAAGAATTCTACTATGTCTTCTAGAAAGTCTGAAATCATAGATATCACACATCGCTGGAAAGTCGCTGGTGCGTTACACAAACCGAACGACATCCTTCTAAAGGCATAAGTGTCATAGATAAAGGTGAAAATTGTCTTTTCTTTATCATTGGGATGAATCGGTACTTGATAAAATCCCCAATACCTGTCCAAAAAATAGAAGCAGTCATGGTGAGCTAATCTTTCTAGGACTTGGTCTATAAGGAGCAGAGGGAAGTGATCCTTTTTGGTAGCAATATTTAGCTTGTGATAGTCAATGCACATATGCTAGCATGTCACTATCCTGAATGCTACTTCATCTCCATCCTTTCATCATATCAATGTCATCCCACCCTTCTTAAGCACCACATGGATAGGGCTAACCCAGTTGTTGTCACTTATCAGGTAGATGATCCTAGCATCTCGTAGCTTTATAATTTCCTTCTTTATGACTTCCTTCAACATTTGGTTTAGCTACTTCTGTGATTGAGCTAAAGTCTTAGCTATTTATTTGAGACGAATTATGTGCATGCATAGGGTAGGGTTGAGGCCTCTAATGTCTTCTATTACCCTATGTCCTTTCTATACAACCTGAGCTCCTTTAGCAACCTTTCTAGCTGGTCATCCGTTAAGTTGACATTAATGATCACTGGATTTCTCTCTTCTTTGTCCATGAATTCATATTTTAGCCCCTCTAAAAGTGGTTTCAATATTGGTTTTGTCTTTGGTTCTCTCTTCTCCTCTTGTGTTTGCTCAATTGAAGCATACTTCATGTTCTTAAATATCTCTTCATCGTCGTTGAATTCCTCTTTGGGTTGATTTAGGTAGTCCAAGATCTCCACAACCTCTCGGCCTCCCATTGAAGGGTCCTGACTATTCAAGGCTCGCATGAGGGGATTCATAATTGCCTTGTCCTCTTGTACCTCTTCACAATATTGATTTTAGCTATCCATGAAGTATGCTAACTCAGAGAGAGAAGGTCCCTTCATGGCATCTTGAACCTAGAAATTGAGGTGATCATCCCCCACTCACAAGGTGATGACTCCTTCTACTACATCTATTAAGGCTCTTCCAGTTGCAAGGAAAGGCCTCCCAAATATCATTGGGCATTTAGAGTCATTGACCGTGTATATCACTACTATATCACACGGTATGAAGAATTTCCCGACCCATATTAAAACATCTTCAACTATTCCTACAGGTCTTATAAAGGTCTGGTCGGCCAACTCAATTCTCATCCCTATCTTCACCATGTTCGTTAGCCCAAGACTTTTTGTTAGAGTCAAGGGCATTAGACTAAATCTTGTTCCCAAATCGGCTAACCCCTTTTCTCCACATTGTCTCCAACATAGAAAGGTATATTGAATGCCTCGAGGTCCCTCTTCTTGGATGGTAACTCATCTTGAACAAAGGCACTTGACATTTTTTCCAATTGAATAATCTTGATATGGTCTCATCTCCTTTTTTTCATGATCAGGTCCTTAAAGAATTTTGCATATGTCCGCATTTCTTGGATGGCATCGAGAAATGGTACATCCAAGTGCATCTTCTTTACAGCTTCCATAAACTTTTCATACCTCTTCTTCAAATGTGCCTTGATCAGTTTGTAAGGGAAAGGAACTCTTGGGGCATAGGGGTTTCTCTTTTAAAGGACTTCTCCTATAGGATTTGAGTTCTTTTCCTCTTCTTCCTTTTTCTTTTCATGATTCCCTTCTTCTCTGCCACTTATAGCTTGTTCTTACCCTTCAGATTCTTTTGTTACCTTTTCATTCTTAGATTGTTGATTACTATGACTTTCTCCTTTTTTGGTGTTGTTAATGTTAAGATCTTCCAACATTCTCCCAGATCAGAGAGTGGCCATTTTTGCAGTCTCAGTATTTGATGGGATCTTCTGCGAAGGGTTTTTCATGAGTTCAACTAATTATTCAAGTTGTTGATCAATCTACCTTTGGTGAGTTTGCATGTCCTCCATTTGATTTTGCAAGGTAGTTAGCACCCCTCAATTGGTGATAGCACTTTGAGCAAGTTTGTGATTCACCGAAGCTTGCATTTTTGTGAAGTCAAATAGTTGAGCAATCATGTCAGTTTGGTTGTTGTTTTTGTCTTGTCTTGACCCTTGGCCTTGTCGACTCACATTATTATTCTGAATTTGGTAGCCGCTCTTGTTCATCTGATAGTTAGTAGTACTAGTGTATTGAGTTGACCCTCCTTTCTTCTCTAATCATGGAGGAGGTTTAGACAAATTACTTAGTTGATGCATGTTTTCTTCATCTTCTTTGTTTCCATAGTTAAACCTAGGATGATCTTGTCATTTGAAATTAACATAAAAGACATTCTATGTTTCTTATTCACTTTCACTTTCTTTGCTCTCCTTTTGTCGTATATAGATATAATTGTCAACTCCATGTCCTCTTTCTCCGCATGTTACACATTTCATGGCATTCTCTGTGTTACTTTCCCTTGCCCTTAGTGTCTTTTAACTATTTGACATCGGTGACGATTTTCTCAATCTGAGCTATAATAGTCTCCAAGGCCTTGGCTTCGATTGATGGTCCTTCAGATCCTACTTTCTTCACTGATCCTTTGTCATTTCTATCATAATCCATGTCTGCTTGAAGTGCAACCATGTTATCGATTATCTTCATAATTCTACTTGGTTTCTTTCCAAGAAAGTCGCTTCCAATTGCTGCATTCAGTGAAGTTCTCTTTGTGGGAGTTTGCCCATTGTAAAAGGTGGTCACCAGGAACCCCTTACGGTAGTTTTGGTGGGGGAAATCTCTTTAGTATTCTTGAAAGTGTTCTCACGCCTCGCGAAGGTTCTCTCCCAGGTTTACCAAAAAAGAAGTGATCTTTTGCATATTACGAATAGTTCTCTCAGTAGGATAAAATTTAGTGACAACAACATCTGCAAGGGTTCTCCATCCATCTATGGACTGGTGGGGTAAGTTGAGGTACCAGGATAGAGCTTTATCTTCAAGGGAGAAATTGAATCCCTTACAATATATCACTTCTTGAGGGAATCCCCTCATCTTAATGGTATCGTAGATGTTTTTTAAGGCATCAAGGTGATGGTATGGAATTTTGCTCCTTGAATTTTTGTGAGAAGGTTTGTTCTAGATCACTGAGATTACAGCTAGTTTCAATTCAAAGTGTGTTGCATTGAAGTGCGGGATGACAATTGAGCATCTAGATTCGTTGGCTCTAGTTGCAGCCAACTCTCTATGAGTTTTTCCTTCTTCATCATCTTCATTCTCATTAGTCTAGTCATCACGCTCATGTTCATCCTCTCGGTGATTGCGATGGTGCCTTCTATGATGATGGCGACGTCGTTCTTCCTCATGTCATTCCTCATCACGGTGATGACCATCTAAGTGACAGCCATCTCCATCTTCATTTGTCTCATGTGGTGTTGGGTCATGTTTAACTCTTACATTTTGATAATCCCCAGTAAGACTGATGTCCACATGAGGTGGCATGGTGACTTGAGGTTAAATTAAAAAATCAAACAGATCTTCTTCACCCTGGGTTCCCTGAATAGACCTCACAATCGAGTTAGGAAACTAGACGTGTTAAAATGAACTATTCTATGTAATCGTAGGGTAGCAGATTTAAGGTTTCTATGCAGTCAATCTTATTACTAAGCTTGAGGCACAGGATTATAGTGAGTGCACTCAAGTACTTAACAGTGCCATTTTTCCTTATTCCCTGGCAATGGCCCCAAAAAGTTGATCGGCCTAAATCATGCATCCAAAGTGGAGCAGATCCAGAGTAGGCAGACTTTTAAGATTATAAACCAACACTCAATCCCCCACAACTATTATATGGGGTCTGATGTAGTAATCGGGGTCGAACCACAGGGACATGGTCGTCAGATGTTAAGCATGTAGGGTCTCACACTCCTACACTCCGAGTGAACAAACATGTTTAAAAAGGATTGTTCCCTAAGGAACGACTGTCCTCCAGTCAAAACAAAGAAAGTTAAAGGAAAGAAATTAATAACAAGAAAAATGACTATGTACAGTAGGAAACAAAGATATGGAAGGAAACTTGGATCGGGTTTCACCTACTAAGGTCCCTCACCAACATGTGAAACTCACACCCCTTTTGTATACTCCTATCAATATTACAAGTAGTCATAAAAACATCTATTTCCTCCTCTCTTGAGATAAGGATAGATCTCGGATCTAAGGTAGCTTCTATCTTGAGATAACCACCCTACCACCACTAAAAAAACCATAAGACCGTAAGCTTTAGCATTCCAACACTTTCATGCGTTCATACTACTCCATAATACTAGATGAGGAAGGTACTACTCTTTTGAGGTACCAACAATCAAACATCACAAGATGGTAGCTAAGCATACAAGGGAAGCATTAATAACAAGTGTATGGAGATAATATTAATAATAGCATATATATATATGTATATATATATATATATATATATATATATATATATATATATATATATATATATATTCAAAGAGAAGAAAGAATGTACATTTTGGGAGAGCCATAGTGGCTACTCCCAACCCAAGTTAAATGTTTAGCCACACATGTTAACAGGCAGCATAACGACATTACAAAATGATTGATACATCAACAACCACAAAGAGGGCGGGTGAAGTACAATGTAATGGAGATCGTAAATCTAGATGGAGAGAGAATATGGCGATACACTAATATACTCCTTCAAATCTAGAGATCCAAAATGGGTGATGCGGAGGCTTCACCTTCTATCGAGGAAGAGGGTGGTCAGTCTTCTCGGTCCTCCAGCTTCAACCTACATAGATCCCAGACTGATCGTGAGGATGTGAGTGGCTATGGAATTTGGAAGCACTTTGTGGTCCTTGATGATCTGATGATATCACAAGTCGAGGTGGGTGTCCTATTTATAGGTGTGGCCCACCGACTTAACCATCTGATTTGTGGTTATGGTAGGGTCTCGGTCAAGGTAGGGCCTCGATCACGACTGGGGTGTAAGCCATGATCGAAACATGGGTGTAAGCCATGATCACTGATTGATCTCAGTTGAGACTCCCACCATGATCGTGGTCTATGGGTTGTAAGCCACGACCAAAGGGAAGCACCGTGGTCGCAGGGAATGGAGATGGTGATGAGGGGCTTCGGTCGCGGTGGGGTCCTTAGTGGATGATGAAGTTGCGGTTGAGGTGCTAGCCAAGACCATGTCTTGGCATGGCCCTGCAAAGGTGGAAGAGGTGTGCAATTTGAGATTTTTGGCATAAAATACTAAAATAAGTAGAAAAAATATATAAAAGGTATATTAGGAGAAGCATAAAGTATATGCAAAAAATGCATAAAATGATATGTTATCAAATAGGTATGGGACCCATATGGCAATGTGACACCACAATCTTGATTTGTGTGGTCTAGGCATGAGGACAAAGCTATCTACTGAGATGAGATGGAGTCACTATTGTACTAGTAGTTGTGAATAGGGATGGGGTGTGCATGGGATATGAGGGGTATACATTTTATTGTGGAAGATATTATAAGTCCATAGAGTTCATCCTTAAAAAGGACTTGAAAGTTTAAGTGGGGGCGATATCTACATCTCAGGAATTGTGGCCTTCTATAATATATTATTAAAAAGGAACAATTTGAATACCACACAAACACAGTGCACCTCCTCTTAGGGAGTAAGAATTGTGGCCTACTATAATCACGAAGAACTCTATGTATAAGAATGCTTGGCTCATAGCATCACTAGAAAGGGTGATGTGAGGTACAATATTCCTGGAATATGCAAGAGTGATGACAAAGAGCCAATCCAAGGCCAGCTTGTGTACGTGGGACCATTAACTAAATCTTGAAACTCTAGATCCTTAAGGTTTGGGGATGAACATTACATAATATATACCATTTTTCACTCTATGGTGGAAGTAGAACTATTTATGGTGTTTACATATTCTATATTGTTTGAAAACTTCTCTGAGATGCTTCTTACTAATTAATAAGCTCATCCTTCCTTGTCAAAAATTTAAGAGATGTTTCTCTAGCTTTAAAGTTCCTTATCCAACTAACCCTATATAGATGTTGACTCAATATGAGTCTCATTCTTCTTCCACAAAAGAATTAATTCCACTTGTTTAGAATCCCTAATGACTACTGCTAATATAAGGTGTTTAAGGGGACAAACTACAACTAACCAAATTTAACATATGTTGAATATGTGTAAAATTGATGATATCTCCATAATGGTAGGTTGTCCTCAAGTTTTTTCATACTTTTCTTCATCCTTGGATTTTATAGTATTTCATTAACAAAGACCACTACAAACTGATACAAGTTTGTCTAGAAACTATATACATCATATCCACGAAGGTTGCATCGGCATTTTTAAACCAAAAGGAATGATTACAAACTCATACTTATGATATCATGTTCTATTAAGAGAACATGGGTAACTATGATACTTTTATTCATAACTAATCATAACAATATTTGATATCTATCTTTTGAGAAGACCAAGTCTCCATGTAACTAATCAAACTGATCACCAATACTTGGCAAGAAATACACATTTTTTATGATAATGTTATCTGATTATGCATATTCTATATATAGATGCATGATATCATCAATCCTAATTTGAAAGAGTATTTGATCTCCCTAAGGTGATGAACATGGTTGGATAAATCATTTTTCCAATTGTCAATGTAACTGACCTCATAACTCCTTTTTATTCTATTGGTGCAATATGGTATATTGGTAATCTTATAGGGTGACTACAACATAAGAGTTCTTTCCCAAACTCAACCACTTTCTTTGGAGGTATACCTAGAAACTCATATTAAAATATGTTTGGAAACTCAACAAATAATGCATGCATTATGTATTGACCATTCCTTTCTTTCCCTTCACTACTATAACATGCACTAGAAATTCTTCAAACTTGTTTTTCATCCCTTATTATCTATGAGAAGTGATTTTATAATTTGGTTAAAACTTTAAGGTCTTTATTAAAGGCATAAGAAAAGCCTCTTTACTAAAATATATGCACTTTCTTATACATGATAATTCGTGACGTAATATGTACCAAAATTACATTAAATGAATTAATATCCACATGTATGGCACTAAACTCTATATCAAACCCACTAAAACTCATAAGAATACACTTCCCAAAACACATGTGGTTCTCCTAAAGGTACATTCAAGAACAATGCTTAAGATAAATCCTATTTAGTAAGAATTAAACCACAAACTAGAAAAACTTATATAAAAGGATGCATCACACATGGATCTATGAAAAAAATAGTAGATATATTGTACAAAAGAATCATCCCACATGTAATAAATATAGGAACTACGTATCCTTTTATTATGTCAGGGTAAACAAACGTCATTTTTCTATCCCTCTATCATGACATCCTCACTAACAAATAATTTTGTAAAGTGCTACCCCTCTAGAGTTGTTAGACATTAAATATCTCATTTCTCTATCTTCATCCAATGTCTACATGTGTTTGTAATTCTGGTTGTGAATTATGTGTCAGTTTACTCTAAAACTTGGAATAATACTTCTTAAGGTCCCACATTTATCCACAATAGTGGCATCCCTAAAACTCTACAACCCAATGATATCCAGATTTTTCTCTAATACATTTTTGCATATTGTATTTGCTTTCTTTAAGAGCATGTCACTAACATAGATTAACCATAAGGCCTTGTTGAAGGTGGCCATATAGGTGGTGAAGTCCATATGCTTGGTCTATTCTACCAATATTATTTAAAGAAACTGAGTCACATTTTCCATTTCCATGTCTTCCAAAACATACAAACTTCTAATCTTGGAAATGATCCCACTACTTCCACTAGCTTCATCACATATCTACTTTTCTCTTCCAAATTCTCTTGATCTTTCCATGGAATAATATTTTCTTGTAGCATTACCAAACTCCTCCATAAATTGTGTGCCCTCAGTGAACTCTTCAAAGTATTGTCTATCTCTATCATTGAAGGTAGACACAGTATTCTAGTTTAAGTGTTAGAAGCTAATTAAAACCTTTTGCATTTCTATATATCATTAATAACAAATTATGAAAAAAAAAGTTTACCAACCATGTGCAGTTCACCTCATACACTCCAACTTTCATGTTTCCTTAAAAAATGTTTTCCAAGTGTTTAATCTTTGTTTTTAAGAAGGTGAGAGGGAAATATTTCAAACTGAAACTCATCCAAAAAATATATATATGTCATATCCCTTTTGTCTCCCCTATCTTGCCACCACAACTCAAAATTTCCTTCAAGCAAATAGGTGGCATGAGTAATCTTCTAAGCTTCTTAATTCTCCAAGAGGCGAAAGACCTTCTCTAACTGTATGATCCCCTCATCTTCCTTGGTTAAAAATGTCAGGGCTGGCAACTCTATCCCATAAAAATTCATCATCATCTCATATAATATTATTATATCCTTGTAACGTAATAATATATGTTCTTCATCATATACCTTTCATTGGCATCTAAATAATGCAATGCACTCTCATTTTTCACACCATTCCTATGTCCTCCACATTGAGCCACTGGATGAGGATTAATAATAAAAAGTCTCTTAGGTTCTCCTTTTCCACATCAAGTTCATGGCATCTTCATACCCATAAAAATAACCTATATAGTAGACCACAACTATTCTAAGAGAAAAGATATCATATTCCTATCGAGTCTTATAATCTCGATACCAAAACCTAAGCTTTGATTCTAAAGTTCGTGAGACCCAAACCCACTAAGCTAGGCCTTCCCGTCTAGGGTGAGATTGATCTAAACATTTTTTTAACTCTAACTAGAGACATACTTAATATTTTATTTAGTAAAACACTTGCCATTTTCTTATGAAGCATAACAAATTTAATTTACTAGAGTGTAATATCAATAGTTCTATCTAGTTATTACAATAGTTATTACAAAACACTTGAAAGTAGAAAGTAAATGAATTCCAAGAGGGAATAATATCATATGCTATACAAATCTCATCTTCATTAACATATAATTAGGACAATGGGAAGAATAAATGACCATATACTATCCAACATATCCTCTCTAATACCTTTGGTTGTCTACTCATGTTGGTAATTGGCTTATGGATCCTTTTGTTGACAAATACATGTGCTTGAAAAATTATTTTCTTAGTGCATGAGGTACTTTTTTAGTGTATAATATTTCATCAAATAGCCATGATAATCAAAATATACTTTATTAAATATATTTCAAGATTAATCATTACAACCATGGAAGTCAAGAAGTTCATATCATGTCATGTATCAAGTTTCCAATTTATTGCATGAAGAAAAGAAATAATTGTCCTTAATTGTTGAATAGATTATTTATTTTATTTTTCTTAAGTCCTTCCTGAAGTGTACCACAACATGTAAACTTAAGCCATCAACTTACACTCTCACCATAGAAGACTTATAGAATACTTAGAACTCTAACATCATTATACTGCCTTCTTAACCTTGAATGTTCCTCCCCATATATGGCCTCACATATTCTATTAGTTGGATGGATAAGTTAGATTTCTCATCAAAATCGATTCAGTGATGCAAATAGTCAATGATATTGGATTAAACTACCTACATAAATATTTCCATGAGGAATGATTGATAGAGTAGTAATTAAACTAAGTTTGTTGTTCTGAAGTTCAGTACAACATTTTGTGGGTTAATGTTGGGAACCTAATCATAATAAGGAGATTGTCCTTGTTTGGACTAATCCTATATACCCATAAATATGCTCAAACTTCGTCATCTAAGACTATACTTGCCATTATGCATGTTTATTCCTTCATGGAACATACATCCATAATGAATTCAAGGGTGTTCTAGGCATATAGATGTTATTTATTAATTTGATCTCGTTGTTAATCAACTAACATGTTCTTCTTAGTTTTTTTATAATATATAAGCCATTAGATTGAATCTATATACTAAGTGAACTAAAACCAACTAAATATGAAAAATGTGAAAGGATATATGCATGTAACAACTTGGATTTATAACCAGATGTTAACAAGAAATTTCATTTTTTAGGATATTGTCTTTTGCTTTGGAATTAAGGTAAACCCAAGTGTATTGATGTATCCAAAGCATACTATCTTAGGATCTCATAAAACTTGTAAATGTTTTCAAGATTTATTTATACATAATCAATTATCAACTAACTATTTCATTCAATTGTCAAATAAGAAAACATATTTGAGCTCACTGATTTCATGATAGAAAATGGGATAAAACATGACATATTACATTTTTTATATTTGATTGATACTATAAAAGAATTTTTATTTGGTCATTTTCACTTGACTTAGGTTAGATTCTAGGTATTGTATGTAAATCCAAGCTACATCAACCATAGTTTGTAAGGAAAGAGCCAAATTTGAGCTTTTATCACCACATGTTTGTTTAAAGGATTGTAAGTTTAGGAACATAATAAGGAGGGAAGAAAAAGGAAAAGAAGATGATATGTTTAATCAGATCCTAAAATTAATATTTCATGAATTAGGGAGAAGTGTGACGAAGAAAGAACTATAAGTGATTTACCTTAGTCAAATTTTTATAGGATTTCTTGTTATTTGTATGTTCTTTTTCAAAACTGAACTTATCCCAAAAAATCACCACTTTGATTTCCAAAACTTGATTTTAGGGTTTAGTATTGTTAGAAACTAAATAGATTTAGCTACATTATAAGTTTCATTCATCTCTATTTAGTAGATCTCAAGCTATATGTATTTTTATTATTGGTTGAATAGGTGACATCACCCCCCACTGGCTGAAGCATTAGTCAAAGTAGTCTAGACATTATTGGAATTGATCAAAATTACACATCTTCAATTTGATGTGGCTTGTCAAAGTAGATCAACAACAATCCATTGGTCTGGTCACAGAACTCAGTCCATGTGGCCAGGTATCGGTTGAAGTGGACCAGTTGAAGCAACCTATCTTTGACCAAAATGGTTTGATCAATGCACCACAACTATGGTCCACTCTGATCAACCTAACCAGTATATGTTACCCTCACAAAAATCCTAGTTACATAGTTTTTAAGTCTAGAAAACTTTTTAAACATGCATACACAATTGTTGGATACATCAGCTAACCTTATTTTAACCTTAATTTTATAAATACATAGAAAACATATTTTTGGCATGGTCAAACTAAAAATTCAATTTACAACAAATCATAATGAAAATGCTACAAAAATGACTAAAAAGGCTATAAACTGATATTAGGGTTCCTATAACCCTAGAATTACCAGTTCAACTAAAATTAAGTTTAAAGTAATTCATTTTAAAAGAAAATCAAATAATGTGCATGTAACAATTTCACTTTCTATGTCATTTACAAATTTCATCTTTTCTAAAAATGATAATTTAGTTATCTCTGTGTAACTTAAAATTATTAAAAGACGTATTACACATTCCAAGAACTTTCAATGCTAGAATTTACATAATTATCAATTTTGCATAACTGATAGGCTTAGCAAATAGACTACATACCTAGTATGGAAGGGAAATCAAAACCCTAGGTTAATACTGGTAAGATATAGAAATTTCTCTCAAACTCATGACCATGTACTTGCCAAAATAGAAGCATACAAAATTTGCATTAAATCTCATGGGTTTGGGATAAAATTTGTATTGGGGTCTCTTCCTCTTAATCCTTCTAAATAAAGGTCTTAGAATTAGATAGAAGGTATATTAGGTTTCTTTTTATGAATTTTGTTTTAATCCAGATTTTATATATTCATAGAATTGTATATACATAACATAAAATTTAAGTCTTTAAAAAATTCTCTTAGATTTTCATACATGTAGTAGAATACCCATGATATGTATAGAGGTATAGTACACATGTCAATATGGTCTGGAGAGAGGTTTCCTATATGTGCAAACCATGTTAGATCTATGTAAATATAATAATGGACTCGTGTATGGTATATGATGTACATGCATTAGTCATTACTTGTATTAACCATAATATTACTTGTAATCCTAAATGGTGAAACCATAGCTTAAATGTATTGGCTTTTTGATATATTTCCTTGCATAAAACATATAATTGCAAATTAATATGATGAGGTTTTTAAGATAAGAGTACTAACTTGTACAAAAAATCGATTCACTTTATTTGGTTTTAGTTTGTTTTATAGTAATTATCTCATCATCAGGTTTGATAATCAACTCATATACTTTTTAAGGTTCCTTATATCCTTTTATAACATCCTTAAAAAATTGTATTGTCTATCATATGGTGAAACTTCTAGGATTGATTAAGATTAGTCTCAGAACGGTCGATAATAAGAGATGATAAACTTTTATACATTTTTTTATAAATTTGAATTAGTGGCCAACTGAAGGGCATTGCATGATGAATCCTAGACTAGTTAGTGTAGTTAAAGAGATCTAGGACATGTACTTGTTTGTGCACATTATGGATTATCAAAATTTAAACAACTCAAAAATCCCATTAACATATAATTTTATAAAACAAACTAATGGGCATAAATCTACTTTTTTCTCAATTTGTACGAGTCTACAAATAAGAACATCTTGATAGAAGATTTATTTTAAAATTTTAGATTATACCAAGACAACTATCCATTCAATCAGAAGGAATCAATCACCTTCATTGTTCCCTTATTCAATCCCAAGAAATATACATACATACATACATACATACATATATACATACATATACATGCTGACAAGGAGTGGCTCAATTGGTCAAGCACTGTGTCCCCTTACGAAGGGACCCGAGTTCGAATCCCAGTTGCCGCCTTGGTTTACCACCCTCTCGGATGTTCGGCCTCCGTCACGGGTGTGGGAGAGGGGGAGAGAATGCCTCTCTTTATCCCATAGATACATATGCCTTAGTTTACCACCCTCTCAGAAGTTTGGCCTCCACCACGGGAATGGAAGAGGGGAAGAGAATGTCTCTTTTAATCCCATATATATAGAGTCTGACTATGCCAGAATCAGTTCTATTCAAGCACAAATAGAACTCAATAGTTTATCATCTTGGAACACACACACACACACACACACAGATATATATATATATATATATATATATATATATATATATATATATATATATATATATATATATATATAATACAACCATAGGATCTTATTCTTCACATCATGAATTGTCTTTATACTATTTTTCAACTTATTTGGATACATTTAGATCATCCATATAATGTGTTAAGAAATCAACATTTTAATTTTTTAGACCTTCAATTTTTGCTATGTTAAGATGCAAGGGCTAAACTTATTCAAATGAGCTCAAATTTTTTGAGATGACATCTCATATGCATAGATTAACACTATAGATTTACTCATTTCATTGAACTTTTATTTTGATAATTATTGGAATTTAAAAATTGATTCTATTCTGAATTGATTCTAAGTCAGTTTAGTATATATGAGTCAGACTAAGCTAGAATTAGTTCTATTCGAGCACAAATAGAACTTAATAGTTTATCATCTTGGAACAAATATATATAATACAACTATAGGATCTTATTATTCACATCATAAATTATCTATAGATTAATATTCAACTTATTTGGGTACATTTTGATCATCCATCTAATGTGTTAAAAAATCTACATTTTATTTAGTTCCAGACCTTCATTTTTTTCTATGTTACGGAGAAAGGGCTAAACTTATCCAAATGAGCTCAGATTTATTGATATGTCTATCTCATCAGCATAGATCAACATTATATATTTACTTGTTTCCTTAAACTTTTATTTTGATAATTATAGGCATTAAAAAACTGACTCTATGTAGAATTGATTCTATTTCAGGTTTAGTATATATGAGTCTGACTAGGCTAGAATAAGTTGTATTCGAGCACAATTAGAATTCAATATTTTATCATATTGGCTCAAATATTTATGAAGTCCAACCTTAGGATCTTATTATTCACATCATGAATTATCTATAAACTAATTTTCAACTTATTTTGCTACATTTAGATAATCCATCTAATGTGTTCAAAATCAACATTTTAATTAGTTTCAAACCTTCAATTTTTGCTATGTTAAGATGCAAGGGCTAAACTTATAAAAATGATCTCAAATTTTTTGAGGTGTTTGTCTCTTCAGAATAGATACATTTTTATATTAAACTTTTATTTTGATAATTATAGGCATTAAAAAAGCAATTATATGCATAATCGAATCTATTTCATGCCTACTATATATGAGTCACACTAGGCTAGAACCAGTTCTATTCGAGAACAAATTGAACTCAATAGTTTATCATCATGCAGCAAATAAATATATCATCCAACCTTAGAATCTTATTCTTCACATCGCAAATTAACTATAAACTAATTTTCAACTTATTTGGATACATTTAGATGATCCATCTAATGTGTTAAAAAATCAGCATTTTAATTAGTTCAAGACCTTTAATTTTTTTCTATATTAATATGCAAGGGCTAAACTTATCCAAATGAGCTCAATTTGTTTTACATGTTAGATGTATCTCACACACACACACACGAACACACACACACACACACACACACACACACACACACATATATATATATATATATATATATATATATATATATATATATCTCTGTGTGTGTGTGTATGTATGTATATTTTTGACAAGGAGTCATTCAAGTGGTCAAGCACGGTGTCCCCTAAAAAAAGGACCCGGGTTTGAATCAGATTTGGCTCCTCGGTTTACAACCCTACCGGGCGTTCAGACTCCTCCACAGGCGTGGGCGAGGGGGGAGAAATCTTTCTCTCTTAATCCCATATATATGTATATTACATATTTACACATATGGGTATATACACATACACACACATGCATGAACACACACACAAACATATATATATATACTTATATATATATAAACTTATATATATACTTGTATATACTTATATATATAAATGTGTGCATATATATGTATGTATATATAAAGAGAGAGAGCTAGTCAGACTAGAATATAATTGAGTGTAGAGATCATACCATACACTCAAGTTATCTTCACAAATCTAGACCACCTTTTCTTGCAAATCCAAACCATTGATATTCATGGTTATAACAAATACAAAATACATGAAAAAATTAGCTCATTTAGGTTCTTTTTTTTTTTGAAAAATAGACCACGGCAGCTAAGTTACAGAAGTTAAAGAAAAAGCCTCAAGATCTTTGAGGTACTGTGAAAATAGAAAATCAGGGCATGAGTCCCAGAGGGCCTCCAACTCCGGTTGCTTGAGATACCGCTTTGCAAGCTGATCCGCCAGCTTATTCTGGTCCCTTTTCTTATAGTAGATGGTCCTCGATCCTTGAAGTAGCAACTGTCTAATGGAGTGAACCAGGAGCAGGAACTTGGGAGGTGTAGGACGAAGGTCCTTGATCCACTGAATTGCATTACTGGAGTCAGATTGGATGGTACAATTCGTGATCCGATCTTTACTTAGAAGGTGAAGCCCTTGCAGAATGGCATGGAGCTCACCATCCATTGGATCGACACCCGGGAGCTTGTGTGCCGAACCCTTGATCCAATTACCAGTGGTGTCTCATAGGATGATACTTAGAGCTTTGGTGTCTTTGTTGATATCTACTGCTGTGTCCACATTCATAATAAAAGGAGTACCAGGAGGTGTTTCAGAAGAAGCTATCGTGGGGCGTCTAAGGGAAGAACCATCTGATGAGTTCCTGAATGCAAGTAGAGTAGTAGCAAGACAAGCTCTGCAGTTCGTAACCAAAACCTCCAACGGCAGCTTTTTACCTTCGAAGATTGTGGAATTCCTATCGCTCCAAAGCCACCAGCAGGTAATCACAAAGAGGAGTTTCCACTCCCCGTGCTGAGAGGAACCTTGAAGGTTAAGTTCTACCCAAGCTGCGACTGTATCAGACAGAAAGAACTGGGACATCTCCGTAGGCTGCAAGTGCGACCATACCTCGAGTGCAGAAGGGCAGTCTCGTAAGGCATGAAGAGTTGATTCCTCTGAAATAAGGCATCTAGTACAGAGTGAGTTGTCGGCCATTTTGCGTCTGAGGCGGAAGTAGTTCGTGGGCAGTATGTCGTGGAAGATGAGCCACATCGTAGTCTTCATGCGTTGCTGGATAGGAAGGCTCCAGATTGTTGAGAAGCAGCTAGAGTGGGTATTTTTTTGCGATTGGGTGAGGCGAATATAAGCAGAATTGGAGGAGTATTCTCCATCAGCCGTATGTAGCCATATCCTACGGTCGGCCCCGAGCACCATAGAAGGTGTGGGCATGCTAGTAATGTCTCTGATCGTGGAAGGAGTGAACCAGGAGCGCAAGAAACCCATATCCCATTCTCCATTGTCGAGGATGAGGTTGGACACCATAAGATCAGAAATATCTTGAGGGACAGTGAGGTCGGCTTGCAAGGACGGAGCTCGACCTTCACCCACCCATTTCTCGTCCTAAACATTCGTCTGCGCGCCTGATAGGGGTGTGAGATTAGAATTAGATATCAGGAAGGGAACGGCGGCCTTGATGCTGCGCCAAACGTGCGATCCAGAAGAATTGCTCTGGGAGAATCTAGCATATTTGGCGGACATCAGTTGTACCCAGGGTACTTTCCGATCAATCAGGTAATCCCAACTCAATTTCATGGTGAGAGCTTTGTTGAAAAGTCCAGCGCGTTTGACGCCCAAACCACCTTGGGAGTGTGGTTTGGTAACTTGCCTCCAAGCAACCAGGTTCAATTTTTTTGAGGCGGCGGAGCCGGACCAAATGAAGTTTCTCACAACCTAATCTATCCTGTCAATGGTGGATGCGGGTAGCTGGACCATCTGCATGGTGTAACAAGCTTGCGAGAGGAGAACGGAGTTGGCCAAGGTAACTCTGCCTGTGAGAGAGAGGAATATGTTCTGCCAGTTTGAGATTTGGTTGTGTATCCTATCAACCAAGTATTGGAAGTGCGCCTTCCCCTTCCATCTGTGTATAATCGGGATGCCCATATGTCGGCCAAGGTCTGCGGTTTCAGAAACTTTCAATGCCCGACGAACTTGGTTTCTGATGGTGTTTGGGGTATGACGTGAGAAGAACACCGAAGATTTCTCATGGGAGAGAAGTTGCCCAGAAGCTTTGCCAAATTTCCTAAGGCAACGATTGATAACTTTTGCTTGGTGCAGCGACGCCTCACCAAACAAGATAATATCGTCTGCGAAACTGACATGTGAAAAAGGAATTTTCTATCTAGTAAGGATGATCGGGCGCCAAGAACCTGCAGCCACTTCTTCGCCGATAAGTTGGCTGAGTCTTTCCACGCACATAACGAATATGTAGGGTTAGAGAGGATCCCCCTGCTTGACACCACAGGATAGAGGAAAGGAGCCGATCACCTCTCCATTCCAGAGAACCGAAGTCATGCCCGAACGTATGAGGTTCATAATGACATTTACAATGCTGCGAGGAAGGGCTATCCTGAGGAGAGTATCTTCTATGAAAGGCCAGCTCAGCTTGTCGAAGGCCTTCATAAGATCTAGTTTAATGGCCATAGTGTGCGCCTTGCTCTGCCTAGACTCCATGGAATGAACAACCTCATGGACGAGCACAATGTTGTCGCTGATCTTCCTACCCGAAATAAAGCTCGACTGGAAAGGGGAAATCCAGTTGTTCAAGTGTGGCTTCAACCTGGTAGCGATGATCTTCGAGATAAGCTTGGAGCAGACGTTGTTAAGGGAGATCGAGCGAAGTTGAGAACAAGAATCCGGGGCTGTCACCTTGGGAATAAGAATGAGTGTCGAGTCTGATGTGCCCTGCGGAATGGGTGAACCCGAAAAGATGTTAGTGATGAATTCGCAGACCTGGTTCTTGAGCAGACTCCAGTTTCTTTGGAAGAAGAAAGCGTCCAAGCCGTCAGGCCCTGGGCTTTGAGCGGCGCCATGGCGTTGAGATTGAGCCAGATCTCATCTGGGGAAGGCGGTTGCGCTAACAAGTCGATCGCATAAGTTGGTAGCTCAGGGAACGAACCGATGAAGGTGCTGCTCGCCTGGCGCCTCGCGTTCATGTCAGATTTAGTATAGATATTAGAGAAGAATGATAATACAATATTCTTCAGATGCACCTCTTCTTCAACCCAAATGCCCTCAGGGTTCTTTAGCCTCATTTAGGTTCTTTTAAGTCACTCTTTTATGACCTATAAAATCAACACATAAAACTAATTTGAATTGCATAGTTTTTGTCTCCTTTAGATGGATGACCTATTAGTGTCCAAATGACCTCAAATTTTATATGTAGTATGTAGTATGTTTA